>VWZS01002380.1:1949291-2031761 GCA_013397075.1 Rhabdornis inornatus | reverse complement strand
CGGTGTTGACACTGCACCGCCCGTACGGAGCTGTCGGGGCTTCTGGGCTGCGCACCCAGAGCAGAGAAGCGCATCTAGAAAAGAGTGCGCTAAACAAATGTATCGAATTCACAGTGCCAAAGAGCCGCTAGTAACCGCGTACCAAATGTATGAAAGCTTTCTGATAAGTGAATAGTTGTTTAGTAAGGAAAGAGGGCAAAGATGAATTAATTAAAAAAAATAAAAACCTAATCAGTTTAAATTTTTAAAAGAGATACTCAGGATTGAAGCTCATGAAAATACAGTTTAGAATCACAGAATCATTAAGGCTGGAAAAGGCCTTAAAATCGAGACCAACAATGAACCCAGCACCGTCCTGTTCACCACCAAACAATGTCCCCAAGGGCCACACGCCTTTAGAACACTGCCGGCAATGGTGATTCCACCAATTCCCCCAGCAGTTCTTAATATCCTATCTAGAGCATCCCCTGGCACAACTTGAGGCCGTTTCCTCTCATCCTGTCACTTGTTATCCAGGAGAAGACACTGACCCTGCCTCGCTACGCCCTCCTTACAGGGAGCTGGAGGTGATAATGTCTCCCCAGTCTCCTTGTCCCCAAATAAGCACCCCCCATCAGTTTCACTGCCTTTCTTTAGATGTGCATTTCATCGAAAAGCAAAGAAAAAATGTGATTGAAAAAGAGATAACCAAGATGGAATCATTAGAAAATAATGCATTAGTAGCGCAAAAAAAATGAAGATTTATGCTGAAATGGCTGTAGAGCATCAATAGGGGGAAGCAGTAAACACATTCTCATTTGGCCGATCTCATAGCCCACGTTGTTCACAATGGATCAATACAAGACAGTCGCACTCAGTGTTTAACAATATACGACTTCCAGAACCACCCATATGGCTCCCTACAGCTTCACTTTGAAAACAGTCCTTTGGTCTTTTGAAAGCCAGGAAATAAAATACAATGGCCAATTCCAGACTTACTTGAGGACATGGCTGGGGGACAAAGTGATCTCTGAGTTTTTCATTCCCATTTGTTTGTTTTAAGTCTTTTGTTTGTAAGTGGAAAGTCTTGAGGCAGATAAGAAATATTTTTATTCAAAACAATCCAAACAGCTTTCCAACTGAATTTACTTACTTGGACCAACCCTATTAAAAATAACTTTTTGAACAACCCCAAATCTTGGTGGTCTCCAGTTTTTTAACAACTTTTTGTATTTGTTTAGCATAGTAATTATAAACCCAGATTATAAATTCAGAATATAAATATTTTTCTGTTCTTTGAACTAAAATGACACGAACAAACAACCTTGGCATGGACACTGCTTCTTACCTTAAAACTTAATTTGTTCATCATAAACACAGATTCATGCAGCCTTTCTGGTACCTTCAGTATTACTTAACACCAGCTGGAAGTATTACATTTAATTGTTTCAGCCATATTTAAACAAAACAGTCAAAACAGGGAAGTGGAAAGACTGCAAAGCTCCATGACGTCAGTTGCCTGTTGATGAGTACATTTTCCCCTCGCTTTCATGCTCCAAATCTTCATCTGAACATGGACACCTTACAGTTTGTCATTACCTGTTATTAGGATGTGATAATGACACTGGGAAGATGATACATCAGGCCTCAGCTGTCACCTCTTTCCTTGCTTCTGTAAGCACAGGATTAGGGAGCAGTGGAGTCACGGCAGAAGTCGATTCCTCTAAGCCCTGTGCCTGCTCTCCAGGCTGACCCAGAGAGGCACTGGTGTGATGGCCTTGTTTGCTGTACTCCTGCACAGTCACTAGAAAAAGCTGCTGACCTGAGTGGGGACAAGGAGCTAACGCTGCCCAGACAAAGCTTTTCCCACAGTGCTACCCAGGACAGGCCTGGGTGCAAAGTACATATACAGTGACAAGTGTGTCCTTCTGACAAAAAAAGCCAGAGCTGTAGCAGAGGTAGGATTACCTGAGGAGGCTTTAAGCAGAAAAGCAGGAAACTGTGGGAAGGGAGTGAGTGGAAGGACTTGCTATTCCATTGTTACTCAGAGACTAGATAAGAGGGGTTCTGATGATACAGCAGGCTGAGCTCCTGTCCATACCATTAACCTAGACTGTTAAGGAGAAATGCAACTTTTCTTCAAGTTCATGGAAAGAAGGAACTAGTTCATACTTTTAGAAGGAATATTTTCAGACTGCTGGGGCAAAATTGTTGCCCTGCTATTTTTGAAGAGTCTAAGGAGTGCACACAGCCTCTGAGTCATGAAAGGCCAGCTTCAAAGAATGCACACTGTAGGGAGTTCAAAAATATCTACACTGGAAAGAAAAATTAAATGCTGAGACATCCAGGATGAGATAATCAGCTTTTACGTACAGAGATCGAAAGTATTGATGATATCAGCCTGGAAAGATAATTTATATATCAGTTGCGCCCTGTGCATTTTTGTTTATGTCAGCAGCTTCCAGGGGAGGCAGAAAGTTAAGATACTATAAAAATCATTGGTCTGTATTCAAGAGGCTTTGAAAGGCTTCAGTGTAGACTTATCTGCAGTGCTGAAAGGAACTCTGTCAGACAATGTGAAGCAAAATCAGTGCAGTTACAATGAAGGACTTCATTTGGAGAACCTTGGGTTCTTGCTGCCAACACAGGTTCTGAAAAATCTTCTCTTGAGCCAATGTTCCATCCTAAGGATAAGATGAAGTGTTTCTGACTCAAACACACTTGCAGAGAAGAGCGGGGTTTAGGCTTTCTGGTTTAAAGTTGTATCATGACCCACTTGTTCTGAAGTAGGTCAGCCTGTGGTATGCTGAACTCAATCAGAAAGGCCAGCCCAAGAGTAGTCTGAGTTGAGGGAAAGATGTAGAAAGCCACTTCCTATTTCTGTTATGCCAGTAGTGGGTGAAGTGAATTTTTACTGAGGGGAGTTTTTTTGTGCTGTCCTTTCTCATAATTGTCAGGTCTGTAGAATACAGAACAGTTCTCTGACAGTTCCTTGTTTCTACTTGGTGAATTAAAGGGATTTACAAGATTTTTTTTCCCCCAAGGTTGTTTTATTCCGGCACATTCTGATTCCTGTTACCCAAACAGACTCAGTGCATTGCTAGAGCTCCTTCTCACTTCTGCTCTGTTATTTCCAATGCTAATCATGACACCACAGCCATGAAAAAATGTTAAAACTATTACTTATATGAGGGACATTATGTTCTGGGAGTTTGCTCTTTGCTAGGTAAGAGCTGTTCTAGGAAAAAGAAGTGACAGTGCATTGTAGAACAGTGTTCTCTTTCCCAGGGATTGCTTTTCCTCTGCATGGCTGTTTTCATTAATTTAAAAATCTAAAATTAAAAAAAAATTACTAGTTGCAATTTGCCAAGAAAGTGTGTCACCTACAAATTCTGTTCACAAGAATAATTGCTTGTGATGTTCACCTGCAGTGAGATAATAACAAGTAGCAGAAAGGAACAGCAGTTCTCTTCCTTACTCTTTCATTTACCATCTCTGACAAACTGCTTGCATATCCCATGCAGTCAGGGAATTCCATACATCCTTACTTGCTCCAATCACATTTTCACTTAGTGGAAACAAATTTTTCCTTGCTGTCCACTTTTTATGACTTTCCTCTTAACCTTGCCGAGTATATGAGTTGACCTGACAACAAAAAAAATCCTCAGTGCAAAGCCTCCAATGAGATATATTTATCTTGCCACTTCTGAGAACTCAGAAATGCCTTGAATCTTTCTTTCCATGGCCCAGACCATGGGGGCTGAAGACCTTTAGGTTGAGTTCCACATCACCCCATCGAGACGGCAAAGCTGATGGTGTCAGGTAATAACGCAAGTGTTCTGCGGTCAGTGAGCTTTCCAGATGCACCCAGTGAGGAAAAGAGGAGCTCTTCTACATATACATAATGCACAATTGGGTCTAACCGTGAGTCAGGAGGCAGCAAAAACTCCTGACAAATAACAAGATTTCTAGTAAGTCTACAATAGAACTGGAAAATACAAGTAATGAAAGCCACTTTGTTTTAGAAAACACGACTTCGCCGAAGTAGGAGTGTGTTCATCTCACCATTGTTTGTAATTTTTTTTTTTAAGCCAAAATAATTAATTTGTGATTTCATATTTGTTGTCTATAGTTCTGAAATGTATTAAGCATTTCACTTAAGCAGTTCTTTTTTCCATATTTGTTTCAAGGCCAGGTTGGGTGGGGTTGGACGGATCTTTGAGCAACCTGTTCTAGTGGAAGGTGTCCCTGCCCATGCCAGGGGTGTTGAAACTGGATGATCTTTAATGTCCCTTCCAACCCAAACCATTCTATGATTCTATATTCCTTCATTAGGTGTGGTAGTCCTACTACATTGTCTTCTCTTCTTATATGGATGTGCCAGACAAGGTGCATGTATATTAATCATTAATTGTAATTAGCAGTAATACAGCAGTACCCACTTTCATATTCATGAAGCATTTTTGCCTGCTCTTGTACCAATTTGGGGAATGCTATAGAGTGAACAAGTCTTTGAGATTTGCAGATATCTGAGATTTGCATCATCTCTGAAAGACATTTTGACTATTTATTCCTAGTCATAACAACAGGAAACATTCAAATGCTCACAGGAGCACACAACCATATTTTTGAAACAGCTCTATTAAATGCACATTTGAAAAAAAGAAACTACTCTAGTAGGACATATAGTCAAAACATAATTATTTTTCAGATATGCATGGCAAACTTTTATGTGAGCATTTTGATTTGCATTCCCTAAACACAGATGTATAACAATTCTTATTCATACATGAGATACAATTCATACGTGAGTGAACAACTACCCATGTGTGTCCTCTCCAGCACTGTGACACACAGACAGCTGATGATAGCCTGGGTGTGCTGAATTGTCTCTAAAGGCCGTGAGCCATTCCATCCCTCTCCAGCAGTAAAGAATTCAAGAAGAAAAAAAACCTATAAACCAAAGAGATAGAAAGAACATACACATCTTCAGCCTCAGCTAGAACAGCCATTGTTTTCACTGCAAAAGGGGCTCAAGATCATAATTTCTGATAACTGGAAGTAGTGTTCACTGAAAGAAACATGACAATGTCCTTCCTGTTAAATTTCATTACAACAGCTGCTAGACAAAAACATGAGTTGGGTGTCGAAACATCATGCAACTAGCTCGGGTGCAAAAAGCTGTTGAGATGTTCATCATTTGTTTTTCAGTGTTTTGTCTGGGCTAATTTTGAGGGCTAGAAAAAGCAATCATTAAGAGGCTTAGATTGTTAGGCATACCAAGATACTTCAGGAGAAGGTGTATCATGAAAAACTGGTACACTGAAATGCATTGGATATAAACAAATTTAATCAAGGGCTTGGGTTTTTTAATTTATATGTGTGGTAATTAATTATATATTTAATGAACCTGAGTTGATTGCATCTCATGAATATTAAGAATTGGGAAGGAACCAAATTTAACAGAACCTGTGATACACTTTTTATGTGTAGAACAGCTTCCTGTACAAAGTCAACCCCAACTTGCCACCACTTCTAAGAACAGGGGTAGCTCCTTCTCCTTGGATGCTCATATGTCTTTGCTGGCAGTATCAGTCTAGGACAAAGTGCCGTGTGCAATCTCTCTCTCCTCACTTTTGTGCATCAGCTGTGTGGCCACAATGGTGGATAAAATCCCTTCCATATAGGATATGCCTTGTAAGTATACCCAGCACATTCCATATATGGACACTACCTAGAGAATATCTGTTTTTTCAGGGAGTTTCAACCCAGCTTATAAATTTTCTTCTAGATACAAAGAGAGTGTAAAAAAAATTAAGAGAGTTTTCAGTTTAAAGTTAGGGAGCGATAAATTTCAGGAACATGGAAATGCAAATGCAGGCGCACACAAGTTAAATTATTACTTTATTTGGGGGTATAAACGAAGTCATGGAAGCAAAACTACAGAAATGCTGTTATAAATTTAAAAACAAAAATTAAAAACAGTATTTTAGTCTCTACTTTTCCTGTGGCATATTTGCTTTTTACCCATACAATATTCTAAATTTCATCTGCTGCTTTTACATGTGGTATGTATTTTGTATTGCATGATTTTTGAATAATGCTAGAAATTCAAGAAACCTAAAACACTACTAAGCGAGTGCCTGGGTTTATTTGTGGTGGTAGGTCTATAAGCAATACTCTATGGCTAATGTACAATAGCAGCCACAGGATTGCAGCTATTGTATATCACATTTAAATGTTCTAATACCAGCAGCTCTAGGAGGGCTTTGGCTGGAAGCTGTCTGCACCTGACAGCACAGAGAGAATAAACACAGCAATTCAAAAGTCCTTACAGCCTTAGGACTGCAACACTGCTCAGTTAAGGCTGACACATCCCAGAATAGAGCAACCACAAGATCTTGGGAACATAAATCATAGTTTTCATTTATGTACAGTCATACAGCTATAATTACTTAGCATACATAATGCAGTGGGTTTGTTCTGAAGAATAAAAGCTTCCTTTATGATTAATTTTTTGGCAAAGGATGTTGCCTGTAGCCTGATATTTGGAGCAAGACTGCCAGGGTGTAACACAGCTGAACTCAGCCATTTCTATTGTTTTGATGTTTGTCCAGCTGGGTGGATGCCATTAGAATCAAGTGACAGTGTCATAAGCTTAAAGCCCTTTGCGGTTCTTGAGTTCCCTGATTCAATTCTCAATAAAACTGCAGCTGAATGGTGCATTCCAGTTCATCAGGAGTGAAGTTAGGCTGCACGTGGGCTCGTCGGTAATTGAAAATAAATGACAAATTATCCACCTCCCTATGGAGGGGCTGAAAGTGTCACTGTCACTAAGCACACTCAGGAAAGCTTGGGTTTCAGGTATCTTGAAAGCTGCACACTGCAGGACAAGGCCATTCACCCATTAGTCTGGTGGATTTGCAGGGGCTTTACAACCCCCCTTTTGGCAGAAAAATTTGGAGACGAGGAAGGAATAAAACAGTCTTCAACTAAAGGAAGCTACCATCAACTGAAGAGAAATGCAATAAATAACTTGTTAGTACCTCTCCAGCAGATGAAATGTGGCAGGTTTTATATTTTAACAGCAAAATCAAGTCATCAGAAGATTTGCTATTCCCTACAAAAATCCCTGCTCATTCAATGCTAAGTTATTTTGTTGCTTTGTGCTTGAGTGTAATTTTAAAAAAAAATAGAAATTAGTAAATCTAATTATGATTCCAAATGAGGACAGAAATTTTTCTGTCAAATCTCTTAACACAATAAAAGGCTGCAATTCTGAAAGGTGTGAGACTGCTTTATGGTAAAAAAAGAAATTAAAAAAGAAGCAAAAAAAGTTATTAAAAAAAACCCAACGGTGAAAAGACCACAGAAAGAATAGACACAAATAGGATTCAATAACAATACTGCAGCTAGCACAAGAAGCACTGAGGGCTGGTTTCAATACAGAGAAAACAGGACACTTTGACACTGAAGTATAAAGTGCGCAGAGTTTGAAGGGAAAACTCTCACATCCACTTCCCAAATATCCAAGCTATAATAAAAAGCATTTTTCAAGAAAAAAAATGTTTTTTTTAAACATTATGTAAGTGAAAGAAAAAGAGTCTCCAAATGACCATTATTTAATTCTGCATCTCAAATTATTCAACAAAATTGCACAAGCTGAATTAGGAGCTGAAGGCCAAAGAGAGAGAGGAGACAGAAACTCACCTACTCAATTGCAGAACAGTCCCACCAAAGTAATCAGGATCCAGGTTTTTCTAGAAGGGGTCATGATTTACAGAGCTATCAGAACTTCAAAGTGACTACTTAAGGTTACATACAAAAATATGCCTCTGATCTGATGATTTTGGGTCACAGCACTCAGTTATAATACCTATTTGTATCCCCAGGAAGGCATCGAGGGACATGCACAGACTTTCCCATCAGTAACATAAAGACCTTAGCAATTTCTGATATTGACCATAGAAACCAATATTTTCAATACCTTTTTTCTTCCCAAGGGGTTGGTTATAAAAAAAAATTCAACTAGAATAAGAGGAGCTAAAAAGAAATCCCTCAAATCATAGCGCTGTGGTTGAAGCATGGGGGGTTTTATAGCAATGGAACCATGGATGACCAGAGGAGGTGTGAGTTACAGAAGCAATACAAAACTTTAGAGGCCTGAACTGGGAGTAAAGAGCCATCAACAAAGTTCCACACACTGGTCTTCACTTTCTTATTTTGCTCGCCTGCTTTGAATTCAACCATTGGCCTCCAGGCTTTTCTGCACCAAGTTCTTTACAGCTCTGGTTCCCAACTCCAATTCCCAGGGTAGGCCTGGGGAACCTCACCCTTCAGCAGTTTTAACATAAACCCATTCACCATGTCTGGACCTTTTTTGGTACCTGATTTAGCATATGAACTCTTTGAGCCCAAACAGCCCATACCAGTACTGGCAGGTACGAGACAGCACTCTGCACTTCTGCCCAGAAGTTGGGGGACTGCCCAGGGAATAAGATGGGTAATTACTTCTCCCTGGGGAGTACATAATGTTCTCAGTATCAGGAATCCACCTAAAGGAAATTAAAGATAATTAATTCTGCTCCTTTAGATACTTTGCTCCTTGAGAGCTTCACCCACAGTGAACTGACAGTTCCCAGATTTGTAGAGCCACAAGCAGGTTTTTCAAGTTCTAACAGGTGTTGAAGCCAGAAGATAACAGCCTTACACTCATGAACACCATTTTAAAAACCCAGTATCTCTCAGCTCCTTTCTCAAGCGCACCAAAAATACTTTGCATTTAAGTTTAAATTAAATTAAAATTAATGCTTTTATTTCTATGACTAAAATGCAAGTTGTACATTTAACCATAAGACTCTGGTGCTGACAGTGAGAAGACTTCACCTGCATACTCTACATGGTCACATCCCTGAAGTCCACATGGGACTTCAATATAATAGTGCATAAAAAGCTAAGCAGACTTCCCCAGCCCACCTGCACCCATCCCTTCCATGAGGTCTCATTATTTTATTAGGCATCCCTGACCTCCATCAAGAGCTCCTGCATCAGGAAAACCTCATTATGCTGGAAGCCATAGGATACCATAGGCAAACACAAAAAGAGGAGAAAGCACTGCAAGTTTCTCCTCTAGAGAAAGCCCTTCAAGTTGAGAGCAGACTGTGTTACCTCAATGAATCCTCCTCGGTGGATAAGATAGAAAGTTGCCCAGTAACAATGTGCAAGGTTCCTCCTGAATAAATAGAGAACCTGGCAAAAGAAGTTCTCTCAAGTCTGATTAAGATGAAGCTAAGCCTTCATGCTAGATAAAAACTTGATGTATAGCAGCTGTCTTGCGGTGAGAAAGGAATTATATCCTATGGAGATCATAGCTACCCCGAGGGCAAGCGAAGTGAGCAAGGTGGAAAAAGGCTTTAAGGTGTGTGTCAACACACCTGTGCAATTGTTTCAGCTGGAGGCTCTTAAAAAAGGAATTCATCTCAAGGGCAAGTCACATTTTCAATTAAAAAGAAATAAACATATCACAGAGAGTGCTGATTTTAACTTTTTTTTTTTAATCTCCGGTCCCTTTTTTTATTCTACAAACATGTTTAACCATAGTTCATGAGGTATTATAATGCTAATTACAGCTTAAAGGAAACATTTTGGTACAAGACAATAACAAAATAAACAGAATAAATAACCCACTTTACACATGCTGAAGAAAACAAAAACAACATTCAATAAACTTAATAAAATTCACACTCTCTACAACAGCTCAAGGTAGACCTTACAAAACAGTACTCATGTCCTATCAGTAACATACAGATATTGTAAAAATAGAAACTTTAACAACATGCTTAGCTCAAGCAGAACAGTGATGCAATATGAATCAATTCAGGAATTTATTGGTTCCAAAGAAGCCGAAGTTGGAGGGGAGTGAGCACACAAGAGTGCACAAACCATCTCAGCTGAGAGCCTCAGCCCAGGCTTCTTCAGTCATGTCTCTGCTTAGCTCCTTGCTGGAAACCACGTCAGGCTGACATCTTCCTGAGCCTGTGGCTGTTCAAAGGAAGAGAGAACACACATAAATAATGACCTCAGTTACAGGTTTCTCTTCTTCCCTGAGAGAATAGCTCAGGTGGAAGAAGGGACATGTGCCATGACTGTCCCTGAGAAGACACCAGAAAGGAGTAGCTAAGTCTGACAGGAGATGGAAGGACAAATGTGCTTGCCAATGCTGTTAAAAGCGGCATTCAGGAGATGTAAGAGACAGGCTTTCATACATGCCCTGTTTTGATCAGCCTGGTGTTAAAAGTTTCAATTCCTACCTCAGGAAAAGGAGATGTTTCTTCACCCAGCCTTCCTTAGGATTTACACAGGCCTTCAGCCCACCGGCAGTGTGGAAACTGGGAAAGAAATAATGATAAAGAAATCAGAAATCCCAATAATTGCTGTGGAGAGTACAGGTACTCTCTACAATGACCGATAGAAACTGCTTTTGTAAACACCAGTTAGACATGGAATGCTCCAAATTCTTCCAATATTATATGAAGAAAAAGAAAGTTAAATATAATAGCTATTTCAGTCTCAGGGATAATTTTTTGCACCGTAAAATTTTGTTCAATTTATTTGATCTGTTTAGAAAAAGACCTTTGCTGGATGCCAGAAAAAAATTGTAAAATTAAGGAGAATAGCTGCTGTCAAGCTAAGGTGACAGATCAACATCTAGGCCAAAGCCTTGTAAGAAAAAATTCTGATCCCTGTGAATTAGAAGAAGTCTTGTCACTTACGTGTCTGTTCACAGGTTTTGGCAAGGGAGCACTCTGTGTTAGCCAGAGTAGCCCTTAGCTGGAGACGAAACCTGTCCTTGTTTGCACAGCTGATTCCTAAAGAGTCAGATTTATTGTTTACATTGTATGGCTGTCCCTCGGGTTAGCAGTCCCAATAGAGGTTATGTGTTTTGTTTACAGGTGTGATATACAATTTATTCCGTTAATTTAACTTTTTGAAAGGGCAGGAGAAATCATGCTTATAACATTCAAATTCTTGTTTTAGCCCAAACAGACATCCCAAGGTTAACACATGCCAGAAAAACCAACGGAAATTCAAAAAGTAACTTACATGATGGCAGGGATGTCGCAGACCTCACTGGAGAGCTGTTCAGTGTAACCCTTCAGGGCCTGCCGGGGCAGACGCACTTTGGTGTAGGACAGGCAGCAATCCTGGTTGCTTTGTGCTGGAGTGAAGGACAAAACAAAGTAAATAAACCCCATTTGGCCCACGCTGCCCTACTGTCTATGGCACTCACTGTTCAACCCCAGCCATCCAGCTCTCTTGTGACAGAGGAGGGGGATGAGACAGCCCATTTTGCTGAAACCATTCCCTTCCAGCACAGCCTCATCCTGCTGCCAGCTGTGAGCAGCACCAGGAGCCCTTCCGAGAGCAGAACAGCCGAGGTCACTCACCTTCCGTGGAGCCGAACAGGAGCAGCCCCAGGAGCCCCAGCAGGGAAAGCAGGACCATGCTCTTGCTGCTGCAGCCAGTCATTCCCTCTGCATACACAGCTGTGCTCCAGTCAGTGCCCGGCTGCTACCTGCTGCTCCTGCCAGCACCTCCACCTGCTTATAAAGGGGTGCCAGGAGCCACGGGAATTCACACATGGGCGGGTTCCACTGTGATCAGCAGGTTTCCCCACAGCAGATTCCATCGTGCCCGATTTGGCCCCAGCACTCCTTCCTGGTACTACAACCCGAGATAACAGTGTGCTGGGGAATATTTTCTGTTTTTTTAAAAGTCACATAAAATATTCAGTCTAAAAGAAAAGGAAATAAAAGGCTGTGAGGTAATGGTTCTGTGGGTGAAGCTGTAGTTTTAGGAGTGTGGGTTGTGGAATGAGGAAAGTCAAATGTAGGTAACCTTTGTTACCTACAGAAACTGTGCGTCTGCTGTGTTCTCCTTTAATAAACCCAACCTGGGGGCAGAGGGAGGTGCGCTGAGCCAGCCAGATTCACTTCAATGTGGCAAGCTCACAGGAGCTGGGTCACAAACTGTACCAACACCAAAGTATTACATGAATATTCCTGGCTGGCCAACACAGTAACATCAGACTTTCCAGATTACTGCTTTCCGAGCTCTGGACTGCAGTATTGGCAAGGACACATGGACAACATTAAGTATTCATGGAAATGGGTTTATTTAGTTTCCTTAACCATATATTCCCTGCCATGACTTCCTACCAGCTTGTTACACGTCTGAACTATTTAATCTGAAACAGAGTGAGCTTAAAAGAAACTTGAAATGGGGCCTATATTCTCCTAAACTGGGCTTTCTAGAATGCATTAATGTACTTCATGAACAATAGCTGTAGTTTGTTGCTTTCCCAGACTGTACCAGAGTATTGTGACTCCTGAACATTCAACAAAAATACACACAATCTTAAAATTGCCTCGCACAGCTCTAGAGAAACCACCAGGGAGAGGCTCTGTCACTCACCACTCCAAGTACGTTGTTTGAGCTGCTACTGAAGGATGGCACTTTCCCATGCTGTTTAGGGATCTGTGTGAAACTACTGTGATGGCTGCAGGCCATGTCCTTGCCAGCCAGGGTACAGAGGAGCTGCTGCCAGCTCCAGGTGCTTACAGACTAACCTGAGCTTTAAGTGGCTTCTTTTAAGGTAGAGCTCATGGACAGTTGTAGATAGTGCATAATTACATGCCTTCTATCCTTCACAGAGTGCCAGTAGCTATCTCAAAGGGTGAGTTCCTATTATTTCTTTGTAGAAATTGAAACAGATTGAACTCTAGAACAGATTGTTATTCAGATAAATTAATTTCTCTATGTAATAGCGAGAATTAAGGGAATTTCATATGGCTGAGATATTTGTGAGCAACCTTGCAGCATGCATGGCATCACATATACTTGACATGTTTCTCTGCAGAGCCACAGCTACTGGCCAAAGGATGGGGAGAAGGCAATAAAGAACCCATGCTCTAATGTATGCAGCTTTTTGTAACTGTATTATGGATCACAGTGAAATGCCACAAAGATTACAAAAAGATCAATGCTCTCAATATGCAGCTATTGATCTGCACTGCTTTAAAGATCATCTCTCAGCATTAGTCAATGCCTCAGATTAGCTGACTAGAATGGTAGTTTTTTCTTTAACATACAGATTTCATGGATCTCAAATCTATTTACATGTATACCCAACTTTGGTATTTCATATGCCATTTCCCAGGCCATACTGTTACCCAGATGGAGGTGGCCTTGCCCCTCTCAAGTCCTCCTTCTGACTCTACAGCTCTATTTCTTCTCCATTCAGTGCTTCTTGGACAGAATCTTCTCGTCTGAGCTTTGACCCTGCTACCTAAGTACCAGCAGTTTGGATACCAGAGCAATGACACTGCTCCAGCAGTGCTCACCCTGTAGTCCTGCCCTCAGGCAGTTCTCATCACACCAGTGGTTCCCACACCTGACCATGGCTGGCAATGTGCCTCATCACAGCTGGACTCCTGCTCATAGTGCTCCTTTTATCTTATGTTTTGTTTGATTTAGGAAATTAGGTTAAGACTTAGATTTAGAACAACAGCGACAAGGAGGACCCCAGTTTCAAGTGCTGTCATTTTGTTTGTACTTGGTGTGTACAAAGTACCTTCAGTTTATTAGCACAAAGTAGTTAAAACAATAAAAAAAGGTTTCATGCAAACAGCTGAAGAAAGCTCTGCCGATTGTGATATGACACACAACTATATCTTATCAGTCTTTACTTTCACAAACCCCAAATACAAACGGAAGGCAAAAAATATATAAAAACAGGGAGGTGCTTATATGTTCCAGGGAAGTGTTTTTCATTACTCCCTGGGAATGAGGGGACAGTGACTGTTATCCACCCCGACCCAACCAAACTTTCAACCTGGTTTCCTTTGGCACCTGTGTGACCAAGTGGGGCCATGTGGGTTGGCAGGGACTGCCACACAGCCAAGAGGTGAGGCTGCCAGGCCCCAGGGTGGCCAGTGGCACCTCCAAAACTGTTCCTGGGTCAGTTGCTGATGCCATATAAATGTGTTTAGTGTCTTAACACTACTGCAGTTCAAAGGCTACTGAGGGGGCCAGCAGGTGAAGGGAGGCCATCATTTCCCTGCCCTGGGACCTATGTGGGGAGGGCTGTGCCCAGAGTGTCCTCAGAGGCTACAGCCAAAGCATGAGAGGTATCAGCCACAAGCTGTGAAAAGGGAAATTCCCATCAGACATAGGGAAGGCCCCCTCTCCATAGCAAGGGGATGAGGCACTGGGGCAGGTTGCCCAGGATGGGATGTGAAAGCCTAGTTTGAATATCCTTGCAGATACTCAAGCTGGATGTGGTCCTTCCCTGAGCATGATCTTGAACTTGGGTTCCTTCCCAAGCCACAATCAACCCTACATAATTTTTTCTGGGTTTTTCACATTTAGCTGTTTGGTTTTTTTTAGTTTCCTGACTTACTAGTCTTCTTGACTTGACTTTGCTGTAAGCTTCTCAGCTTCCCTCCTTCCTGTTGTCCCTCCTCAGATCCCCTCACAACAACCGCAGTCACAGTAAGGCAGAGCAGCAAAACACAGATTGACAAAGGGTTCATCCTCTCCTAAGCTTCTTCTCCCATTGTTCCAGGGGCCAGAGAAAACAGGCTCAGACCCCTCCTGTGTTTTTAACAAAAGATGAGGCAGAGACAGCCTGTGTGCCAGTGCTGCAGAGCCATCCAGTCAGACCTGTGGAAGAAGAAATGCATCAGGGAAAACTGAGCCTTTTCCCAAGTAATACTGGGGAACTGACAGTTCCGAGCAGTTTGGAGATGTTAAAGAGGAGAGCTGGGGAGTCAAACTGCTCTCAGACACCGTCTGCAAAGCTGCAGCCAGAGGCAACTTTCTCTGGTCACCAAGTGCTGCATCCTGATCATACACTTCCTCTCTTATATCCCAAAGGACTTTTACTCACAGAAATACCTGCTGGAAGTCTAAAGTGCTGAAGAGGACTCAATAATTCAACCTTGATAAACACCCTCAAACAGGGCAAAAAAAATGGGAGGGGAGAATGGGTGGGCTTACCACATCATTCTTCTCATCATGGAAAAGCACAGGAGCAGTCCACCTGGTTTCCATGCCAGGGTAAAAATACTTCATGGACTTTTGAAGAGAAAGACAGAGACAACCATTTGATTATTGTCCCTTTATGGGTTTAGGTCTAACATGAAACATGAAAGATTAAAATAAAGAACTTGAATGTCAGACACTGTCAGTACCTTTACCTGTGCCCTACAATAAGATGAGGAACATACTGACAGTTGTTAATCAACTGGCAGTTAACAACAGCTTCCATGTTTTTCCATCCTCACAAAGAGATATTGTTTTATTGCATATTAGTACCTTTTCTGAATTGATGTAAACAAAGCCTTACAACGTACAGCTGATCATCCAGGAAACACAGAATCAGATGGGGGAAATTCCCTTCTGTAATTTCCAAAGGTTTAGGACTCCTTTAATAAAGCAAAGTGCATGAGAAGGCAGTAGCTGAAAGGAACATGGCTAAATACGGGGATTAAGTAATTGCATAATCTCTGATGAGTAAATGCATAATAAGTCCCAAAGAAAAGTTCCAGAGGTAACTTGCTCAATACCTCTGGAGCTATAGAGGCTGTGATGCAATTCAGTGATTTCAGGCAATTCACTGCTTGCATGACTGACAAAAATTGTTATCTGACGAAGAAGACAATTTTCACTAATTATAGGTTGCACTTCATAAGTTACAGATCTAGAAGTACCATTGAATGACATTGCTTTGATGTAATTATGGACAAGACATGTGCCTGTCGGGAGAAATTAACTTCCCATCTATTGAAAGTGCAGGTTATGAGGAGACCTGGTGCACCTGCCATGAACATCCTGGCAGGCATCCCAGCATTGCTGATTGCTTCCTGCTACCTACATATAGAATGCTCTGTATCTAATGCTCTGAGGGCAGATTTCTCTCTGCAAAGTTAACTCTCCTCTGTCTACAGTTCCTTGGGTAGCCAACCACCTTTTCACAGAAACTTGCGGGAGTAAAAGAGACTCTCCCCTAGCCCCCGACTAGCTCGGATACTAAGAGAAAGCCTGTTTCCCCCGCATGGACAGAATAAAAGATCACAAAAGAGGCTCTTCCCCCCCCTGAGGAGAATTCGAGGTTTATTTCTTGTGAGGTCCCAGGAGCGGAAAGAGGGCGAGGTCAGGGCACATAGGTCTTTTCTAGGGTCTGGGAAGGAGGCGGGGAGAAATTGGATCTCTGCCAGCTAAGCAGACCAGAGGGGAGAAGGGTCAAACTACATGACATTCCAGGGGTGAGGGATTTACCATTTCCAGTACATTTAGGGTACTGAATTGCAACAGAAACTGACTTCTCAAATGTGATGGCAAAGCCTATAACTGGAAAGAAGAATGAAAAAACAGTCTTCATTGGATTTGTGTGGCAGGGTTTTGGTAGTGAGTAGGCACCAGTGGTGGATTCTCTTCTAGAGCCTCCTCTCATGTCTGGCAGAGCCAATGCCAGCTGGCTCCAAGGAAGGACTCAGTGGACAAGGCTGACATAGTAAACTCAACAGCATGTTTGTACTAATTTTTACTAATCCATTTCTGATCTTTAAAGTAGTCCAGAAGTGCGGATTTTCTGAAAAAACTTCTACAAAGGTGGGAAGAAAGGAAGGAATCACTAGATAGGATTTTACACTGTCTTCTGCAAGGGACAGAGACCACCAAATATCATTTGCAGACAAAAAAAAACCTGATTACAAAATGTAGCAATGTGATTAATTAATTAATGTAATTAATTAATGTAATGCAAGGATGTTAAACACATTAGACACAGATGTGTTTATCATCCCAAAATCCTCACCAAGAAAAGCTATCAGCAGCTTTTAAGCTCTAGAGTGATCATACAACCACACTGAAACTGAGCCTGACCCTCACCACTTCTACATAGGTCAGTGCTTCTCCATTACCTCAGCTGGGCTGAGAATTTCCCTAAGACGCAGAGATCCCAAAAAAGATTTGGAAAAAGAAAATTGCTGGAGCCAAAATCCACAGCCTGAACATGAAAATGCCTTCCAATACTAAAAAAATGAGGACTTGCACTTTAAAAATATTTAATTCAGAAAGAGGAGAAAAAGATACTATGCTTGGCAGTTATTAAAGAGAAATATGTGATTTTCTAAATCTTGAAAGTAAAAGACAAGAATAGAAGTAGGGAGAGGAAAAAATCTATGACTTAAAATTTTAATTAAAATGCAGTTTTAGGTTGGCTGAAACTGTTCATTAATTCAATTGAAACATGGTTTTGTATAAAATTAGAAGAAATTAGAAAATGGGAAGCTGCTTTTTTTTGTGTTCTGTTTGCTTCCTCAGGAAGACCTAAAACAAATAATCCAAACCTTATACAGAAAAGAGGAAAAAGAACTAAATAACATGAAGTGGTAAAGTTTTAACTTGACCAAGAGAACTCATGAAGGTTTTACTAAATCATACTTGACATATAGAACCTGTGATTACTTGGACTACTTAGTACATTATTAACATTTTGTCATGTTACTGGAAGACCAGCTTAAAAATACCCAGCAATACCTGCTTATTTGTGATTGCCAAACAAAAGCCAATCAAGATTGTTTTAAGTAGCTGTTAGTTAACGCTGTGGAGTGGCTGTGTCATGAAGCCTGGCAGAGCTGCTGTGAACACAGGCCCTCTCAAGGCAGGTGCTGCAATCACTGAAACTTTTCAGCACTCCACAGTTACGTTATAGGGACTTCCCTGTGAGGAGCTTTAAATCACAATTGCCCAAACCAACTTCCCTGGACTTCCCTCTTTCCAAGAGGGCTGCTTTTTCCCAAGGAAACCACACCACCACATCCCTTCCATCCTGACTCTCACAGGTTCTTTTGCATAACACAACTGAGATCACTGAGTTTCTTACCCTCCTATACCCCTTTTCTGGACCTTGGCTATCACCTCTTGATTTCTGCAAGCAGCATTTGGAGGCCCTAGAAAGGGCAGCCTTACCCTAGCTCCTATTAAGGAAGCCATCTGCCAGGGTAATTTTTCCTCTCTTTCTGCAGGATTTTCTTGGCTGCTTCAAGCATTCTCTTGCTCGTCCCCATTTTCAGAGTCTTTCTTGCTTATTGCTAGTCCAGACAACTCCAGCCAACCCCAAGAGTTCCCTGTTGGTTGGGCTCTTGGCTAGGACTTTGAGGAGGGTGCTGTTTCCAGCCACTCAAGCCTGCTCACAACCATCAGGGGCTCCTGTAAATCAGACAAGAACCAGAGACAGAAAAGGTGTTTTAAAGCCAGAAAAGATGTTTTAAGTCAAGCAATCTGGGTTTGACAGAAATCTGCTGTTCCAAAGTGACTTGTGTTTTACAAGAACATCTCAAGTAATTAGGCTCAGCCTTCGTCAGATCATCGAGGGATATGGGAACCAGGGCAAGAGCTCCAGGGTACAACACACACACTAACTACTCTGCCTTTGAAAGAACTCACCAGAAGGGGAAGGTATATGGAGAAAAACTTGGACCACATTAAAAAAAAAATTCTTCATGAAAGGGATAAAACCTAACACACTGTTGATGAGAAAACCAACCAAACAAACAAAAACAAAACCCCTAAGGATTTTAAGAACTCTATGATCAAACCTCTTTGGAGCTGGCAAGAAAACAAGGTATTAGAACAACTCAGGACATTTTAAGTGCAAGAATTCTTGCATTTAAACAAACACTAGCAGCATAGTGGACTTATTTTAAGTCTGTTTCAGTCGTCAGTAGAGGTTTACCATTAAATGAAGCAGCCAGCTTGTTATGAGAACTTGTGAAAATATGACAAATGCTCTTCCAGCAGGACTTTACTACTTGGGCTGTTGCAATGATCTGAAGTCTCCCATGACGTCTAGAATGAGATGCACCTTGAGGATAAAAAAATGTAGAGAGGACATGCTGGGCTGAAACTTCCTACACACACAGGTTGTGCAATTATAAATTTGCATCTCTGTAATGAGATGTCTTTCTGTGACAACAGGACAATATCTGCCACTAGTGGGAGGTTTATGAATAAATCTACAGGGGAACACGCCCTGGAAAGTGATCTTTCAACATGGAAAGTGCCTTAGAAATCCCTTTAGGCTTTTCCTCTCATTTCTCTTTGGCAAACTACAGTTACATGAGCATTAGTCACTACAAGTATTAACCAATTCAGATGAGATTTCATTGACCTATATGTCACTTCCCTTTTGTTAATTAACCAGAGATTTTAAAAGTACATAATCCGAGAAAGACTAAAGCACAGGTATTGGATTGGATTGTATGGCATTATTACAAAAATTACAAGTAAGATGTTAAAGTCACCAGGCCAATCATCAAGTAGCAAATTTGGAGATACGGGAGGGGTTTTTTTGGTGCTGGGATAAGCATCCTACATACATCTACTTCTAACTGTAGTTAGAAATTCTAAAGGTGAAGCTTAATGGAATCTTTTATATTCTTCATCATCTCCTAACAGCAATGCTTTTTTGCTTATATTTTGTTACTATGTGCCATTTTTTCTCACCAGAATCATCTTTCCCCACTTCATCAAGAAACAAAAACTGCTGTTCTTCCTTTAATTACTGATGGCTTCTATGCCATTAGAAGAGCTGACAGTGTAGGGGACAGAGGGACACCAGAGCCCAGTGCACCCAGCCACAGTCAGCACTTGCACAAAAGTCAGCTGCAAACCTGCAGCTCACTACCTCATAGTATTTTATTAGAAAGGAAAATCCTCAGAGAATTCCACTGACAAAGGAGTAGTTCCGGTTCTCCATTGATCCAGAAGAAAAATATAAGGAAAACTAAAGGACCTACTTAAAGTATAACCTGTTCTTCTGTAAGTCTTCCTGTTCTTCTGTTATGTTCATTGAATGCAACAGAAAGATTTTCTCCACCTTCCAACACCTCCCTGCTTTGTTCCCCTCAGCTGAGAGAGCAGACTGTGCTTTGTGCCAGTAAGAGTGAGCAAGTAAAAGCTTGTTCAACCAACCCAGTCCTCAGATAACCGAATCCAGTCCTCAGATGGTAGGAAACACCTTAATTTGGAAACCTCCCAAAGTCTCTGAGGGATTTTTGCAAGAGGCACAGAGCAAATCAGAGAGCTGCAATGCAGGTCACTGCCATGCAAATAAGGTTTCATGTAAAGCCTTGGCAATGCTTCCAAAGAGACCAATTATCCACAGTAATTGGATGCTCCTTGCCCAGCCTCTTACAACTACATCAGTGATCACATACAATGAATTCAGCAATGAAACTGTAACCAAAAGAAAACAAACCAGCCAGTGACTTATACTGCAGAAAGGTAATGCAACTTAACTTTCCCTGGCCAATAAGAGGAGATTAAGAGGGTAAATCACTTCCTTCAAACCAGCACTTGCCCAGACTTCATTGTGTACAAAAGGGACATAAAGTATGGCTCTGCAGGCCAAAGTAGGTTCAACCAGTCTTTATAAATTCATCACAGGACTTCTATGTGCCCCATACCATGTTGGTAGCACATGATAAAAAGAAGTCCAGGCCTTGTTTGTGCCACTACAAAGATGCTGTCTATAAGAAAAAAGAATTAACTCCCCTTCAAATTGTCTCAGGGTGATGATTAATGGCACAGCTGTTTGTTCCAGCTTCTGCACTGCTGCCAGCAGCCACTACCCTGCACAGTGCCAGTGGCAATGGGCACTCCAGTGACAAGAGTTAAGAAGAGTGAATAAATAAAAAGTGTGGGCATTATCCTTAGGTAAGGTACAGCATAGTGAAAAATAGCCTTACAGCATTACTTTTTAGTAAGGAAGCAGCTGTAAGTGTACATTTAAACCAAGTACCTGAAATGTTAGTTTGGTTGAATGTATTTCCTAACCTACACCTTGGAGTAATCCCTTAGTACCTTTTAGCTAAATATCCCAAACTAAACATTGCATATTTTCAGTTTTGTGTCTCAGATGAAAAGCAGCTGAGCCCAGGATGTGAATGTCTTGCTACCTTAGGAACCCAGGGCAAGATCCAGCTGAAAAGCAAGTTATGGAAACCCTCACCCACACACTGTGGGATTCAGGGCCAGACTGCAGAAAGCAGCTCATTCCCACAGTGAGAATGCTGTACACGAGTAAAGATAAAGATCACCTCATCCATAAATTAGAAAATGAAGTTGTGAATTTGTGAGCTGAAAGTCAGTGCCCAACCAGAGAGAGAATCACCTCACACTGCCAACATGGGTCTTTCAGCCTTGGTGATCTTTCAGCCTGTGAAGCACCAGAGGTAATATTGGATTGAGTCCAAGAGGCAGCAGAGGTAGGAGAGGCAGAGACAGTACGAGGATGACGAAGGTTTGCAGTCTTGTTCTTTTACTTCCTTTCTTCCCCTCTCAGAACTTTCCTATCTCCTTGATTCACTAGAGACCATATTAGATTAACTCTTCAGGATACACTACTACCATAAAACTCACCTTTCCTCCACTCTTTCAGAATCTTCCCTTTCCCAACTGAACAGAATTGGGATGTTAGCTAGAAACAGATCCCCCAGCCCACCCTCCAAGCAGAACAACACTTCTGCATCTGACTACACTTTGTGAAAAGCTCTTCAAACCCAGCAGCCAAGCTGTGCTGCAGACAGCTTATAGCATAGGGCTCAAGTTGACCAAAAACTTACAAAAGCTCATCACAGTTTTACAGTCTTCCATTTGGTATTCAGAAGTGAATCAGTGAAAAAGCATGAAATTTTAACTACAAACAAGATGGACTGAAGGCTATGGGAAAGAAGAGATAATAAAGGATAAAAGAGGATCTGAACACAGAGAAACCAAGCATCAATACCTGGAAGTTACTTAAATCATTCTTTCTCATTATTGCATTACAGGAAAAACAGAATTTGGCAGGTTTTCTTAGTGTCAAGAAATTTGAGTTGGATTCTTCAGCAAGTCAATGCAAACCCCAAATAACAGTTTCCCTCAAGAGTTCTCTGCATTTTAGGAAGAGTTCATGAGAATAAAACCAAATGCAGGTATACTCAGTGTTCTCTCAGAGGGGCTGCCACACCCTATAGCTACAGGATCAATAGAACAGGCAGAACCAAGATAACTCTGGGATCAGTGTCAGACAATGATCGATGGCTGGGAAAGGGCCCAAAGGAATTATTACATTCCTTCCATGCATTAGTTTTGCATACATTACAGAAGCTGCCAGCATTTGAGGAGTGTCTGAATGATGCACCATGAGTCACATGGTTCGGTTTGAGATAGTCCTGTGAGGAGGAGGGAGTGGATGATCCTGATGGCTCCCTCCCAGTTAAAGATGTTCTGTGACTCCATAAGTGCACTGGAGGAAATGGTTTTGATGCCTGTGAGAGGCTACCTAGAGCAGAGGCTAGACAATGTTAAAGAAATAAAGTAGGTATTTATTAAAAAGGCCTTCAAAGGATGCACCTTGGGCAGTACAAGAGCCCGGCTGTAGCTCCACCCAAGATGGACGGTGGGTCATGAGTTTTTACACTTTCATAAGTTTTGGTCCATTTATATATTGGGGTTAATTGTCCAATTACATGTTCAGGTTATGAAGCCCCATCCTCCCAGGTTGCTCTCCTCAATTCATTGTTGTTTACACTTTTTGGGCCTGAAGCAGCAATGGTGTCCTTGGTTCTCAGGCTGGAAAATTATTGTTTTGTCTAACTAAACTGTGAAGAGAACTTGCTAACACTTCATATGAAGTTCAGAGCTATATACTAATATAGTACAGAACCTAGAAAATATGAAAGCTAAAACTTAAGGCATCAATTTCATGGAGAAAGGCCAACAAAACAAGTTATAAAGACAAGAGGCAGGGTTGGCCCCTCTAACATCACTAATCCTGTAATATTGACTGTTGAGGGGTAGAAGGCAAAGGCTGCAAAATCTGACCAAGAGTGAAGGCAAAGGTGGCTGACCTGAGACACTCCTCTGACCCAGCAAGGAATGTCATATGCTTTTTCATATTAATGTACAGGTCCATAAAGTTACTGTTCCATTTTACTCTGTTTGAACCAAGATGCTGCCTTACTCTGGTTGGATAATTCACTGTTATTTACAAATATTTACAAATTTTCCTACTCTATTGGTCATATTCCTAAATAATTATTACATTCCTCTCACTCCAGACTTACATGCTGTGGAACCAGGGTGGGAGTGGATTTAGATTTGTTTACATACCTTTTGTGAAAATCTGTACATTTCACAGAGTATACTCTGCTGTTATGAGTCCCACAGAATCTTCTGAAGCTGGCTGTAGGACAGCTATCCCCATCTTCAGCAGCACTGTGAGAATCTGTCTAAGCAAAAGATCTGACAAATTTGCCAGCAAATAAGTCAAGAGGAAGCAGAGCAGGGTGTTTTACTTTTTACCTTTTAAATTTTTTCAGAATAGTTTGAACTCCCATGTAAGTGGTGTGGATACATTCCAACCTTACAGCAATGGTATTTGCTCGCCCTCACCTACCCACGCACCGCTACCGCTCCCTCTTTAATATAGGCCAGTTTGAGGCACAGATGGCTCCCAAGCCACATATCCTGTCAAATAGACCCAAAATTCTTCGGGAACAGAACTACCTCTATTGATTTTGTGCCAGTCAGGCACTAAATTGTGGTTTGGGTCTTGATTCATTGCTGCCTTGGGGCAAAGACAAGCCAGGATTGAACGGCTGTCCCTTTAAGGGTGCTGAAAGCAAGCCAGCTGGAGGCTGGCTTTCCAGCCATTCCAAAGGAGGTGTCAGAGCAAGCTGTAATACCAGAAGAACAACAAAAGCACAAAACCCAGAGTCCAGTAGTTGCAATACACAAAGGACAACCAGAAGTAAGACTGGAAACACTAAAAGGAGGCTTTTCCCTTGGAAGTAAGAAAGGAAGAGCTCCTGCACAGAAGGTATGATTATATATGAACTTTAGAAATATGAAATCCTTCAATGACAAGGGAAAGTGGGGGGAAGAGAACAATCCAATGAGGAACTGAGGGGCTGTGTTGAGCTGTGTGTAGAAAAGCTGACAGCCCTGACACCAAGAATTGCTGAAGGAAAAAAGAAACAGAGGATTGTTTTGTTGCAGAACACCACCAAGGCATCCTAAAATCTCTTCAAAGGTGAACAAAAACCTAGATTTATAAAAGACAAATTGACCACATGGGATGACTGAACCGGGAACAAATTGGATCCTTCCCCCTCAAGCACCAAGGCAGAGCTCTGGCTGTGGTTATGAATGCAGAAAAGAGGGCTCGTACAGCAGCTGCAGAGCTGGAGGGGGCTCACTGCTGGCCAAGGGCTGGGGTGTGAGTGGAGCACAAACCCCACGGCAGGTGAAGTGACACCATCTCCCACTCCCCAAAGGCATAGTGGGCTGCCCCTGAGAGCCCTCAGCCCACTGCCCTCCCCAGCTCAGCACCAGTGACGGGTTTTTTTCTGCACAGCTCCTTATATCAAGGGGGAAACTTGTCACCTGACTTTCCCTACCAGCCTAACTGGCACCTCAAAGAGTAAGAGTGCAGATTAGAGGTACAGGTCTAGCCCAAAACCCTAAACAGTTCACGTGCTGGCACTGTAGGGATGCAGTGATGCAGGGCACACCTGAAGTTCTGTGTGCAGCTGAAACCATGAATTCTTGTGCAGGATGGCAGGGGCAGCACAAGCACCCTGTGAACCCTGCAGAGGCAGCAGCTTGCCCCACTCACCTCCCAGGGTGTAGGACATTTTGACAGGCTACATGAGACTTGCTGCCCTTGTGTCACACAGCCTGCTGGGGTGTGAGCAAACAGGGTAAGACTGAAACAGAACAGAGCAGAGAATCTAGGCTGGGAAGGGAAAAATATGCCGTGGCTAAGTCCCAAAGCTGACTTGTACAAATGTTTCTCATTACAGTGCTAAAGATGCTCTCTTCCCAATGCCTTTCTCAGAATCACTCAAAGCATTCCCATGGCACTGGGGTGCTGTATGGTTTTAATGATTACCACGTGAGAGTCAGGGGATATTTTGGTGACTCAGTGAGCATGATCCTGGGCAGGGCCCAAACTGGTCCTGCCGAAGCCACGTTTGCAGCAGACTGATGTTACAACAGCTGGGGAGGAAGGAGGGGCAGAAATGCTTCCTTCCTGCAGCACTCAGTGTCTCACAATCCTGTCGAGCTCGTTTTGCCTTGCCGGGGTCACCTTGCCATCTAGTGGTTCACACTGCAGAGCTGACACAGAGCTGGGTTCGTTTCTGCTGGAAATCTTGTCATGCCCATACTTTCGGCCCTTACGCAGCAAAGGAAGTAATTCAAATTCCGTTTGATCTGCACCCATTTCTTAGTGCATCAGCCTGTCAGTAAAATGTGCTGTCATGAAGTTACAAAAGAAGAATCGTAATGCCTACTGCTGTATACATATCATATCCTATAAAAAAGGATCCTCTGCCCATCCCACCTGGAGTGATGTACTCATCAGGACATGACTGGTTTGGGCTGAATAGACTTCCCTTCAGCTTTTACAAAAAAAGTTTGTGAAAAAGTACTACTTAATTTTTAAAATTTTTATAAGATTCATTTTTTGCCTAAAAAAAGAAAGAGTTATCAGGAGGGAAGAAGATAAAAGTCAAAAGCAGGGTAATAGAAATCCCATCTGCTAATATGCAAACTCCAAAGGGCTCCAAAAGATAAACTGCACACATTAAGATTCTTGACATTGCCTATACTAACATGAATATCGGTATTAACTTACTGGCTATTTCCTTTACATGCCCCCATTATACCCATTTTGGCTTCTGTTTGGGCTCTGGCCAGCAGAGTTGCAAATTTTAATTTATTCCATCACTTCACCTAGTGACAAGAACAAAAATATCTGCTGCATTTCATTTTAGCATGGACTGTTAACCTTCTGTGGCCACTTTTATAAATGGAAAATATGATGTCTTTATCCAAAATGGACTTTTTATGCAGATAATTCCAGATGGGAGTCTGGCTTGACATCTTTTCTGTATTTACTAGCAGCTTCCATCTGCTAGGCTCCATAGTTTTCCTTGTCATTCAACAAGGTGCTTGGCTGTGATCAGTAACAGTGTTGAGGGAAATCTCAGTGCTCAGCTGTCTTCAGCGACTTCTGTCTAGAAAGGCTTTTCCTGTGTTTATCTTGGTCAGTGCAGATGGAATGACAGGGTCATTTGTCTCCCAGTTAAGGATCTTCCAATTCATTTTTTATGCACTTTCTACAAAAAGAGCAGCACACAAATGTAAGGAATAGCTGCTCACTTTAACATTATAAATAAAAAATATTTTGAACTGTCAGCCTCTAAAGAGCACTCCTTGGCATTAGAAACCACAAAATAAAAATTAATTACAAGATCTCTTTGCACTTGCATGGGCAGTATCATTATTCTAACAAACTTTCTCCTCAGCTTTGCTGCAGAGGCCATGGGCTGCTGGAAGCAAGAGAAAACTGATACCTGGGCTTTTCCCACCCTGATCCTCTGCCTCTATGGATTCTTCTACATGATGAAACCATCAGAACCTTTCCTAACACCCTATCTAACAGGACCAGATAAAAACCTGACCACAGATGAGGTATAACTTTATTCTATGATTTCTTTTAATTGAAGTAGTGAAAATAGAACGGGAAAATACTGTTTAAAGTTTTTTATAAAGATTAAATTTAAAAAAAAAAGCACAACTTTAACCAGTTCTGGCAGGTTACAACTTGCAGCAGACTGCATAAATAAAAGATCCATTTAATGGATCCAAGATCTATTTGCCTGCCCAACAGTACCACGCTGATTCAATGTGGTTATATATTTTATGAATTCCTTCAGAGAAAAAACTTTCCTCTACAACACCATTTAAAATATATGAACTTCCTTTCCTCAACAATAAAAACACTGACATTTCCTCTTCTGTTCTAGGTTACCAACCAGATTCTGCCAGTTTGGACATACTCCTACCTCGCTCTCCTTTTCCCAGTGTTCCTGCTCACAGACTACGTGCGCTACAAGCCCGTGCTGCTCCTGCAGGGCACCAGCCTCATCGTCACGTGGCTCCTGCTGCTCTTTGCACATGGAGTGGTGGCCATGCAGGTGGTGGAGTTCTTCTATGGCATGGTCACAGCCACCGAGGTGGCCTATTACGCCTACATCTACAGCGTGGTCAGCACCCAACACTACCAGAGGGTCACCAGCTACTGCAGGAGTGTCACTCTGGTGGCAGCCACCGTGGCCGCCGTGCTGGGACAGCTGCTGGTGTCCTTAGCAAACGTCTCCTACTTCTACCTCAACGCCATGACCTTGGCTTCCGTGTCCCTGGCATTCCTGTGCGCATTCTTCCTGCCCATGCCCCAGAGGAGCATGTTCTTCCACAGGAAAGATGCTCCTGAGCCTCCGCCAGGCCCTGATAAAGAGCTGGCTGCGGGCACTGCCCCCAGGCCCTCGAGCTGCCCGGAGGAGAGGAGCCCCGATGCTGCTGCCAGGAGCCCGAGCCCCCAGCCCCAGGCTGGCAATGCCAGGCCCCAGGGGCACATGCTCAGCGTGCTGCTGCAGCTGGGCAGGGACCTGAGGGATTGCTACAGCTCCCGCAAACTCCTCTACTGGTCCCTGTGGTGGGCTCTGGCCACGGCCGGCTTTAACCAGGTGGTCAATTATGTCCAGGTGCTGTGGGACTTTCGAGCCCCCTCCCACAGCTCTGCAGTGTACAACGGAGCTGTCGAAGCTATAGCAATGTTTCTGAGTAAGTCAATGTTTAAACATTGATCACAATGGCACCCTCTGAAGTTTCACTTTAGTAAACTTTCAAAGTGCCATTCCATTGCAGGCGCTCCAGGGAGCCAGTGCATACCCTGTGCAGTCCAGACCTAGATCTTTGATGTACAACAGTTCAAATGTGAGTTATGTTGGTTTTTCTTTAGTACCAGACAAATAACTGTATCTTACTAGTATGCAGAAAGTGTAGAAGTCACATAGACATTGCATCTAGCTGGTAAATCCATTCAGAGGCACCCCTGTTTCTCTGGATGAGGATATTGGGTGTTTCTTTTCCCCCAAAACAAGTATTGCACTTTTCCCACACCAATGCTATCAGCTTACACAGATGAGAGAAGTTTTCCATAAAATTTTACACAAAAAGAACATAATCTTCTTGTTAAGATATTTTTCTAGTGAAATACCATTGTGCAACCAGACAAAAAGAAAAATTTTAGTCATTGCAAGATAGAAAGATGTTCATGGAAAAAAGGACCCTATGAATCCTTATGATACTGATGTGAACTATTCCACTTTTGTACCAGGAGCAGATGCTCATTACCACACAAACAAAGTGGGGTTATCAAAAGGTAACATCAGAGGATACCACCTTGCTTGCCTCACATTGTGCTGTTGCAAAGAACTTGCACAAGACATGGGGGTGTGTCCTACCAGGAAAAATAAACATGTCTGCGCCACACCTGGTCATTCAAGTCAGCCTTACAGTCATTAAGGAGAAACATACTACTCTTGCAGTAGGCAACTAAATAGACCAAGTGAATAATGAACTAGAAGCCCTCCCATGTACTCCTTGATGAATTTTTCTCTCTGGTGGACTTGTCTGTTTCTCAGTGTACAAGTTTCTAAATTGTCTGGGACCCCTAAGATAGGCAGGTGACTTATCTTTGCAACAGATGCATCTTTTAGGAGGCCCACTAAAAGCAAACCTATCCTTTCTTGTTCCTTGGATATACTTCCTTGATGCCTTGAAACTCACTTTTTTTCACAATTTATCCCCGCTATGAAGTGCATAGATCTAAACTGTTACAACAGAAGGCTTAGTAGCCTAGCTGTACAGTGAGCTAGGAGAAGGTGAAAAGAATTTCTTTCTTGAACTCCAAACCATGTTCCTAATTCTCTCCCCAGAGACAAATTCTGTGTACAGACACCTAAATAATGAATCCTTCTACATTATAGTTTATCCTGTGAAGTGGAATAAAACACTAAGAACGGAATGGCAGAGACTTGATATATGCAGTTGTCTTTAGATGACTGCACAGCTGCAGAAGTCATCAGAAATGCTTTCAAAATTCAGACTTCTCTGCTTCATTATTCAGCATTGCCTTTCGGCATGTGAGCATGGCAAGGCTTGGTCATACAGGCTGTGGAACAGATACAATATTTACTCATATTTTTTCTCTTTTTCTAGGCTCAGTAACATCTTTCCTAGTACAATACATGAAGATTAACTGGGACCATTTTGGAGAACTGGCTTTAGGGATCTTCTCTGCAATAGATGCTGGTTGTCTGTTTCTCATGCGCTTCTCTACCAACATCTGGGCATGTTATGCTGGATATGTCATTTTCAAGGCATGCTACGTGCTCCTTCTGACAATTGCAACGTAAGTACGAAACATCACAATGCTGCCATCATGCACAGGATACCGACCCTACTTTGAGTTTGCTTTGTGCATCCTTTTCCTCAGAGGTAGCTGACCTAATGCTAGACATAAATGTTTAGGTAAGGACAAGGACACTTAAATGTCTGGTTATGTTGTTTTCATTATTCCAAACAACCAGGAAAGAAAAATTGTCAAAAGAACACAAAACATTTAGCTAAGCAGAAATTAAACGAGGTATAAGGTAATGTTATTACTAAGGGCAATGGTTAACAGCAAAATGCAGAAGCCTTTTTCCTCCTTCCTGGCATGAAAGATGCAAAGTACACAACAGGGACAAGCACACCTTGACAGCCATCCTTTAGGATCACCACATGCCTAGACCTCCTACTGATAAACCTTTTAGCATGCCATGAACTGCATGAATGCAGGAAAAGACTGCACACAGAGTGTTCCCCAACATAATTTTATAGATATAATCATTAATGATATTAAGATGTAGAGAAGGAATAAAAGGGGACATCAGACATATAAACTCAAATGAGATCTCATAAGAGACCAAACTATTCTGTTGTCAGGAATAGAAATGTATAAGTAATATTAATAACAAATATTTTATCCTGTGTAATAAATATAAAATGTTTTTGCTCCAGTCATTTTCTTGCTTGGAATGTCTTTAGACATATGGCACTATTTCATTAACAAAAATACTGGCTGGAATTTATGTCAAACTCCAAAATTAATCAGATACCATTAAAAGAATTGCTAACTTTATAATGCATGGTAAGGTTATGCCCATCTTGAAGGAAGCCAAGTGAGCTCTTAATTGGCATTTTGGTTGATTGTAACTACATTATATTGAATTACACCTGGACTATTTTAATATATTCTAAAACATCCCCAACAAAGTAAAATCTTGCAAAAAACTCCCAAGCTAAAATCATTGAAAGTGAGTCCTGAAGGAGTAACACCCTTTTGTTTGTATAAAAAGTTTGCAGGTATATATTGGAAGGAAAGATATTCTGATTATTTTCAAAAAAGATATTGCAAGTAAAAATCTACAGGCTCTTGACAGAAATAAGCAGCATGTTACCTCCACTGTCAAATCACAAAGCAAAATGTGACTCATCACCACAGAAAGCTTGGTTAGAAGATGCCCACAGTGACCTCCCAGGCAGGGCAGAACTGCTTCCAGTGCCAGAGCAGGTCACAGCTTTGCCTGGCCAGGTCTCTGAAAGCTTCCGGCCATGGACTCTTTACAGCCTATCTGGCACAGTCTGTGCAGGCAGACAAGGAACAAAGGGGAAGGGTACAGAGAACTGACATTCTACCTGATTGTTTGAAAGCAGGAGTTAGAAAAGCAGCCCATGCAGTTCAAAAAAAACATCAAAATACACTATGGTACTCCAGACGTTTTGATTTTTTTAGAGAAAGCAAGGAAGCAAATAAACAAATGAAGCACCATTTCCTCTGTCCTTGATGCACCATCTCCATGAATCACTTTCTCTTCATTGACTGACAAACAGCAATAGCTTTCCCAGTGGGAAGTGACTGACCTGCCAGCTTCCTGTTAGGTTCCAGATTGCCATCAATCTGAGCATGGAACGCTATGCCCTGATGTTTGGATTCAACAACTTCATTGCCCTGCTGATTCAGACCATTCTCACAATAATTGTTGTAGATTCAAGAGGCCTGGGATTGGACATTGTGACTCAAGTAAGTGCAGTTACCTTACTTCCTATTTACTGCTCAGCCAAGCCATCCTCAAAATTCTTATGCCAAAGGACAACGTAATTACCCTTCTTCTATAGAAATCCAGACATCTTGTTCTTCCCTTGTCATTCTTCAACATCATTCATCATTATTTGTTGTCATTCTTCCCTTTTGCCTTTTAATGCATTTAGGATTACAGATGCTGGTCTGTGACTTTTTAAAGGGAGATACACCAGAACATAACAAACCAGGCCCTGCTATCCGACCAGTTTTAGTAGTTAATAGGACACTGAATGACATCCTCTCTTCCCAAAAGCTCAGACTGGTTTTGTCAGATACAGAATGGGAGTTCAGGACTATGAGGCACAGTTTGGATTATTTGAGTTATTTCAGTTCAAGTAATTTCTAATTCCAGCTCAGGAGCAAACTGTTGGTCTGTTTCTCAACATATATGATAGAGTCTTCTGCCCACAGCTTGGGCACTTCATTTGGGATGGGATATCCTATCTCACAGCTGTGTCCCTAACTTCAGTCAACCAAAACCTACTGACTTCTGAATTTTCTCAGATGGGCTCTCAGCTGGGGCAGCTTTCTACTCGAACGTGTCTGAAGAAGACTAAAGCTATTCACACTCTGCACAGAGAAGGCAAAAGTGACTTTGAAAGAGTAAAGATTGAATCAAACATTAAATCTTTAAAATTAAAGACAGGAATATGTAGGACTTCATAAATAGCCTTGCCATTGTTGTTGGAAATACTGATATAAAGTCACAGTGAAATCACAGTGTATTTACTGAAGCCATTGCGGTGACAGTTACTGAAAAGTGCAAAAGCAAAACAGGGATGAACTCAGGCTCTTCACGCAGATTATTCATGACCATGTGGGTAATGAAGCTACTTCTACATTTTGCACTAATAGGAAAAAAAAAATCCTGCTTTCATCCCTCTCCCCTCTGACGTTTATTCAAAGACATAAGGAATGGAAGAAAGGGGCAGTTCTTCATTTCAGAATTATTTGCTGTATACTTGAAAAGCTGAGATTTTGCTTAATCACAAAGCAAAAGCTCAAGCGTAGAGAAACTGCCAGAACACAAGTAAAGAAAATCTGTGACTGTCATCTTCAGAAGAGGCAGTATTCCTCTAATGTGTTTTTCATTAATTGTTCTGCCTTTTTCTCCTCCTCTCCCAGTTTTTGATTTACGGCAGCTACTTCGCAGTCATACACGGGATTTTCATGATCAGAAGCATTTGTGTGCTGGTCTCATGCAAATGCCAAAGGAAAATAGTGAGATATTGCACAGAGCAGCTGAACCAGGCTGAGCATGAGTCAAGAGAGCAGATTGTCACAAGCGACACGACACGGCTGTAGCAGGCAGGCAGGCTGGAGAAGGGCTTCTCCTGGGAGAAGGGCTCCCAGCAGGGAAGAAGAACAGCATGCAGGGAAGAGCAGTGCAAGAAGAACGTTCAACTCAGCCCTGAAAAGCTGCGCTGAATCACTGCAGTACTTCAGCACAACATATGCCAGCAGAGAGCTCTCCAGAATGGCACTGTGCCAAGAATAAAAGATAAGTTGCTTTAGATTTTTATTTACATGCATATAAAGATCTTAAGGGCAGTAATTTATATACAGAATCAGAGCAACCACTTTTGCATCTCCCCATGCACGATGGCAGAGAGCAGAGTTCACCCTGCCTTGCTCATTGTAGCTCCTGAATGTGGTGCTGCCAAAGCTGCTTCTGTCACATTTGCTGATGCAGTGGCTGAAGGTCTGACTCCCCTTTGCACAGCCTTTGTTCTGAACCAAGGAGGAAAAGATCATGCTTGCATCGTTCTATTCTTTCATACCCAGTACAGGCAGATGGGGGACAGGCTCCTCATGTCTCATCCCACACAGGCTGCAAAAAGCAGGGCTTGCACAACCCATCCCAGGAGCTTCACTGCAGCACTGCTACGTCACAGTTGTTGCTTGGCCCACATTTGAGAGCTACAAACTCTGTGCTAATTTCACAGCAACCTCTGCTGAGAAGGAATAACTTCAGACTCCAAGCAAAATGCAAGACCACCACTCCTTTGCTGTGCTTCCAGTAAAATTAAATTCAGGACTGACTGTCTTCCTCTTTCAGCAGGAAAAAGAAATAATATGAAGGGGCTTGAGTAGCACAGACTAAAACCAGAGAAGGACATTGTGGAGAAATAAAGCTGATTCCACACAGGAAAATTCCAGATTAACAGAAATATCCAAGAAGATTTATAACTGAAACAAACAGCGAGCATCATGTATACTTCTGAGTACCACTGATCTTGATCAAGAATTTGACAGGACCAGCATCTCAAGAGTTTGGCAAGAAGCTTGAAGTCCTACAGCTAATTTAAAGACAGTCCAGGAGAAGAAAAAAGAGACTAGAAATTAGTTTGCATAGTGAATGTCTAATTTAATATGAGCTATATCCATATGCTGAAGTTATTTCTGTACTGTTTGCTTCTAGCTTCCAGTATCTACATCTAACTAATAAAAACCACTTAGCATCTACAGAATAATATTTTTCCTGTAGAGACAAAAGCTATCATTTGTACAGACGTATCAGCTTTTCATACCACTGTCACACACTGCAACCAGACAAAGTGCCCAGAGGTGAGAGCAAGCAGGACAGAAGCAATTTGTTTCAAGTCATAAGAAGAAATAGTAGGATCTGAGAAAACGAACCTGGCTAATTTTTTTAGGCTTTTTGTTTACTACTGTGCATTGTCTTTTGTAAACTGGCTCTAAGCAGAACGGTTTAACCATGCAGTCATAAAAGTGGGAGATGTACTTAGCCTACAGTGAGAGTTCTTTTCTTACTGCAGAACTGAGGGCATGATGCTCCTGTCTGAAGACAGAGGGACAGAATCCAGAAAAGCAAGGGCTATTTTTTTTATTCTTCCTTGTGAGCAGCAGTCTTCCTTTGAGGCATTCAGTTTAGAACTAGATGTCAGTCCCACACTAGAAGTTAACAAGAGTTTGTGTTTTAATTAAAAGATTCATATTTTCAGCTCCATTCTTATGTTCTGGCTAGAGCTAACTGCTCTGTCTGTAGGATGCCACTGAAGAGCAAAGTATCCAAGGAGATACAATGTATTTGGCTTGCAGCTTTAGAGAAAACCATCTTCAGAAAGCAGACAAGACTTTAAAGAAAAAAGAATCCATTCCTATTCTCTCTAATCTCCAAAATAATGATTCTGAGGCTAGAAGCTGGCAGGAAGTATCATGGGGGAAATAGGGGAGGATGAAGGCAGCTCTTAGGAGTGTAAGAGGAAAAAGACAAGGCCTTATGTTATCCTGGGTTTTCAGCTGCAAATCAGAACTCACCCAGGAATCAGAGGTTTCTAAAAGAGTAAGATGTACACGTGCACCTCTATGTTTCTGTACCTGCACACACATACATTCCAGAGAGGAAATAGTTGAGATTTGGCAGGTTACAAGGAAGGCTGGAACCACAGGCTGTCTAGTTCCATGGGAGAAGGAAACTCTCATCACATCCACCTCTCCTAGCAGCTTTTAGTATTGTTTGTCTTTCTTCCAATGCATTAAAGGTTTCCATGCAAACATGGAACTCTAGAGCTGGGCACATTCCTCCCCACAGCTGCCACCCCCTCTAAATGCACCACTAATTACCTTTGAAACATTAGTGGGTTTGGGCACAAGTCTTCCGTGAAGATACAGTCCAGCAAGCTGATAAAGACCAGTTTGAGCAAACAAGAAAGGAACAAATAGTGTGCTTGTATTCAAAGCATGCAGGTATAGCCCAACAAATAATGTGGGCTACCGGAGAAACACAAGCCAGCAGCCCCTTTCAGCCCCTGCCCAGCAGCACTTTCCCTTCCCAAGGTTCTTTCCCTGCCTCAGAAGCCCTTGGCCAAGGAAGAGGATGAAGGGCAGAGGCAGGCCTGGCTTCCCTGAGCACTTGCCTGCCTGGTTGCAGCACACACTTGAGCACTGAGGGAACCTTCCATACCTGCAGAGCCAGAGCAGGCTCTGCTGAGCTCACAAAGGCCCCTCCTGCCAGGGCCTCAGCATCTGCTCCCAGGGTCAATACACGTCCTACCAACAGGCTTCAGGGTGAACTCCAGCCTCTGATGAGCCTTGGACGATGCAGGCAGTACAGTCTAAAAAAAAAAAAAATTGGAAAGCAAAGCAGCAGCATTTCTCTGAAGCAAGCCTGTTAATTTTTTAGCTTAGAACCTAGATTTACCAGTTTAATTTCATCAATTTGTCCTTAAATGACAGATCTGCCCCTATACAGAAGTAATTCCTGGCCAACCAATAGTAGGAAGCATTTGATGTCCTACCTCCCAAAGCCCCAGCAAAAGCAGGACAGTCAGAGCAGACCTCACGAGCCCAGAGGCCTCTATGCTATGCACAGGAAAGAGACATTGTTAGCCCAAACTGTAAAACTGGTGCTCTGTCTTTCCATGAATCAGAGACCACAGCTTTTAAAGGTATTTATTAACAGAAAGAATGCAACCATTGCTTTCTTGTCACAACGGGTTTTATTAATCATTAGCTACTTTGAGTCTTATAGTTTTATCTTAAAAGTAGAACTCAGTTTGCTGACAAAACCCATAAAGAACACTTTCCCTGCAATCTTCATGGGCAAGTTCTGCAAGAAAGAACAGCTATGACAAGTAGTTATTATTATTATTATTTAAATTCTGGTAACATTTTATCAAGTTTAGAAGGAACTTTTTAGAAAAAAAGTTATAGAAATTTCTGACTACCACCAGCTCTGAAGGGTGGTTTCTGACTTCTCTGCAAGACAAAGTCGTCCTAGGAAAAACTGCACCTGAATCCACAGGAAATACACCACAGCCAGAGCCTTGACAGGTAATTCATCACCTTTGGAGTTATTTGGGAATGTGCTAGCTACTCACTTGCTCAGTGCATTTGGAGGTGATGCAAGATTTATGCAGAAGTTACTGATCAGCCCAGGGCTTAATTTTTATATTTTTATCACATTGCAAATACGGTCTTGAGTTAAAGATATTAGAAATTGTATTTTATATACAATTATTTTTAAGAGAAAAATGACAGAGGCAATTTTTAAAAACCAAGTTACAAGATTATAACTGCTTTTTCTAACAGAAATATTGTCTTTATAACATATGATTAATACTAAGTTTTAATGAATACCATCTCACAGTGCAAGTAGAAGCACTTTTGAAAAAGTGCCTGCTATCGAGTGGAATTTAAGATACACAGCTTGTAGCAGCACAATTAAACACCAGCTAGTGCTTTGCTTTCATTTGCTTGTAATTGAAAACACTGTTTCACTTGCTTTCAGGATTAGTGAAATTGACTTTTTAACACAAAACAAGTAAAATAAACTTAAACCAAATATTTTTAGACTTCTTTTTGCTGCTAACTACACTGAAGAAACAAGCCTCTTTTTCCTTTTGGTCATCACTTTCAAAAATGAAGTCAATAATGCTCTATTCTAAGTCTGGTCGGGTACCATGAGCAGATAGTTTTTGCATCTTTCTTTACCCTCTCCAATGACAAGTGCAAGAAACACGGCGAGTGTTAAAGCATTTTGAAGAAACTGAGGTTGCAATGGGTTGAGCTGCCTGATGGCTTCTATTGCCATCAAGAATACTTGCACAGTCATTGGGTCACTGGGTACTCAGGCTGCTGAGCACAGAGAATGAGCTTTAATCTCACACTTCGCCCACTCATTTATTCAGAAATGAGACTGTAATGGAACTTTATTTTTCTGCTACAGCACAGCCACTCAGCCCTAAGCACATCACTATGAACAACCTTTGACAGGCAATAGAGAGTTTAGCAGGGCTGATGCACCTTGATCCCAGTTGCTCATTCACAAGCTGCAGCTGTGATGCCAGGCAGGTTCAGTGAAGGGAACGTTGGCTTAGGTACATGACACAGCTGGAGCCACGCGCTCCACTCACAAGACAGAAGCAACAATGCCCTTTATCAATATAACAAAGTTCAGTGGTAAATGTCAGTGGTTAAACAAGACTCAACAAGAAGGTGTGCTTGACTTAGTGCAGAGATTACAGGATCAGGTAAAACTGTCAGAGGGACCCTCCAGCTAAGTCACTGGGTTCTAAACTCCTCTCAGAGAGGACCCTGGGTGCAGTTTAGACCCACTCCTAGTCTCAGATTTGGTCAACTGCTTCCATCTAAAGGATTATGCAGTATGTACAATAAATTCTTTATATGACTTAGGGTTTCAAGGCTGAGCACGCTGTTAGTCACTTACCAAGAATGTGCTGCAGCAAAGAATCTCAGCCTCAGGAGTAACTGTGAGAGGTGTCCCTGCCTAAGAGGAGATCCAGGTGTGCAGCTCAGTGCAGAAGAGCTTGAGATTAGTGGTTTGGTTACATCTGCACACCAGCCAGACAGAGTCACCTCTGCAGGCAGCCCTTGGTTGTCACAGTGCCACCCATCCCCCAAAGTCCAGTTACACTGCATGCCACCACCACTGCCCTCATTGGTGGTTACAGCTTCAAGGGAGTGAGTGTAGGTTTAGTAACAAGTAAACTTGAAAATTAATTTCTACCAACTGTGAAGAACATCTATTCTTCCTTTGCCACTTTTTTTTTTGTTTAGGTAGACTATGGATTGCTGGAAGGGTCCTGTAAGCCACAGCTGGATTTATCCCACGGTGATCATCTGTGCAAATGGATTTTTCACCACAATGAGGCCATCAGAATCTTTTCTCACCCCCTATCTAACAGGGCCAGACAAAAACCTAACAATTGAAGAGGTATGTAACTATTCTCTCAAGCAGTAATTAAAATGCTTAAAGCATTAGGCCTTACAGCAGTAATTGAAGAGAAGATGAAGAGTGAATATTTTATGTAGAGACCCACATTTAAGATGCTGATGGAAAAGAGTAAGGAGTCACCTCTTTGGCAGGAGGTCCAAACTTTAAAGTCCTTACATTCTTAGGACTTTGAAATCCCTTTGGTGGTTGATATTTTTTGGCAAAATCAGGTTGGCTAGTTCCTCTCTCCACCCCAGAGGAGACATTTATTTATACTTACCATGGAATTGATTACACTGATTACAGCATCGATTTCAAAACATAAGAAAGCTAAGCAGTCTTCCCCTTATGAGCTGTAAAGTTTATTTCCTACATTCCCTGTATTTCATGCATTTGTTAACCTATGGAGGTTAGGTTCACCTTTCAGAGAAACTGGGTTTTAACAAAAGCATGCACTCCAAGTTTCCTTGCTATGCTCCTGTGTTCAGCACTGGCTGCTTAAGGAGTACACCTCCCAACAAAAGGGGACAGGGTTAACACGTGGCTGAGTCATGGAGCTAACAGTATAATTAGAAAACACAGGCTTACTACACCCACATACAGCTAATATGAAAAACAGTCATTCCTGATGTGCAGAAGCAAATGTTAAGGCAGAATCTACCAGCACACTGTGAACCCAAGGTTTCTGCTGAAAAAGGTATTTGTGGTTTAGGTTTTCAGGGAGATTTTTTTCTCCCCCCATTTTATTATTATTTTTTAACCACAAAGTAAAGCATCATTTCTTATATAAATGACACAGCATCATAGAATGCCTTAATATTCTGATTTCAGCAAGATTCCTTAACTCAAAAACAAGCGTAGTACAGATATGGTCTCTTTCAGTCAAATTCATTTCCAGTGAGTTAATTCCATAAGGTAATTCTAAGTTCAGAGAAACAAAAAAAGAATGATACAGTGAACCTGCTGCTCACCACGCAACTCACTCCAGTACCTGAAGTGAAAAAGCATTCCTCCAGCATTTGATACAGCTCCTTTCTAGTCTAATTGCTTAAGCAGAGAACAAGAGATCAGGAATGGATACCTCAGCAGGCCCCACAATTACTAGGCAAGACCTCCCCACAACAAGCAACTTAGAGTCACAGAAAAAGATCACTTTGTGATGTGCATCTAAAAGTGGGATACCTGCTCCAGGTGTGCCCAAACTGCCCAGGCAAGGACTGAGCTTTAGTGGCAACCACAAATAACATCTTTCAATCCAAATTCAGAACAGTTTTAGAAAAAAAGAGAAAGAATTTTTTCACAGGGCATCTATGTACTAAAGTCCAATTTAAACTTACTGAAAAACTTCCTTACTTCTTACGCTTTAAATTGGAAAAAAACATTGAAGGTGCAGTACCCTAGTAGCAGCTACACACTATGTGCAGTTCCAATTCTCCAAGGGAAAGAGGTGACCAAGGATATACAGTAACTCACATAAAGAGTTAAAAAAGGCCTTCATTTTGACCTACTGTAGGGAATAGGATTTGAAACTAGACAGACCTCTGACACAAAGTTACAATTGCTTTAAACAGCGGCACATCAAAACCTGCCTTCTTCATAGGCCTTTATTGGAATTAATTTTTAAGCCAATCTGTTTCTTTAGCGGAGCATAGCATCACTGTCTTTAGTCCTTACACAGTGAAGTCACAGTCTTGTAACTTAAAGCAGTTTAAGCCTGCACAGTTCACACAATTCAACCTTTCCTATCATCACAACTATGTCACTTCAGCAGTAACACCATCAAAAACCACCCAAAAAGGTATTTTAAACGTTTACGGGTTTGGGGCTGTTTTGTTTGATTCTTTCAACGTTTCCTCTTTTATCCTGTTCTAGGTTACCAACCAGATTCTGCCAGTTTGGACATACTCCTACCTCGCTCTCCTTTTCCCAGTGTTCCTGCTCACAGACTACGTGCGCTACAAGCCCGTGCTGCTCCTGCAGGGCACCAGCCTCATCGTCACGTGGCTCCTGCTGCTCTTTGCACATGGAGTGGTGGCCATGCAGGTGGTGGAGTTCTTCTATGGCATGGTCACAGCCACCGAGGTGGCCTATTACGCCTACATCTACAGCGTGGTCAGCACCCAACACTACCAGAGGGTCACCAGCTACTGCAGGAGTGTCACTCTGGTGGCAGCCACCGTGGCCGCCGTGCTGGGACAGCTGCTGGTGTCCTTAGCAAACGTCTCCTACTTCTACCTCAACGCCATGACCTTGGCTTCCGTGTCCCTGGCATTCCTGTGCGCATTCTTCCTGCCCATGCCCCAGAGGAGCATGTTCTTCCACAGGAAAGATGCTCCTGAGCCTCCGCCAGGCCCTGATAAAGAGCTGGCTGCGGGCACTGCCCCCAGGTCCTCGAGCTGCCCGGAGGAGAGGAGCCCCGATGCTGCTGCCAGGAGCCCGAGCCCCCAGCCCCAGGCTGGCAATGCCAGGCCCCAGGGGCACATGCTCAGCGTGCTGCTGCAGCTGGGCAGGGACCTGAGGGATTGCTACAGCTCCCGCAAACTCCTCTACTGGTCCCTGTGGTGGGCTCTGGCCACGGCCGGCTTTAACCAGGTGGTCAATTATGTCCAGGTGCTGTGGGACTTTCGAGCCCCCTCCCACAGCTCTGCAGTGTACAACGGAGCTGTCGAAGCTATAGCAACTTTTTTGGGTAAGCAGTCATTAGCAGGTACTTGTAACCCATCCTGTGCTGAGGGATTCTTCAGCAATGTGTTTGGTGCCTTTCCATCTCCTATGAGGACTAAAGTAAACAGAGACACACAGTGCGCAAAGCATGATTTTACTATAAACTTTTACAGTGGGCTCTTAAAAACAGTCTTAAAAAATATATATAAATAAGCTTTTCATTCTTAGAGGAGACTCATTCTGCCAAAATGTTTTAAGAGTTTCACGTTTACAGCTCTGTTTATACCATGTATTTAACCCCATGTAGACACATCAAAACCCTGTGCAATTATATCTTGCCTATTCCTCCCTCAAATACACCTTAAGCTGGCTGGTTTAAGAATTAAAAGAACACGTTAGCAGATACACTGCTCTAAATATTACCTAGAGCATACTGTGAAAGTCGTCTATTTAGACACTGGATTAAAAATCATTCCAGTCTAAGTGCTCCCTAAGAAATATTCTGTGACTACATCTGTATCCTGATTCGCAAATTTGCCACAACAAAGGTTGTGTTCAACCCTTGTATGGGCCATTCACTTCAGAGTTTGACTTGATGATCCTTGTGGGCTCCTTCCAACTTAGAATATTTTGTGAAACCATTTTTGTGATGTGACAAGGCTGAGAGCACTGTAATTGTTTACCCTCTGAAAACAAGGTATCTTATTAATGTACATAGAAAACTGAAAGGGAGGAGCAAAGAGGATGGAACCAGGCTCTTCCCAGTGGTGCCCAGTGACGGGACAAGAGTCAAGGGGCACAAAATCAAGCTAATCCACTTAAACGCAAAAGAACATTTTTATTCCAAGGGTGATTTAAAACAAGAACAGATTGGCCAGAGGTGTGGACTCTCCATCCTAGAGTCAAAACCTAGACACCGTCCTAAGCAGCTTCCTTTAGCTGACTCAGCTTTTAGCAGGGCCATGTGATCTCCATCTCTTCCAACCTCAGCTATTCTGCCTCTCACTAGTTACCTGGCCCACCCAAATTCCATTTCTCTTTAGCCACAGGAGAGGAGAATACGGGCAAAGTGGAACTTCATTTACATAGCTGTGCAGCATCATTACAGCCTCCTTTTTGAGCTCACATTTACACAACTGTCTCCCCCTACATTGCAGGAGCTGTATCCCACACTTCCACAGGGAATTGTCAGTTTACTTTTCCTCCCTGCAATCAGCTACTCCAGAACTTCTGACTACTGCTTTGAGTAGTGTTCCCAAAGGCTTTCTTACGCTTACACTTATACTGGCATTTGACAAAATTTCAGAGTACAGAATGCACTCACAGCACTGAGAACCACTGCTCATGGCAGGGATGGACCAAAGGGGTTGGTTTGCTCCAGTTTTTGGAGTTCTGATGAAGAGCACATACAACCAGCAAATGAAGTCTAGTTTTTGTGCTAGCCCACCTGAGAACATGGGGTTTGCTACACTGCAATAGACTCAAGTAAGGGTTCTGCTACATGTGACAGCCCATAAGGCATTAACAAATTTTCACCAGAAACTGAAAATACACTTCCATTAAAAAAAAAAAAAAAAGGGAAAAAAAAAAAAGCATGAGGTGCTACAGATTTTCTTTCCATAAAGAACTTCACATGAAGTAACTGAATTCATTATACCTATTTTGGCAGAAAATGCTTGGTGTGAGTGCTCATAGCTGTCTAAAGCTGGAGGAACAACAGTACATTGTGCACTGCTGCCTCCAGCCTTAGGCATGAGGCACTTTCCCAGAGCACTTCAGTCAGTGAAGGGTCTAAGCAAGGAGGAAAACATCCAAACTAATGGAATACTCCCACACCCCTAACAGAAAATATAATCCACACCATTACTAAAGCCCACTGTGACCAAGACTGAAGAGCTCCTGGCATGATCCAATGACAGTTATACAACGGCTCTCAATGATAATGTTTCAAGGTTTTAATTACCACTTTTCAATTTTTAGGTTCAGCAACATCCATGGCAGTTGGATATGTTAAAGTAAACTGGGATCTCTCTGGAGAACTGGCTTTGGGAATTTTCTCTGCACTGGATGCTGGTTCTCTGCTTCTTATGCACTTCACTGATAACATCTGGGCATGTTATGCTGGTTACCTTGCATTTAAAGCCTGCTATATGCTCCTCATAACAATAGCAACGTAAGTACAACACCCAACTGTTCTAACTAAACTGATTTAAATCAGTGTCAAATTCTTATATTTATCAAAATTTTACTGATATAAATTAGATATAAATTTAGGTATATATAGATATAAATTTAGATAGGTTATGACAGCAGCATATATTGCTTCTAGCCTGTATAAAACAGGACAAAATTATATGACCTGACTATTACCACAGTACACTCCAAGTCAGAACAAGGTAGCTTCTGCACTTGGCTGTTCAATGAGCAATGTGTGAGTATTTTCGAAGTGATCCAATGAACATACATAGGCATTTAGTAAAAATATTCACTCAAGGGTAAAAAAGATGCACAAAAGTCACAAAGCCAGAAAAAACCAACACATTTCTATCAAAATGAAGCTGTTAAAGCTTAATAGACAAGACTGAAGTGACCACCTACTTTGAAAAGAGCACTGTGCACATGGAACTGTTCCCGTAAGTAAAGTGCATCCACCCATCCTTGGTCTCCAGAGTCTTGTGAATGTGCATTCATTGTCAGGTTTCAGATTGCTGTCAACCTCAGCATGGAGCGTTATGCTTTGATGTTTGGCTTCAACAACTTCGTTGCACTGGTGATTCAGACGATTTTAACTGTTGTTGTAGTAGATTCAAGAGGTCTGGGACTGGATATCAGCACTCAAGTAAGTCCCTGAGTCCCACTGCTTAGTTCTCCTACTCTCCCTCAAAAGCAGGTTCTACTCCAAGATTAGCCTGTGGTAATGTGCAAGCTCAAGACAGGTACCCACCTGGAAAAAGGTTCATTTAAAGTGAACTGGCTTGAAATACTACAATCTGCTTGTCCTCTAGGCCTCCCAATACTGAGATGACTGGAAAATATTCTGTGTTCACAGAACAGAGGGGAAAGGTGACCACCTATTACTCTGCATATTTTTTAAATTAAAGGCTTACTATTCACAAGAAACAGGAAGCCAGCATAAAGACAATTACTATTACTAGGGCAATTCTAAGTTACATATTTTCAGTGGACGACCTTTAAAGAGTTACTGTAATTCTGAAAATTAACTCATTACAATTCCCTGCTAAATTTCTAAAGCTGAAACTTAGACACTGCATGAGTTTAAGTCTAGTTTTCATGTTTCCAGAGAAGAGACAAAGTGCAGGACAGCTGTCTTCCCTTACTGAGGTGGGAAGTACGTAGCAGAACATTCTGCCCCCCTTTTACAACCACAGAATTTCTAGTGTCAAGTCAAGCAGTCCAGACTTCCTGAATCCTCTCAAGATGGGGTCATTCTGGGCACAGGTGACAGGGAAGGGAAGGCAGCAATGCAGGGACACCCCTTAGAGTCAAAAACCATTTTTGCTGTTAGATAATAACTTTTCTCCTTCCTCACCTCTATTTCTCAGTTTCTCATTTATGGCAGCTACTTCACAGTCATAACTGGAATTTTCCTGATCAGAAGTGTGTACACAATAATTTCCATCAAATGCAGAAATGCAAGTGTGGCTGCTGAAAGCACTGCCCCTTAACAACCGAGACAAAAGCAATGGTTACAAGCAACAATGCAGAAGGCTCCATCATCTGGACAACAAATCAGGAGAAATATAACGTTCAATCAAGCAAAACTGGTCCAGGTTGAAGCAGGCTGTTTATGAGCCTACTGCACAGATAGCTTTGTCAACAGGATGATGCATTTGGTCCATTTTCTTCACCAGGAGTTTAATACAAATATTCCTCAAACAGTCTTCTAATTCAAGTTTAGTGATCCAACATACAAACTGCTATTAAGACTCAGTGAGCACATACGGATGCCTAAACCTCACACCAGAGGAACTCACAGAACAACCTTGGGACTTACCCTCCTACTAAGTATTTCAGTATAAGGCAATTTAGTTACTGACAGAAGACCATCAGACATGCCCAGGGAATCTAAAGCAGTTGTACCAGACAACGACATGTCAGAAAATTTGTCACAGAGGCTTTTGGAAAACCTAACACTTTTTCATCTGGACATTGCGTCTGCCTTACAGAACTCAGGATGGTCCAGTGTAGCATCTTCTTACACTTGTAACAGCTGATGTTTTAGGATTCAAGTCTAATCTAGGAGGTCTCCATATTAATTTTTGTATAAGAGGCCTAAAGTTATTAAGTGAAGTGCTTTGATGCTAAAGCATAAAAACACAGCTTTTAGGCAACTACACTATTTGCATGAACAATTGTGGGAATGACTGCAGAGATTTCCGCGATAAAAACATCTAAAATCAGGGGTGAAGAATGAACTTTAAAAATAAAGCTATTTTAAGAGCCTAATCAACAAAACACCTATGCTGTCAGGTTGTGCCCAATATACAGAAGACTCAATACAGGATCTTCAGCTTATCTGGAATCTGAAAAAATTAAAATCAGTGAACAGACTAAAGAGGTGTGCTTGCGTATAATTAGAAGCTGCAAACCTTTCATCTGCAGTTAACTCAAGTTACAAAAAATAAGGTATTCCACTACTTCTACAGCCTATTCTAAACTACATGCCTAACACACTTCAATCAGTTTCAGCATCACAGCAGTAATATCTGCATTAGAACAACCTCTAGATGCTGATCTCATTAGCCCTTGCTCAAAGCCTAATTTACAACACCCTGAGTGAAGAGGGCGCAGAACTGTTGCCCTTTTGTAACACTTTTCATCTTATTGAAAAGACATTTGATTTGGTCCAGTTCTCTGCACTAAGCATTTTTAAGTATTCCACAACCCCTGCTGAACCCTTGTAGTTCCCCACTCTCCACTGCATTTACCCCTTACTATCCAAAACAGCCAAGGCTGGGGAACAGGGAAGAGTTACAACTATTTACACTGTGCTAAAATACAGTGGTGAGAGTAAGGGTGTCACTAATATTCTGCAAACATCCAGTTGCTGGGGATTTGTTCAGTGAATTCTCCAGAGAATGTTGGGAACTGAACTGTACACCACACTGTCCAGCATTCTCCATCAGAAACAGAGATACTTTGAGCCCGTTTTAAATAAGCCAACAGGACAAAACCAGACACTTAAGTATGGAAAACTTACAGGCAGCATGTTTTATGAGCTGCCTGTCTCCTGCTTGGTATCTCCAAAGTTTAAAAACCAAAAACAAACAAGAAGAAATTACAACTTCCCCACAGGCAGGCAACAGAAGTCAAAAGCATTAGCATAAATGTTTTTACAAGCAGAGGTCAAACCTTACAGATACCCTAGAAAAACACATCTGACATGCAGGGAGTCAATTACAAGTGAAATGTCTTACCTTGAAGAATTTTCATGTTTATCTCAAATGGACTTGGCACCTCCTTTTTTAAAAAAGTCAATCTCACCTTATTTATTCCTGTTATCCTGAAAGTTAAAATTTTCTTGTCCAGCTGGTCAGAAACCTCTACGCTTGCAGTTTATGCATTCACAATATACTTACATTATTTGCTTAGTCCCACTATTACACTTGAACTTTAGTCAACTTATCTCTGTTTAAAACACCAACTACTTTGATGCAGCTATATTTTTCTTGAACTTTATCACTGTTACAGAGGAAAACAAGCCAGACATTTTTCCCGCTACAAATTTCACTCTAGTATGGCAGGAAATAAATATTTCTGTAAATTAAAAAAAAAAGACAAATTTAATATTCCACAAGAGCGCTTAGATATGTATCAGTTTTTAATAAAGAGAGGGCTATTACATCTGTGGTCCCTTGGCCTGCTATTACGCACTCTGTTCAGACCATAACTAAGGCTTGTTCAGAGCCTGTCATTAGTCACCCATAATATGGTGTCTTTTGCTGCAAACCTGGTCTCCAATAACTACCCTGCACAGTGCTTCCAGTGTCCTTCATGACAGATATTCTGTGCAAACAATCTAAACCTCACCTAAGACTCTCCCGTGGGACAGGTCACTTCATTTGAACTAGAACAGCAAGCTTCCTCACAAGGACACAAAGAAACACATCCAAGTGAGGCATGCTAAAATTTTAAGCTTAACTCACCTTTAAACACATTGCTTTGGACACCTCATCTGTGTACAAGACACAGTGTGTACACCTTCATCCAGTAAATGTTACTGCACAGAAACAATGCTACACAGTTTTTTTTCTAATATTTATTTTTTCACCTGCAAACTGTAGCAAAACATGATCAGCTTTATTATGCAGACAGGTATCCCTCTAATATTAGAGATTTAGGCATGTATAAATAGAAGAGCTCTTCGGAAAGGAAAACATTTTGAGAAATGAACAAACCTTCAATTTAACTTCATGACTTCCAATACCAATGGTTAAAATGATGCAGCTCATTCATTCCAAGAGATACAACAGCACCTTAAAGTGGCTGATCTATTCCCCAGTAACATTTTTCACATAACAATGTGTTAAAGTTACAAATACTGATATGCACAAATAGCTATTTTCTAAGAAAAATATGTACAGTACTGCAGCATAATGAGTGTGGTATCTGCAATAACTTATTAGCCAATTTTAATACACATGATACCGCTACTTTTTACCTGCCACTTCACAGGTTCAAGGATGTTACCACAGCCCTCTGTTTTGCACGTTATTACCTGGTGGGGAGTTGGTTTTCTTGTTTTTTGTGTCGGGTGGTTTTTTTTCTTTTTAAAATTTTTTAAAGGTACACAATGCAGGCTTTTATTTTTACTTCTTAAAGACTTCTTTTGTGTTTAAAGCTAATATCAGTGAAACAAGACAACAGTGCAAGAGGCGCAGAGATGTTATGTGACCACATAAGAGTTCTTTTGGGTAAAGTGTCTATAAGGCTATAAGAAAGGATTGGTTGATGAGCTTCCTGTTGGAAATTGTCCTGTTGGTGCACCAGCCTGGGGGGAAAGGAACAAAGAAAAATAAGGCAAGTATTTAAGATTTTTTGCCCACAATGTAAATCATAAATGCAGAATATACTAAAAAAAAAATAACCTGCTGGGGAATACTTCTGTTTTATATTGCAATCTGCTTTTTGCTGCTTCTCTGGAATTACACTACTGTGGGAATGTGTATGAAAGTACCTCTGCTTTAATCTTACAAATCCTTACAAATGGCATATTATCAGAATAGTGAGCTGCAGTTCAGAGAGTCACATACTGCCTTCCCTTATTAAAAGCAAGAAAACCTCCAAATCTTTGTCTATCTCTAAATCAAGTGTTACAGACTATTCTTCTTTGGACATACAGAAGTCATTGACATGCAACAACTCACCATAAAAGGGTTACTAGATACTCCAACAGCTGCAACTTGTCCAAAAGGAGTTACTACAGGCTTTGCTTGCCCAAATGTAGCAAAACCTGCCCCTTGGAAAGAAAAGTAAAAAAAAATTAATGCTAGTAAACAACGTTCAAACAGTTCTTTGCTGCAGCTCCCAGCCAAAATTAAGTGTAAGTTTGAACTGCAGAATCAGCAGGACTGATCCTACTCAAACATGATCAGGAATGCAAGTGTAAAACACTGTGGCTGAGCTTCTTCTTTGTTTTCAACCGTTAGTAACTCATTGATCTCCAATTTCTACACATGCATTTTTTCCAATGTTATGATATCACATAAATTCAGGGAGAAAATACTTTCTAATTTTCTCTTGCCTATGTTCTGTGAAGTTAGAGAAAGAGTAATAGTGTGTTGCAGACATCCCAAAACAGCCCTTCTTGCCTAAAATCCCTTTATGTCATGGAATACTCACCATTTTAGTATACGACTCTGGTAAAATTTCAGTTTGATCATTACACAACTGCAAACAGCCAAGTCAGAAGGCTCAATTACAGAGCCAAAACAGTGTGGGAACCCTTCATCAACATTACTATCAAGTTCATGTAGAAATAAATATACACCCATTATTGCCAACTTATACACAGATCATTTTCTCCATGTTTCTGATTTAGACAAGGTTATCTAAAACATTCAGACCTACCATTTGGCTGCTGAGCAAAAGCAGTCTGTTGAGGGAAAGCTGCCTGGGTTGGGAACGTGGGCTGCTGGAAGTTGCCACTATAACTAGTAGGAAGACTGTAGGAGGCAGGAGTTCCAAATCCTGCCGGCATGCTCATGGATGCAGTACCAAATGTTGCTGCTGGTAGGGAAAAAATAACACACAATTATTTGCAAGAAACCACTTTTTTAATGAGAAAAATCACTATAAGGCCATGTTAAAAGTCTTCTAATGCCCCCTGTGACTGGACAAAAGTTTGGTTCAACTTCTACAGCCACTGAACTGATTTGTTCCCTTCGACCACCACCAACTGGGTGCATAATTTGCTTTTACACTTATGAATGGTGTTATTTAAAATTTAGTAGATCTAGCACATTCAGATACACTTTCTGAAGAGGAAATTATTTTTCATTCTCAGTGTTATCATATATTTCCCCCACAGCTTTTCTGGTAGAAGTCTGTACACATAAGAAGCAAGCAGGTTCAGGCAGCCTAAGCCCCTCTGTTTTTCTCCTTCTGAGAAAAGCATGAAAGCATTTTCCTACTTCAAGCTTCACTACAGGAGGTTATACATAAAGAAAAAACAAACAGCCAAATTAAAGGGATACATGCATCCCGTTTTTTCATCCCATCGTTAACGTCTTTAAGGAAATTCTCACCATGCACATTATTTGCACGCAAAGTTCCTGTTGCAAACCCTCTTACTATTGAGGTAGAACTTAAAACAAAAAGAGCCCAAAACTTTTCATCTGATTCTCTGCTGAACATTTCGAGTAAAGAACACACAGCTCATAAGCATTTTCCCATGCCTTTGGCAAATAAACAGAAGCACATTAGGTGCAAAAGTATAGTAACAAAACCATTATTCAGTCTTTTGGGAGTTATTCTTGAAAAGAGAAGTGTACAGGAAGATTTTTGGTACAAACAGAGACACCAGGTATTCTATGCTAGTTAAAAAAGGATTTCTCTTTTGAAATGTTACAAGCTACATTTTATGCAAGCTCAACTGTTTAAAAAAGCTAATAAAATAAATTTAATTAATATAGCTTAATTATCAGTTGAAATATTTACCCCAAAAGTATTCAAGGGCAAGACATTATACAGACAAACTATTGACAAGTGCACGCAAAACTAATGTACTAACACTGTTCTCAAATTACAGTGAGCAGAACAGCTACTCGACAGCAAACTTGGCTAAAACAGCAAACAGAAGCACAACAAAATCAGCAGGGGACTTGGGATATCCCAAAAGGCATCAAACTACTGTTGGCAGAAACTTCAACAGTCACTCATTAGCACTATATGGTGACCATGGAGGATATTGATAATGGTTTTGTTTTGGTTGCTCAACAGGATTTCTATGTATGCTCTTCTCTCCCTCTACCCTGTTGCCAAATACCCACACCCACTCCATTTTTAAGAAGTCTTCCACAATTCTTCGTGCAGAGAACCAGATAGCTGTCAATAAGCTTTTACAAGCAAGAACAATTAGCCACAAGAAACTTGATACCAAATGTGGCCACCTACCAAAATGAGCCTGAGGAAATATGTGAGAGTGCATTGCTCCCGAGAGGCCTTATGGAAGCCACAAAGAGACCAGACAATGTCAAATCATTTATACACTCTTGAACAGTCATTTCTTAGTTATATATAGAGAAAAATAAATACACATATATGTACCAAACAGTTATCAATAGCATGACCAGCAATAAATTAGTATTAGAAAACCATCAGAAATAAGCTCTACAAAACAGATCTCCCATGTACTAAATAGAAAAGTTCATGCAGGAAGAACACATGAAAGGACAAGCCATAAGTCTACACCTTACACTGAAAGGGGCTGAAGATTACCTTTACTTATAGACATTATCTCTATCACCTAGTCACCTATGGAACATCAGGATGCTGCTAAAGGCTTGGAACCTCAGCAAGCCAGGGACAGCTGTATAGACGGTGGAAGGATAGAGGTGCTATATTCAAAGAAATTTATCTAAAGAGGCTACAAAATCTTAATGATAATCCAAACCAGCCCATTTAGGAATGGGATTAAAATAAAGGAAAAAATAAGGTATTTTGGGCATTAAATACCTGAACAAGTTTAACTGCGTAACATCTCAAAAGGGACTGAAAACAATTAATTTCAGCAGATGACACAAATTTATCAAATCAGTTTTCAATTCAGCATACCTAAATCATTGAGCAAGCCACAGCTCAACGTCAAAATGCACACATCAGCAGATTTTAATCTGTTGAGGTCCAGCTAACAGATAAAAGTGTCAAAATTTAGCAGTTGCTCTGGAGAGGAAAATCAGCATAACCTAGCAGCCATCTAAATCCAAGTTCATAGCTTCAAGGAAGTACAAGTTTGCTTTCTTAAAAAGTGATTAAGTTTTGCCCATGGAATTATAATTCCACAGAATCCTCCTACATAAAATTAATATAAGAAATTCCTCTACAGAAAATTAATATAAAAAATTAAAGCAATGATTAAACATATGCTTTAAAAAAGAGACACTAATGTACTGAGTAAGCGGACTGGCGAGGAGCTAACATCCCAAGAGCCTTGTTTTCACTGGTTCTGGCTCCAGCTCTTTGGTGCTGAGAGCTTTCAACACTTTGAAATAAAGAAAGAAAGCAAAAAGAAGGCCTTTCAAGATCCCTGATTTCAGGGCTACCTGCCATAAAGCATGCTCTAAAACCAAGGTTATATTCTTGGAAAGAATCCAGCCGATGATACAGAGACTACAAACAGGTAGAGCTCAAACAGATTTTTTCATGGCTACCATTTGAAACCCTAGATTTGCATCTCAACACTGAGCAAACACACAACACGTCAAATAGACTAGGGACAAATAATACAGAAAATCTTTAAGAAACAAATTACACAGATACAGGAAAAAAAGAATCAATGCAATTCTTCAAAGAAAGTTTCTCAAACACTCAATGTATTTTTTCCTAACCTGTTGCTCCTCGGCTATTGGTCTGGAATGGATTTGTTGAAGGTGCCACTGGGGCAACAGGGGCAGCTACAAATGGATTTGTGGAAGGTGTTGCTGAAAGATTAAGGACACTTTATTAAGTAAGCATTTCTCCAACAGCCAATCTGACTCACAAAGTCTATACAGCTTTTATACGAAGACACAAACACCTAAAATTAGATGAAAAATCAGGAATTTATAAGAAGATACATTAAAAACATAGTTTTTTTGACAGGAGTACTTTTTCGTTAACAGTACCTTTATTAGCTTCAGTACAACTGGTATCAAAGTAGAGCATTATCAAATAAAAATTAGCAGATTGCTTGCTTACAGTCCTCAAAGGGTGTTAGTAACACTTCCGTACCTCCAAATGGAGCAGGCACGCTTGAAGATGCAGGCTGTGTCTGTGCAGTAGCAGCCACAGGTACTGTTCCAAAAGCATTGCTGGAAATAATTTATACAACTCATTCAGAGAAGTCAGAATTGCTTGTTTAATAATTAAACACAACTTACAGTTACTGCTGGCATGTAAAGGAAAGGGGATGAACACTTATATGCAGTTTGCAGACTGCAATGTACCTCCCTGATGCCAGGGTCAGACACTCTCACTAGTGCTGAGCAATGGAATCTCCACCAACAGCAGAAGGGATATTGAGCTAAGGCCCAGAGCAAAAAGGTTGCAGAGCAGAACCCTTAGGGGCACTTGCAATACCAAGCCCCTAACAGGCATTTGGTGTTTGTTACTTCAGTGATCTAGAAAAGAAATGGGTGGCACCATTTACATTAAAAACTTCTGATTTCTTTTTTCAGGGACGATCCTATGATTTTGAGTATACATGCAAGTACTCTGCAGAGCAAAGCGCTACCATCTAACAGGTTTAGCATGTCATGACTAGAAAGGTGCAGAGAACAGTCAACTGACACTCCTACAGAATGCTACCCCTCAGTACTGCCATTATTGAAAACAAGAGATGCAGTTTCAGTAGTACCTATAAACTCATTCAATGCTTCCCCATTTAGGTAAGAACAAACAGATGTGAGAAATGACCTGAAGCTGTTGTGTGCTGCTGCTGCAGGCAGTGTGGCACTGAGCAGCCCTGGCCCCGTACCTGCTGACGTTACTGGTGGCAGTGTACGCGCTGCTGGAGGTGGCCGTGGAGCTGAACACGCTGTCCAGCTCCGCCAGCGCCGCGTACTTGTCTGAAGATGCACTTGACTGGTTGGGGGCTGACAGTGCAGGGCCTGCTGAGGACACTGCTGTGCTGAAGCCACTTCCCTGCTCACTCCCACCTAGAAAGAAAGCAGATTAAACATACTGAAGATGGTTTCACTTTCTGTCCTGATAGTATTGATAACTAAATGAAAATTCACAGACGGTTGCAGACTTAAAAATTAAATACGCACTAGTGCATAGAGGAAGAAGTGTTTAACAAGCCATTAGCTGTTAGAAAAATGTCCTGCCTCTATAGGTACTCTGCAGCCCCCAAAAAGCTTTTGTTTTCCTAGAAAAATAATCCATTCATCCTCAACTAGAAAATGAACAGAACACCTAAACTCAAATAATCCATTCCAGAACAAACCTCTGCAGGACAGATGAACATAAGTTTTAACACACCATTCAAGAAGAACTACATTTGAATAACAGAATAACTAGCTTTTTCCCCTTAATTTACTATCAACTAAATCCAAGTATCACTGCTACTGTTTTATGAAAAACTAAAGCCAAATGTTTTTGTGGCAGAGAGGTAAGAAAGCTGCTCTGGCAGCTCTTTGCAACAGTTGCAGCTGTCCATTCCAGAGCATCCACTATAGGTTTTAGTACAAATACAAAATACATATTTGTATTTTTATATGTTTTCATTATTGAAGCAATTATTATTTAGATATTTTAATTTAGAATTATTCATCTCGATGGGAAATAGATTCCCTACAAGCAGTCTTCTAATGACATCCTTTTGGAACAATGTCTTAAAACTTACATCTTGCACATTAAGGGTACATTGACACAGAATTCTGATCACTTAGACAAGGGTAATTTTGATGTACAGTTACTTTGACAAGCACAGTCATCCTTGTGGTAACTACAGACATATAGAATCACCATGGCAAACAATAAAGTTTAATACCTTGCCCTGCACTGAAGATATTATCTAAATTAGCAAGAGCTGCGTATTTGTCAGCTGACTGAAGATTCAGTTTATTCACTGCAGCTTTACTGGCTGCAGTTGCTGTGGCGTTGCTCTGAGAAGCATTGAAGGATCCAAAATCAGCACTGGAGGATTTGGGGAAGTTATCAAAGTGAGCAAAATTAGCATTCACTGATCCAGCACTTCCACCTGTAACAAATTAAGTTAAACATGATCAATGCACTAAAGTTAGAAAGTCTCTCCAACTGTAACTGATGGCACAATAACCCTCCCTTTGTGTTTGTGTGAGGCAACGTGTCTGCCTGCCCCACTCTACACATTTAAGACTCTTTCCCATTTCCTTCAGAGTTCAGTGGGCCATCAGAAAAAAAGTATAATATATTGTTTGGACTGTATATCAGGGATAAACACCCCAAACTTCAACACTTTAAATCACAGTCATAATTTGATCCTGAAAACTATATGCTATTTTTAGCTGTTAAAAGTAATTTCAACAATAAAAGCTTCCTAGAAAAAGATGTATTTGTCATAATCTTTAATATTCAAAATACAGAAGCTTCATTTCCCTTCTATATGTGGCTAATGAATAGCTACTATTGCATTTACTTAGTGGTTCAATGTTTAGTCATTTCAGATGTCAGCCATCATCCTAAGCAAAAAAAAAAGTGCCTAGAAGTCCAAAAGTTGTAGGATTTCATGCCCAAGTTTAGAGAGCTTGGTTCTCTGTTCTCAAGAGTTTTAGACTGCATCCAATTGGGAAAGAGGCTGGGAGGAAAACACAACACATCTCTCTTATAGCAAATCTATGCTGACATCAGCGATACATAAATCAATTTTAGAAATCTGATATGGGTCCACACAACTGAACTTCAGATCAAGTATGACACCGTGAGTTTCCATCTCTTCATTGTCCAGAAAATTTTATCTAGGCAGGTCACATACTTAAATTTAAATGAGTTGTTCCATTAAGCGTATCACATTTTGTAACGGTTGATGATTCCACTCATACTACAGAACTTTCTAAAACAAACACAACTTTCTAAAAGCATAAGCAACAAGTTGAAACATATGCAACAGTAGAAATGGAAGTGCTACACTACAATGGCATAAAATGAAGCAAGCTGAGTTTTCCACTGCGTGGAACTTACTGTGTACAGCCTGGAGAGGAAAAGCTGAAGTAAATTCACCAAAACTGCAGCTAGATGAAAGCGTTCTGAACGCTGGACAGCCAGAAATTGTGTGTGGGTTAAAGTTAACATAAGAAGGGAGAAAGAAAATTTGAAAAAAAAGTTTAACACAACACCACACTCAAAAGAAAAAAAAAAAAGGAAAAGAAAGTCAGTCAGCCAAAGATCTAGACAAACAGCAAGTGTAAACTCAAGCAGAAGTTCTAAAGCATGATCAAATTAAAGGAAAGCAAAATAAATCTTAGCAATAGGCTCTACACATGAAGTCAAACATACAGAAGTGTGTGCGTATGCTATACATATGCATAGACACACACTTGTTTGGTACTGTGACATCCTTTTGGATCTACTGAAGTGCTTCTCTTAGAAGACAGAGTCAATTCAATACTTATTAAAAGCAGTGGAGTTTATTCTTTTCATAGTTATTTCAGGTGTAGAGCTAACAAACACAGTGCCATAAATCAGACTTCTGAGTAGCATTAGGGGAAAAAAAAATCAACACCAAACACAAGGAATTCATTTTGAGTTTCCCCAGAGCTTCAGATGGCTTGATTGCATTAAAGCAAGCAGATGCAAGAAAAACTCAACTTCGGTACCTTCCAACATAAAGGCAAGGATTATTTCAATTAAGTATTAATCAAAAGTGCTAGGAGTTCTACCTGTATTTTGGGGCTGAAAAGGAGACTGACTTGCTGTGGGGAAACCTCCAAAATTACTCGAGCCACTAGACTGTCCAAATGCATCAAAGTTTGCAAAACCTGCATTGGCAGAGTTCTGCGCTGTGAATCGCAAAGGAACAAAACATGTTAATGGATATGGGAAATAAACACAAAAACAGACGTATTAACTGAATTCATGGTCATGACAGCCTCCAAGGGTTATGCCCTACCATGTGCTGCTTTTGACACAAAGAAAATTACATGTTATCCTACAACTGAAAGTTGTCTTTGAACAATCTTTCACAAGTCACCTTCACAGAGCTGTTCACAGTTCATGCTACTACTGTCCTTCTCACACAAGCTCCTACTCACAACTGCATGACCCAATGGAATCCACTTCAGCTTAACCCTAAGTGTTTGCAGTGCTGGCTGCTCAGGAGAAAACAGCCATAAAGTACAGAATACCTAGTTTCCAGAACTTGAACTTGTGGGCTAACCCAACATTTCTTTGTGAATAAAAATTAGAAGGTATTCTTGTAATATACTGGCAATTTAAATTCCTCATATACCAAGTGCTTCTTCCTCAGGCGAATTTTGGTTGGCACAACGTGAATAGTTTTGGCTAGGTTTATAAACTCATTTAACTGGAAAATTCAGTCTCTAAAAAAACTAAATCAGAGTACAGAAATATGGAAAATCAATACCAACGGCAAGAAGATAGCATTCATAGAGTATAACCACAAAATAAAATCCACGGAAATTTCAAAGAGAATTTCCGTTTTCACCTTCCTTTTGTGCCATACTATAAGAGAAAATAGAAGTTAACACTAATCTAATTTTGACCAGCTGGATATTCAAGCATCTACGGATTCAACAAGAATTGCATGCCTAATTGGTAAGATCCACAGAAGCCCCTAAACTCTGTTATAAGCAAGAAAAGAAAAAATGTTTTTAATCAAATGCAAACAAAACCTTTTTATAAAGATAACTTCAGTTACTATCTAAAGAACACTCACAAAACACCTTCTGGAATAACAGATGGCAATACACTATATTTTTAGGTTAGAATTTGTTTATTCTGGAGAGATTTTGCAGATTAAGTATATACCAAGAGAATAAATTATGTTGATTGCTGAAGTACTGTACCTTAACAGTGTGATAGTGCTAACTAAAAGTTGTATTATTTCACTTAATTTCTATTCAAAAGCACATGTACTACAGATTTACAAACTAAAAGGACATTTTAATACAAACTACTGTGCTCTGCAATGCTGCTAACATAAATTAGCAGGCAAATGCCTGCATTTTCCTTCCCAGAGTACACTGGGAGAGAGGGTGAGGTTTGGCTGGACTCGATACCACATTTAATAAACCATGTGCATAAGCCTTGGGTTTCAGAGCATGGTTTTGGCAGCAGGGAGCAGCCAGGGTGGTCCCTGTGAGGAGAGAACAGAAGCTGCCCCCATTGCTGCACAGCTGCTGCAGCTCCAAGACTGCCCCACCACTGCCCAAAGTTAAGCCCACCAGCAGTGCTGGCTGGGGCACGGTGTTTAAAAAGGTTAAGAACCAGTATGCAGCAGCTGTGGCAGAGAGGAGTGAGAAAAATGCAAGAAAAAACACTGCAGACACCAAGGTCAGCTAAGAGGGAGGGAGGGAGGGACATGCTCCAGGCCCATGGAGAAGACTGTGGTAAGGAAGACTGTCCCACTGCAGCCCATGAAGGACCATGGTGGAACACATTCACACTGCAGCCTGTGGAAGACCCATGCCAGATCAAGTAGGGAGGTCATGAGGAGGCTGCAGCTCATGGAAAGCCACCGCTGGAGCAGGCTCCTGGCAGGAGCTGTAGCTAATGGAGAGCAGGCCCCACCGGAACAGGTTTTCTAGCAGGAGCTGTGACCCTGCCTGAAGGACAGCACCCCATGGAAAGGACTCATGCTGGAGCAGTTCTCAAAGAACTGACACCCATGGAAAGTGCTCACATGTTCCAAGAAGTTTGAGAAGGACCATATCCCACTGCAGGATGGATCCCACTCACAATGGAACAGGGGAACAGCATGAGGAAGAAGCAACACAGATGCAATTTTCTGACTTAACTGCAATGCTCACTCCCCAGCCCCCTCATGAGGAGCAGCTAAAATGGTCAGGAGTGAAATTACACCTCACAAGAAGGGATGAAGTGGGTTTGGTTTTATTTTCTTACTATCCTACTCTATTATTAAGTGTCAAACTAAGGCTGGTTTGCCCAGTTACTTTCTCTTGACTCATCAGCTTTTTTGTGTCTTCTCCCCCAACCCTGCTGATGGGAGAGTGAACACAAAGCCCTGTGGGCACCTGGAACCAGGCAAAGTCAACCCACCATAGCATGAGAGCCAGCAAGGAAAAAAAAAAACCAAACCACACCAAAAAAAAAAAAAAAACAAAACAAAACAAAAAAACACAACAACAACAAAACAAAAAAACACAACAACAACAAAACAAAAAAACACAACAACAACAAAACAAAAAAACACAACAACAACAAAACAAAAAAAAAAAAAACACAAAAAAACAAAAAAAACCAAACAAACAAAAAAAAACCAAACAGAAAAACCACAAAAAAACTAAGCCAAAGCAAGAACTTGGGAAAGCTATTTTCACCTTCATGCCAACTTCTTGCACAATTCAAAGAGACAAAAAATTACTTCTATTATATCCTCTGTATTGGTTCAAATAGCATTTTACAGACTCCAAATCTCAAATGAATTGTTTTGGTTTTTAAACCAGTAGCTTTTTAACAGGAACAGATTAAGAATTTACTTTAAAAATGGAAGCGATACAATTAGGATACACTGATCCTAATGCATCAGTTGGACAGACAAGAGATTGATGTTTAGTTGACCAAAGAGGATTAAGTACATAAATGTCACTCCTAGAATAAGGGCAAGATTATTCTTTTTAACCACTCAAACAGAAAACTATGTCAAGAATCTTAAATGAAATATCTTTTGGGTCCAAATTAACAAGTGGAGTGTACTACATTACAAAATACTTCATTTTACTGCATCAGCTGACACACAAAGGATGACTTTCAAATGAGCCCATGTTCAAACAGTATTGCTGTAAAGCCTCTTCAGCAGAGTATTCTGATATTAACCTTGTTTTACTTTATGCAGTAAAGTTTCAACCTTTGTAAATGTGGCACAAAGTTAAAGACCAGGTAATACTTTACTCTCCTGAACCTGGACAATACGTAGATTGCCAATTCCAAAATTCAGCTCTCCACACAAAAACCCAAGAACAATCCTAAGTAAATTCAGGAACTGCAGGGGGTTGCAGATTGCCATGGATTTACAGCTGCTCTTGACACCGCAGACCAACAAGGCAGTACAAAAGCCAGCTGGCTACAGCCAGGAATGACAACACCAGTCATGGCAATGCCAGCTGCTCCTGCAATCTCTGCAGTTTCTTCTGTGAGGCTTACACTACCTGATATACAATAAGTGCATGAAACACTGCAAAACAGAAAAAAACTAAAATAAAACCCACACATATCTAAAGGAAAAAAAAAAAAACCTCTACAAACTCTCATACTATTTTGCTTTTTCTAGATAAAGCCTCTTCTCCCATGTTATCTGTGATAGAGTTGTGCTGTGTCACTACACCTTCGTAAAATCTTTTGTGCAGGTCATCTATTCCATCAGTTTATAAGAAATCTATGTGCCAAAAATTTTGATCCTTGTTGCTATTACCAATCTATAAACTACAGACAAATCAGTCATTACCATCTTCAAAATCTTGATTTTGCAAAAAGCAAAAAACTTTGTAAACGAAATACAAGACAGTAAACATAAGGTCAGTATGTTTTCCCTTCAATAAGCAACAATATCCTGAACCAGCTTAATACATTAAAGAACTTGGAAAGCAGAAATTTATCACAAATCGCAGTTCCTGCATAATTTTCAAGATTTACACCTACACGTCACAGATTACAGCACAAGTTGGTTAGTATTTTCCTATCAGCTGCTGCACTCAGTAAGTTATACTGAAGGATCTTAAGTTTGCTGGTCTCTCCAGTGATTTCTTTAGTTAGTATTGTGTACAGGAAGCGGAAAAAGTCCATCCCTTACACACACAGCTAAAACCAAGCCCTAAAACAAGAACACCAGACCATAAACTTCGAGAAAGTAGTGCTCGACTAAGTGCAAATTCTCCCATCCTCCATTTCAGTGTGTAATTGCTAACAAAAATTACATGTTTATACAGCTCCCTAATGAGCATTTCAAAAACTCATTTTTGCCAAAGCTGGCAGACTGATCAACCCTCCTTGTGTTCCAAAGGAAGAGTCTGTAACATTTTGTTATTCATTTCACCAACACTACCCTGTACTTACTGCACACAAGACAAGCTTTACAAGCATTTTACTACAGCAAGTCAAAAAACACCCTCAGGTAACAAGTCTGCAATACATGTTCAGCTATCATTCTGTCTTTTAGAAACTGATTTACTAACCCTGAAACTGCTTTAGGCTCTAAAACTTATGTAAGAAGTCATGGGAATGACCACAATGGTTAGTTTGTGACCAAAAATTAACAGACTCTCTCCTCAGTTTGTATTTATTCTAGAGCATTCCTATAGCTTTTTATCTTTTTAAAAATATTACCCAGGAGAGATGCATTGGAATTTTATCTAGATTTGGAACACAGTATTGAAATACTGCTTTAATGGGATTTTAATCTCCTAAAAAGCACTAGGAACAATTAAGTGTATACAAATAAAGAATCTGTCAGCAACAAGTTTGGAAAGAAATTATTAGAAACAACTAACCATCTGCAGCCCTTTCAGTAACACTATACAGCACTGGCCAGTCAGCACAAGTTCTCCAAGCTAAACATACCTCCAAAATGATGCTTAACATGAAATCTAACTTTAAGGATTTTACAGAATACACAGAATAACAACTGCTGTTGTAGTGTTACTGAATTCAACCATTTATTTCACAGCATTAATTTGGATAAATTCCTAGTATTTTGCTCAGTTCCTCAAGTGTGAACCTTAAGTCCCATCCATGACACTTTATCTCGGCTGTTAACAGTTTCAGGACTGGTTTGCAAGAAATCTCTTATTCTGGGTGGCTTAGCAGTATCACAGTTTCTCTCAGAACAACTAGATGAAAAGCCCATTGAGACCAGGCAGGCAGAGGTACTTTCTCACAACTACAAGGCAAGCCAGCAACAACAAACTTCAGTGACCACAGAACCGACTTTGTCTTTAGGATTCTATGTCTCTTAGTCTGGCTGGAAAAAAAAAAAACAAACCCTGAGGGTTCAATGTATTTTACTGAAGTCATCCTCTAAGAATTCAAGGCCTATCCCCTTTCCTCAGTCAATACGTATACTCAAGGCTTGTTTATTCTTCCTGAAACTACAGAATACTGCCCAGATGGGCAATACTCAGCTTTCAAACACACACACACAAAAGAGGAGAGCACTCTTTAAGCTGGGCAAGCCTTGGTTTTTCTTTTGACAAATTGGCAGTTATTATCAATGCATTTGAACTCCTTTAAAGACTCTGTATCTGCTTGTTCTTCATGAATGCTCTTCCTAATAATTTTCAGAAAGAAACTTGAAGGTCTAGTATCAGCTTTTCCCAACATTTTGTTACTCATCCTCTCTCTCTCTCTCTCCCCCAAAGAAACCTGAAGTTTAGTAGTAGGCAGAAATAGGGTAATCATACATATCCTAGGGAATAGCTACAGCAACTTCCACTTCCAAAAGCAGAATTGTCTGTCTTTGTCTTCAATCTTTCTTTATAAAGACCTGAAAGAAATCTTGAGCAATACAATATTCCTAAGGCACAGAGATTACATACACCTCATGTAGTTTAGTCAAAACCCATCAAAATCAAAACTATAGTTTATACATTTAAAAGAGATACAGTGGTCCAAATACCTACCTGTATGACTGTTGAAGTGTGCAAAATTAGCAAAATTTGCTGTAGCAGTGGACTGAGGAGGAGCAGCAGCAAAGATATCTGAGCCAAGGTCACTGAGGAGGTCAAATTGTTTCTTTTCTTGTTGCTGCTGTCCTTGAGATCGAACTACAACAGGAGACTACAAACAAGATTTCAATTAGCTAGTACAAAAAGGTGATATTTTACCAAAGTGACATTTACAAAATATAAGAAGGCTAGAGACTAAACTTACTTCTTTAACAAGACATTTATTCCTGAAGTTTAAGATGCTGTATGTAGCACACACCTTCCTCCTATAGTATGAGGAAGAATTTATGCTACTACTCTGGCTTTTAAAGGAACTCTGCAGCAGATTTACATAGTTTAATAGCACTCAGAAGAATAAAGTAGCAATATATCATGAGCAACTTCAGATTTTGTATTTGAAACTGCAAATGCTGTACAAATACAAGCAATAAAACTTAATTTTACAAGATGGAAAATAGTTATTCACTACATTATGAAAAAAATCTTTGGAATTCAGTATAAGGAGGAAACAATTGAATAATTTCATAGCAAGGCTTGCAATTTTCTACTGTTTGAGCTGAAAGAGGTCCATTCAAGAGTTGCCTGTATCGTGATGGCAGTTTTCAAACAAACTGCCTTCCTGCCAAAAATCTAAGTACACAGTGTTGTTTGACTTTACATTACAGCATACAGACTTCCCCTGAAAGCCACTTAAGACAGTTTCAGAATGCATAGGAAGCAATAATAAATATGACATGCTTTCATCCACATATTCACTACTAATCTCACAGTTAACAGCATCAGTTATTTTCTTATTTTCAAAGAGAAAAAACAAAGATGAAAATATAACACATCAGGTCCAAACTTTAGAGGTATTTATGCAAAAGACAATTAATCCTATCACACTGGAAAACTCTGATTGCTGAAAATAGCCACTAAAAATCCATTTGGTCAATAGAAACAAACTTCATATAGTACCTGATCTGCAAACATGTAGATACTTTAGTGAAATATACAAAATACAGTGATCATATTAGTTCCTACAGATCACAGCAGTTGTTATCGCAAGAATTTTTGTGCTACTGAAAGAGTAACAAGGACTGCAGAACACTTCTGTGCTCCTCAGCAGTCATTACTCACTTGGCTAGGTGTGCCCTTGTTTAAGTGCAGTGTGGGTGCAGCTTCTCCCAAGAGAGATTTGAGTGGCTTCACCTCAGGTGTGCTGCTTGTACTACTGGCAGAAGACCCCGATATGGATGCATGGACTGATGCCACCACCTTTGCTTGCTCTGGAGGAACATACCTGCATTCAAGAAGAGCAATGGTTTTTACAAGTTTCATGTGAGAAGTTCCTAAGTCTGAAGTTGAGAACTGGCAGATCTCAGCTTTGCTACTGAAACCCCAATCCAGAAATAGATTCTATCAGTAGTTTGTAAAGTACCTATTCTTTAATTATGCCAGAGATTGTTTTTAAACGGACTAGAATTTAAAGTCATCAATATTTTTAGCACTTAATCAATACAAAACATGTCTTTCCCATACTAATAAATAGGATGGGAAATAATAATCTGCAAAACTGTTACTTTACACTGTTGTTGACATCTTCTTAAGCCATTTCTGTTCCATCAGCATGAACACTGAGAAACTTCTTTAGTTTTTCTGCTTCCTATAGGAGCTTTAAATAAAATTCAGAAATCATTCCACTTTACAGAGAACACTCAAAATCTTCACTTCTCATCACTGGGACAATCTCTATAATAGTAAAGGTATCTTACCATCTTTTCTTTTCATATTTTTCCTGTAGAAATTCCTTTACTTTCTGTGGATCCCTGAAGTCTGGAATTGCTGATGATCTATCATCAAATAGGCCTAGCCAAATCTGTTTGCACACCTAAATAAAAAAACCACAACAACACAGATTGATCAGAGAAAATACCTTAACTTAAAACCTATTTAAGTTCACTATTGTTAATACATTAAACCATTACAGTGTGTGGCTGCATAATTTATATTCCAGACTGAGCTGCTATAACAACTGACTGGTGCACCACGTACCGGTCTAAATACCTAAAGTTGCCTGTCACAGCAGGGCAAGCAGATCCCAGCATCCAATTTCACAATCCAACACTCCTTTTACAAAATATTTGTAGAATGTACTCGTGAAATGCAAAGTGCCTGATTTCTACTTGTAATCTTTAATATTCTTCTCCTTCACCTAATTCTACACATTCCCTTACTGTACTTCAGGGCTTAAACTGTTTCAACAGATTCCATATGCCCTAAGCTTCAAATGGCAGATTTTAAAAGATCCAAGGTTCAGTCTTTATATATTTAATTACTATTTGAGTACAAGAACTGCTTTTCCAACAGCTTTTGTTATCATGATGCAGTTTCTACAATACCATATACATCTGAATGATGGTATGAGATAAGGGGTAAAAATACTCTTGCTCCAATTTAATTTTCTAATTGTAGTTGTGAGTGAGCAAAAGTTGAGCCACTTATAAAATTCTCAGTATGTTCAAGCTTCAATTCCTGAGCAAAACAAGAGGAAAGGTGTTCTCAAAACTAAACAAGAGTAGGAGCTTTAACTTGAATTGCTTTAAGCCCTCCAGACTATTCTGCAAGTAACCTGAATATGCATACAAACAGTAACACCAAACATTAGCTGCTCTCAAAAATCACAGTGCCCTTTTAGAACAGGTTTCTTCCAGAGAACCAGAGTCAAAAAACCTTTGTTTTTATGATGCATACCCTTTCTTCCCACACCCTTTCTGAAATAGCCCTGACCATCCCTCTTGCATGCCTACTACAAACATGCCCTCTATCCCTCCAAGTGTCAGGTTTTGTCCCCAGTGACCTTCAGGAGAAGCACAGGCTCTAACAACCAAGAGCTGCAAAACTGACTCCTCTCAAAGTTGGCAAATCAAGGTAGAAGCTGTGATACTCTCACTTCAGCATCTTCTCCAAACATGACATATCTTATAAGTAATTTCAAAGATTGCTCAGGATTAGAGAGATTAGACAAACATCCTAACTACATATTTCATACTTGATGTTTCAGTTCTAAATAGCTCGACTGCATATTCAACACCTAATAGTCCTTATTACCAACATTATTATCATCTGTTGGATAGAGACAACAACAGGAAATGGATCTAATGATCAAAAGATATTCTTAAATTAGTATTTATATAGCTAATTTAGAGCTAAGATCAGTAGTTCCTACCTCAAATAAACTCAGCAATTCTGCATTCATTCTGCAATTGTACCCCACAAAAGGGTCAAGTTCAACACTCTGACTTGAGTTCTCGAAATTGAAGTCACTTACATCATAGTAATAGATAAAATGAAGCTTAATAGATATATTTAATACTTCTTCATACAAACTTACATGACAAACTTAGTCAAAAAAGTCACAAGTCTGTTTTAAAGTAAAGGCTAATATCAAGAATCACTGTTTGAACAGTACCAAGCTTCCACTACTTTTTGGTGACAAAATGTATAAAGTCAGAATATTTATGTGTGTAGCTTTAAACTTGCACTGAATAGTCTGAGATGAGCCAGCAGTAGTATTTCCATACTTAGATTTGTGAGTATAACTATACAGGCAGCAGTCATATGATTGCTAGCAGGAAGAGAAGTCCTGCTTGTGGCTATTTACAGAATCTCTAGCAGCAGGAGTTGGTGGTGTTCAAATCCACACAGTCCCCTCCCAACCCCAACTTCAATATTGGAAAAAACATCAGGAAATACAGAAGAAAAGAAAAATTCTGCTTAATATCAGACAAGCAGAAAGACAAATGTTACAACAGTCCCTGCTTCATTCTGCACGCAGCACTGTAACACTTGGAGCTCTACCATGATAATCAGTTTGCATCCAGCTTGAGATGTGCTGGCAAATGACAGAGTAGGGCCTCTTCCCCACCCATATCAGACCATCCAAATTCTCCTCCTTCTCCTGCCACCCAAAACAAGTTAGATCAAAGAAACTCATCATAATTACCATGTCACTTAGTACCATTGAAACCCGAAGGAGATCAACTCACAGCAACAAACTACAACCCAGTTTTTCACGTTTCTCCCTCCCAGTTTTCTGCTTCATTTTCACCCTGAAGTGCCTAAGCATTTAGAGTGAGGGGGGAAAGAAAACAAAAGAAAGAAAACCCCCACAACAAACAATCCAAACCAAAAAAAACCCCACCACAGCTCCATCGTGACCACTGCAGGTGATTTCTGTGAGGACTCAGAAAACAAGGTGCTGTGTGACTTTAGATCATTACCAGCTACAGAGCAATAGTAGATACAGTTATATGAATATGCAAACAGGACTGGAGGAGGACTGTGATGAAGAAACACCTGTTAGTTTAAAATGATGCAATCTTCTTAAAGGCATCAGCTCTTGCCACTGCATTGCAATTTTTGAAAACCTTCAGAAAGCAGGCTTCCAAAAGTGTTTCCTGGAGCAACTAATTCCTTCTAAATACCTGACCACAAAAGGAAGTAACAAGTGAAATATGCCTTAAGTCACTACTGTAATTAATTTAAACAAACTGCCAGGCACTCTGTGTTCTTCTGTTGCTGGTAGCACAGAGAACAGTTTTACTAAATGGGCAAGCAATTTTACTACCAGTTTTACTAATGGACAGCCACCAAGCCAAACAACCTACTTAGTCACACACACCTCAGCAAGACATTCTCCTTGTACCAGAGTCTGACTGCAGAAGCTGTACAAATGCAGTGTATAACATTTACCAAACCAGGATGCAAATTAAATTTCACCTAGGTTTCCTAAAGAGTTATCAGAGAAAGTATCATCTCTTAAAAATTCTTAAATATGGAGAAATCTTAAACCAAAACCAGACTCCCACAATAGATAAGAGTAGCTTGGTTTTGGATAGTGGGAATGATGGAAAGGAACCATAAGACTAAGTGGGTGTACAACATGACTGGAATATGAAGGGTAAATGACATCCTCATAAGGGCATTTCAGACCATGCTTGTGACAAAAAAAGGCTGTTTTGTCTTCCTACTACAGCTGGGCTTGATGATCTTAAAGGTTTTTCCAACCTACACAATTCTGCTTAAGTCCTTTAGAAAGCCATATTTTATAAAGCTTTAGAAGCACACCAGAAACCATGAAAAGGCACATATTTCTGTCTGAAGTAGCACACAATGCTTTGAACATCAGCAGTTGTTCCAAGCAGGCATTCAAAGCCCAATAAAAGACCCGTTGTCTTCCCTTGTTTGCTGGTGACCTGTGTGCTCTGTCTAGCTATACTTCTGCTACTATCATCTGACTTGACAGGGATCCACAACACTGCATTGATTATGCTTCAAGTGAGCCGCAAAACACAATCTTCAGCCATACAAAAAAACACAAATGGCAGAGAGCTGTGCAATACCACAGGATGAAATAAAAATTGCAAAATAAAATTTAAAAAATACTGTTGTCAGAGACAGAACTCACATCATGTAATTGTGTTTTCTGGATGTGAAATTGTGTTTTCTTGAAGTCACCTGCAGTCCTGAATCTAGTGCAAAGAAAAAGGTTTCCTGTGAGAAATTTTTATTTTTGCTTTATTTTTATTGATCAGGCCATCACAGGTTTTCTTTTAAAGCTATTCAAAAGTTACTGTTGTGATAAATATCAGGGAAACTTATGTCATACAACTTGCTGTTTATGGTGGGGAACAATTACTCAGCATTTATACCTTTGGTACCCTGATTACTACCCCATTAATTCACCATCTGAACTGGACAGATACCAAAAGATTCATTACAACAGCAACAGCAAAAAAACACAGCACAAGTATAGAAAGATCAGATTTTAGTTGCCAACACTTCATCATAAGCTTCAGTGCTATGTTCTGTCTGGCCCGACAGCTGCCCAGGCAGAACACCTGAACAGCACAGTTACTCCCACAGTTACTCAGCACAGTTATCCACAGCATGTGCTGACTCTTGCAGGGTATTGGAGCAGGGGGAAACTGCAAAAATGCATTACAGGAAATGTAAACCTGCACAAACCCAAGCCTTAAGCAAGCATTCTTATTTAACACAAATTCACTATCTGATAAAGAATCCAAGGAAGTAATTGTTCTCGATGTTTGGTTATTTTGAAAACATGTATTTTGAGAAATTCAAATCTGATATTCCAAGGAGCATGTATTTCAAACCACCCCTCTAACTGCTCCATATATAAATCACACTTGCAGACCTCATTCAGAAAATGCTACTGCTCAAGTTGTATGACACATCTTCAGCCCCATTTTAACAGAATTACTCATTCTTTTGCTTTTACAGATAATATATGAAGCATCATCCCAACTCACCACACAATTACACACAATACCATTAAGATATCGGGCCTAAAAATTCTATGGCTATCTGAAATCCTTCTACACTGCACCATCTCCTTGGGAATACTGTGGTTTAGCCATTTAATATTACTATTGTTCTTTCTGCAACAGTAGCACAAATAAGCCTTTGCTCAAAAGCTCTGTTTACTCGCCAAAAGCTTTGCTATACTCCTCCTTTTGATAACCACAGCTCTATCAAACAAAATGCTCTGCTTAGAGAAGAGCCTGACAAGCTGGAGCCAAGAGTAAACATTCGAGTTATGTGGAAGCCCCTAGAAACAGTGGAACATATCCAACAATCCATAATCATTGTCCACTGTCCCTGCAAAGTGTAATTAGTCCATGTCCCACTGGTTCACCAACGGAGCAGGGGAAAAAAAAGGAAAGCATTGAAGTCAGAATGACTAAGCATATGCAGCATACGAAAGTCTACTTTTGTTGAAGGGTTGACAGAAGCAATACTTTGAAGTTTTGCCCCTACTGCACTTTGAGGGCTGCAAAAATCAAGACAAAGCAGAGTTTTATCTTGTCAGGTAACAATAAGTAGATAACAAGATTCAGCAGTTGTCTTCATGGAATTTAAAAGTTCATAAGAATCCCTTTACAACTGCTTTGGGAAGGATAGTACCTGTCCTCTGCCAACAAGCTCCAGTCCTGCAAGGGATGTCATTAGACACTTGGCAAGCAGATACCAGGACGTTTAGAATTAGATCAGCAAGTACAGCATGAAGTAAAGAGGGAAAGAGAATCACAACCAGCACCAACCTACTCACCCTGACCTAGAAAAAAACCCAGGAGGTAGCAAGGCAGAAACTGTGAGTTGCTGTAACTTAAATATATCATTGAACAGAGAAATTGGGCCAAGTGCATATTGTATGCCATAATAAAGCCTTTACCTATATTTCTCTTCATATCATTGGTTTCCCTGAATCTGCACTCCACAGCTATTCCATCTGAGGGAGATTTGTTCTTCCCAGAGTACTTATATTTACCATGCATTAGGTTTTCCATATACTATTTACATTTGTAGTCCGACACCTGGAGAAATTACCTTTGTTTTCAGCTTTGACAGAAAGCAACATATAACACATCCCATTCAGTGCACATCTGGCACACCACAGAACAAAGTTAATCAGAAAGGTTTCTGATTTAAAACCCAGCCTCCAGTAACATTTCATGCTTTCAGGAATCCCAAGCAGGGCTCAAAGACTAAAAGAAAAATACATTTACCTGTTTTCCACAAAAATTTAGCTTTTGCTTTGCTTTGAGGTTTATTGACGTTGTTTTGGGGGCTTTTTCCCCTGTGTGTTTTTACAGAGTTGGGCAACTGGGGAAGAACAGGCCCACTAAAAAAGTGCTATTTAAGAAAAGAATCGGCATTATCCATCAACTTTTGTGGAAACACTGAGAATCTGAGATTTCAGTTATTTCCATTCCAGTGCTATGTATTTCAACTACCAAATAAAGCTTTGCCATGTCATAACTATTTCACTGATAGAGATCTCCAGTGTGTGGGAAGGCGGATATAGGAGAGACAAAGGCCTTCTGCTTACACAACACATTGAGCCACCACACTTTAGAAACTCCTGTTAGCATAGTTGTGCTAGTCAGGAAGAATAAAAATTCAGTCAGGACAGCAGAGTTAAGTTCTTGCTCATTAAGCCTCCTGCTCTTGTATGTGGTGAAGGCAGCAAGATAAGGAGAAGACCTCACAGGACACATCCTCCAGGTGATAGAAGCTGCACTTCAATTAGGAAAAAGCACACTACTTGACCTACAACACTTCTTGAGACCCAGACATACCACTGCATAGGAAGATTACATGTGTCAGTCTAGTTTAAAAAGCTCTAACAAGATAATACCTTTCAAGAGGCTGGTAAATGCCAAATTAGATTTTTTCTTCTCCCCTTCCCTGCCAATAAAATATTCCCAGTTATGCACCAAATGTAATGCTGACAGTGCAAAGAACTGCACATTACCACACAACAAGACTATGTTCCAAAACATAACACCCTACAGGAAGAAAGATTTGGAAACAATTTCTTTATATAAGTTATAGCTTTGTTTAGTAATTCTGCACTTCTGATGTCAGTATTATTCATTAATCTCTGTAGGTTAAAAGAATTTTATACTGCCAGAGTACTGATTTCACAGGCAGTTTGGGTGCAGAAGTTATAATAGTTTCATAAGCAGAGTCAAGCCAGTAAATCCTGCTAACAAAGACATTGTTCTACACACACAATCAGCTCATGTATCTCTGTATCGTATTAGCAGAACCAGCAATGTACTCCAAGGACACCTGACTGCACAGCTCGTGCTGTCAGCACTCATCAGCTCCAGCTTAGGACTGCTCCTTCCACTCCAGGGTTTCTAGGCCACATTCCACACTGAAGGAGATTCTAGGGAAGCATTCTGGTTTGGCCTAACACCAGCTCTGAACCAGACTCAGACTGCTGCCAGCTCTGCAAGAGTGCAGGAAACAGACTTGCACAGGTGCTATTGAGAGTCAGGAAAATTGGCACCAAACCAGAATTCAGCACTGTTAAAATAACTCCAAGCAGCTGAGCATACCTTCATGTATTCTACTCATTAGCTCAGGTAAACATGGTCTTTGCCCCAGAGTAACGGCGATTTTCTAAATACAAAATCATCAAGATCTTTTTCTTCAACCACATGCATATTAGAATGGGTTATTTGGAAAGGTTATAAAATACCTGTCATTTTTCAAAAGGGTAGGAGAAAAATTAACCCTGTAACCAGTTCATAATACTATTCTTTATCTTAGGGGAAAAGTTTCTGAATAAATATTCACAGCTATAACGGCAACAGGAGATTAGCACCACCTCCACTTTCTTCAAACAGCGAGTTCACTTCCTACTACCACTGCACAACTGAATCAGAGGCCGAATCAGTGCTACTGTCATTTGAGGATGAGTATTCAAACAGACATCTCCATAGCACTCTCCTCATTATTTCTAACTAGAAAATGTGAAAATACCTCACACTGCTCTTCACGAAGAGAGCAGGGAGAGAAAAATCCCTACCCAGTAGAGTCAGAACTGCCTTTATCCTCCAAAAAGATTTCAGAAGGCACTTGAGGAATGTCAGCTGGAAGATGCCTCCATTCCCACCGCAGTGAGCTAATCCCAGCATTAGCAAAACTGGAGTCTGGACAGCTGTTTATATCTCCAGATGAGTAAGCAACACCAAAACACAGGTGTCTTCTAGTATAGTATAAGGATTTAAAACTCTGTTTGAAGCTGTAAAAACTCATTTAAAATAATGTTCGAGCTACCTGTGCCAGAAAGACATTTCTCAGAATGCGTACATATGGGGAAGAAGATGAGGTCTCACCAAAGAAGAGCTGCTCTGAATAATCTCTCCCTGAAGCAGTTGCTTCGCAGAAGCCTGTCAGTAACTGATTATTTTACCCATGTGTGCCACAAAGAGGGTCATTTACACCAACCGGGGAAAAGCTGGCATTTTATATATTACGAAGTGTTTGGGGTTTTTTTCTTTGTTTGGTTGAGTGGTTGGGGTTTTTTAGTTTTGTTTGTTGTCTGGGTTTTTTTAAAGGACTTCAATCTCACACAAAACACTGACCTTACAAGCATCCTTTGAAGGAGAGTGGAAAACTACTTCCTCTAAGAACAACTCAGCACCTTAACTACTTTATCTCATGGAAGTTTTTTTGCTATTTTACTTTGTATTCAGAACAAGATCCCTATTGTACAACCATGATCTACTCATCAGGAAGCAAGAAAGGTTATCACAGAGGCCTTGGCAATGTGGGAGAAAGACTAGAACAAAAAAATTGGAAGTATTTTAGAAGTTACAGAAAACTGGAAGTTAAACATTATAGACTGCCAAAAAAGTTGAGCTTCTTTTTATCTGTATCGCCGTACAATTGTTTTAATTGTTGGTATTAAAACATTGGACAATTCCACATTTGAAAAGTCTTATTTTAGGAAATTTCCTTTCTTCCTATACACACAAGAGCCTCCTACGCTGAACAGCAAGCTAAGCAACAAAACTTTCTGTCAGGTCAGATGAATTTCCTCTGTCCAATACATTATCTTATCTGCAGATAAGTATTCCAAAGTCCAATACCAACATGAGAAAGCAAAATGCCTATTTAACTATGCAATATAAAGTACAACACAGTGAAAACATGTTTAACTAAGTTTTAAGCTTCTAACAGTGTTTAAAGAAATAATAATTTCTGTTCAGTATTTGAGCACTCCTTAAATCTACCATAGGCATTTAAAAGTGTCTATTCAGTTCTACTTGAGAATTAAAGCAATAATCAACAACCTAAAACTAAACTCAGAAGGACATTTATGAAGCACCTCATTTAAATCATTACAATTCTCTAATTAGAGTACTACAAGTGCAAAGACCCTCACTTTTGAAACAGAATAGCACTGCAGAGGTCTGATTTTTTTTTTATGTCAATAATAAACCAGGTATTAAGTAAATCATTATGATTAGCAGACTAGTCATGGCTATAATGAGAAGGATAACCACACTAATCAGTGGAGAAGGGATCACTTAAGGTTCCAGATCAGTGAAAACAAACTTATAACACTCTCTAGACTGCAAGTTCAGTAAAAAATGAAATTAAAACAAATACAGGGACAGAGCTACAAACACGCATTTTCCTTCACACTTCATGAAGCTTAAAGCTAAGCTGGAGTTTACAATCTAATCTTATGGAAAGAGCTTCCAACACGCTGCATGTGAATGGAAGATTCTTTATTAAATTTTCCTATGCAAAAAGCCAGCAATATGCTCTATACATACACACGCATATATATATGCAATGCTCCAGTTTTAAAAACCCAACCAATCTAAGCCATCAACAGTATTTTATGAAGTCTGAGAGAGTTCAGGCCTTGTTCTAGCTCTGTCTGGAGGAATCATCCACTAACAGTCATTTCGACAAGTAACACATATTTACCAGGGCAGAAAAAGAAATTACTACTTCTCTTTTCATTCTTCAACCTGACAGTTATGAATAGACCAACTTTAAGAAAGTTAAGTATCAGCATTTTACTGAATGATGGGATTTATCACCACAAAGCTTCACAAAAGCACACTAATAAAACACTCTCTAGCCTACAATCAAGAGTTCTACTAAACAGGATACAGATGCAATCAATGCAAAGCAGAACCTTATCTAGTTTGAACAGAGGCAAAATCTGCCTCTAAAATCCTCAAGGCTACAGCATGGCATTAAAACACAAACTTCACCCGCAAATTGAAGTCAGCAATAGCCACATCCAGGGCTTAAGTGATCTGTGTATTCCCACAGAGCCAATCCAACATCCACCTCAGATTTTTGTTTCTATTAAAAAGAACAGTAAGTCAGTATGCTAGAACTTCTCTTCAAAACTGCCACAAACCATTCACTAGATAACAATTTCTCCCTCTCCTTCCTCTCTCAATAACATTTAATATAGATATACTTGTACTAAGTAGAGAGGCTATTAAAACTACTAGAAGACTTTCTGACACCAAGTGTGAACAAATACAGCTATAAGCTGTATTTTTGTATTTATTTTTGTCACAGTACACTCAGGAAATACTGCTGCAGTAGGTTTCAAGTTCTGAGTTTACAGGAAAAAAAAAAGATGGTTGCATATTGCCTTATGCAAAATCAAAAGAAAATCCAATTCAGAAATACTGATCATGTGAATGTGGATTGTCTGGGCTGGGAAATAACGTTATGATTATCTGCTACCCAATGAAACAAGCTCTTCAGAAGCCTCATTTCAACTGATGGTGGCTTCAAAAGACTTCTGTCTAGCTTTTGGAAAAAAACAAAACCAAAAACAAAACAAAAACAACGAAAAATGCTACACTTTCCTTAAGTAGTGTTTTCAACTTTAATACTAAAGTGCCAAACCCACTTTATTCGCTAAATAATACTTACTTCATTTCCATGTTTCTGCAGAAATTCTATTTCCTGTTGTGTGAACGTAGTCATTGAAATCGACTTCACTCTGTGGGGTGGATTCAAGCCCCGCCTGAAAGAAGCGAGAAGTATTCAGCATTTGGGAAATTTGTCATCATACGAGCACATTTAATGCTACAGCTAGAAGTCAGTCAGTTTTAAAATCAGGAGCCATCGCTGTAAAGCATACTAGTTCTTAGTACTGTCATACAACTTACAGCTATGCAAGCTTTTCTCAAAGTAACACTCAGTATACAAAGTAGAATAACAGAATTTCAGGAGAGACCAATATTCACAATCACTCATGCAAAGTCACTCTGGCACTTTCTATGCAAATTTAAGAAAACAAAATTCTATTTTTAAAATCCTAATCTGCTTCACCCTTGCCTCTACCTTTTGTCTCTCACTCTTGGGTTCCTTGATTGTAGTTTCCTTTCCCTCCAACTCCTTCCTCATTTTCATCTCTTATTACAACTTCTACACAGTAAGTAGATGTCTTCAAGCTAAACTGCCCAGCTCAGTCTTTTTCTCTTGCTTTAACCTACATTTCCTGTTTCCTTACAGCATCTTTTTCTAGTTTACTTTTTGCTCCTGCACTCACACGGGCTTACTCCTCTTCCTGAACACTACAGAAGTAACCACAGTAAAAGCAAAAAGACACTGATTTTAGCATGCTCTCAAACGAGAGATGCCATTGCTAATGCCACAGCTCCAAAGGTGAGCAGCTCTGCCTGAAGCCCAGATTGGCACCACTCTCACTCACATGCACGCCAGGCTGCTGCAGCAGGGCCAGCAGAACTCCAGGCGCTTGTGCTGCCACAGCCTGACATTGCCAAACACAGTTCAGTCACAACCTGCAAGCACAGAGAGAAAACCTGCTGAGCAACAGCACCAGGGTAAGAAAAAGCTTGCTTTCTTTTCAAACTCCTTCTTTAAATACATGCTAACTACTGCTTTTGCCCACAAACACTGGTTCCAATCAAAGCCAAGCTGTGCTTTGCCCAATGGACGCAAGAACATTTCACCCCACATGTGTCAAGCAGTGTTGACACTCACTCAGGCAAAACCATAGGGCCAGTTTAACACTCTGATTAATTAGGCCTGGATTTCTGAAACACCATCTTAAAAAACAATTAATATACATTCACCATGAGATATCAAAGCACACAAAAAGCTTCCCAGGGATGTCATATGGGCCTAACAAATCACAAAGAAAATCAACTGATAGCTGTATTTCTTGTATTTGTCCCTACACTTTGAACTTGGCTCAGATTACTTTTGAGACTAAAAAAAAAACCAAAACAACACTAACATCTAATTTAGGACAATCAGTGGTTTTCTTTAAACTCCCTGATTATCTCACAAGCATTAACTATAAATTAAATTGTTATCCATCAGAACAGCCTATGACAAAAATTTGTTATTTCAAATATTAACCTTATATTCAACTTTGACAGCCAAGTTTTAACATTTCAAGTTTTCAAAGTAAGTCTAATGGGAAAAATACTGTTGTGCATTTAGCTTGCAGATTGACTTTCACACCTAAATTCAAGTGTACCTGTAAGACAATTCTGATTCTGTGTTAAAATATCTCCACATTTTTAATCAGAAGTTGAATACAGGTTAGAACACTAAGCAGCAATATTTTAGCCTAAGTTTCATAAGAAAACAATTTGAGATAATCACTCTTGGATTAACACTCGGATAAACAACTAATTGTATTTTGCTAAGAAGTGCAGTGATTTTGAGTACCTCAAAAACAGAAGTCACTTACAAACCTACAGGCATATGAAAATTAGTTTTACAGAATACTATTTGCTTCAGCAAATTTTTGAAATTGGAGCAGCTGACATTGGACTCCACAGTCCAGCACCTTGACAAGGTAAGAAGTTTCACTGAGAGAGGTTGTAAGATAGTTGGTTAAACTATCTTCTCTCAAAATATTTAAATTTCTTGGTTAATTAAAGTAAACAGTTTAACATATTTCATCTAGCTGTATCATCTACATCACAAATAAATTATGTTTATTAAAATACTACAGTATTATCTAAGATTTTTTTTAAGTAAGTATTCATTTTAAGATGATGCAATTTAAAGCAAATCTGTAGGAGTTCTATGCAGTTAAAATTCATTGTCTCAGAGCTGGTGCCAGGATTAGGTTTCACTTATTTTTCGGTTTTAATAGAAACACCTTCTTGGTCTGTGCATGCAAGTAATTACATTTCACTAAATGGCACTTGTGGCATCACATATTGAGTGACAGCATAGAAACAAAATTGGCATCCACCTGGCATTTCACACAGATCTGCTCCATCAAATGTTACATGACAATTACTGTCCCTTGCTTTTACAGTAAGTATAAAAGCAGTTCTATCTGCCTTAGTCTGTTCAATTTACTCTCCTCCTAGTAATTACAATAGCAGCACAGTTAGGTAGTTGTAAACTATTTAATGACTACTTAAAAGCCAGAGCTATTCACTAACACATTCACATGTTTCTCAGCAGAGGCAGTATATCTCAACTTTCCCACTAGCACCTGCTGGAAATTCCCTTTTGCAGTAAGTATAGTTTCAGTGCTCTGTCGTACCTACGTTTGCAATTTCAGGGCACTGCACAACTTCTTTAGGATGTACTTACTCTATACCCATCTACCAGAGCTCTTCAGAGCATTTACATCAGCAAACACAGATATCTTCAATATCTTCAGCTCTATCAAGCAGCAACATTAAATGTGGTTGAGGCCTAGATAAAATTTTGTTACATCTCACCAGAGACTTCCTCCATGCCTCTCTGTCCAGTGAAGAGCTCAAGGATATAAGGTTTCCTGACATACACATTATATCCACATGGGATAAGATGAATTCACATTTCTCTTACACCACTCTGCTAAAAGAAGGAAGACATCCCTAAAGATCAGATCACCACACAGAGGTGTCAGGTGTCTGGCAGGATCAAAGAGAGCATGACACCATGTCAGTGGTCCAGGAGGACCGGAAACTCTGAACAAAACTTTAAAAGCTATAAAGTAAACTATAAAGCTGCAATACTGTATAGTCAAGCATTTATGTCCACTGAATATGGCAAAGGATGCAAAGAACCTATGTGAAGCTTCCTCTTACGCTAAAGCAGCCTAAGAAGCCAGCTGGGAACAAGGAATTCGAGGCAAGAAGGTGCACACCAACATAGCCCAAACATATGCATTATCTTCCTTAGATAAATTACTTTCACTCTACCATTACAACAGCAAACTCTCTATTTTTTTTATGATTTTTAACTATCATCCATTAATTGCCTGGATTTTCCCTAAAACAGAGCAGTTGTAACATTTTTGAAACAGGATTCAAGGACCTTCCTTACCTACAGAGATTATTTAATGACCCAAATGATTCACAAACAGCTCATCCGCATATGGGGGAAGCTTACTGGTAGACAGCCAAGCGCAACTAGCCCTTATGAGGAATTGATAAATCCCCTTTTTTACAGGAAAAATGTTTCTTACCTTGTATTTGACAAGTGTTTCACACAGTTCCAATGCTCTACAGTACTCCCTATTTGACAGGGCACAGAATGGATTGCAGTCCCTTAGTGCAAGTTATCCATGCCTAAATTTAAATTGACCCTGAAGAAGTATTTATAACCTGCCCCTGTGCAGAGGTACCAGTTACTCCCTTCCCCACAACAGAGCTCAAGGGGAAGGCAGCAACCAAACGCTACCTCAGCACTTAAACCAGACTGCAGCTCTCCCAAGAGGCCCTGGGGAAAGATGACAGAGTAAGACAATTCTGCCATCTGCACTTATCCAGCACACCACAGCTAGAACATCCCACACAGAGATCCCACTCATCACTGCCAACTTCTTCACGCTCAGCAACGACTATTTCCGTGGAAGAGCACTGTGACCAGAGCTTCCAGCCCAGTGGAGACTCTCCTCCACTGACCCTCACTGAGTCACAGCGTAGTGTACGGGCAGCTTCAGAGAACATGAGACCTCTGTTCTCCACAGGGCATTGTTAAACTGGTGCTCTCATAAACAAAGGAAGCTTTAAGGCCTCTGACACAGGATTCTGCAGTCTGGCAACTGAAACATTAAACATTCAAAACAGTCAACAAGCAGTAGATATTTGTTACTAACATAATTTAGTGGCAAATTATAGTTGAACCTGTGATTATTGGCAGAGCAGCCGTATGCAAAGGCCAGGGCTGGGAGGGGAGAAAAATGCAGAGAGTGAGCTCTGGCAGAAGAGAGGGTCCTTTTTGTGGGAGGAATGGTGGGCAGACGGCTGCTCAACACTGCTAATGTCCCCTGGATCAGATTTTAACACCATCTCGAGTCTAAGCCAGCAAAATCCGATCCCCTAAAAATCAGGAAGTTAACGAGAAAAGTCAAATACCAAGCCACCACAGAGCACCCCACATCCCCAGGTGTCCAGAAAACAAGCACCACAAAACCCAATGTCACAGCATTCGTTACTATTTCTGTGCTACTGCAATTAGCAAAAAAGAATATAAGCAGCACTGGCCATTCCTGATACTTGTAGACCTCCCTGGAGACCCTCTGCCATCTCACAAGCTCATTTATTTTTAATAGCAGCCAACTCATACACACATTTTGAAGCAGAGTTAAGGTTAATTTAGGTCTTTTTCTTAAAAAATACCCAAACATTCTTTCCGAACTGCACATTGTTCACTGTGGTATGGAGACATTTCCTTTACTCTCCTGCCTTGCAACTGAAAACAAGAAATACAGTAACACAGAAAATACCCTTATACATATAAACACACACAGAGACAGAAAACATGGAGGCATTTTCCAAACATGCTCCAAAGGAAAAAAAGGACTGAAAAGTCATGCTAACACAATCACTTTCACTCTAGCACTGTTTATTTACACTATTTTAATTTCTGCTAAGCTTCCTCGAGGGAAAGAACAATCACTCATCACCACTGCACAGAGATGCTACAGTTTGTTACTAATCTATCTGCCATCAAATACTTCTATCTGGCTGATACAGAAGTCCTCTACCCATGAAAATTTTAAATTTAAAATTTCAACTAGGAGCATCACATGCAGCCAGAAGGCCAACAGTAGAAAAAAAATAGCATAAAAGGGCTTTAGCATTTCTCAAAGTACCGATTACGTTCTAAACACTCCTTGTTGCTGAACAAGAGACTTCCTAAGTAAGTTGGGAGGGAGTTAAGAGGGTAGCGAGAGAAAGGACAGGAGTGCCTTAATTATCACATCAGCAGATACAAAAAAGACTCAAGATTAAATAAAAGTATTATATAATACAAAACATGTGCAAGTGGACTCTTAAACAGGGATATTTTCTATTGGTGAACTGAAAAACATATTCTTTTTATCAAAGTTGGGAGCAGGCTGACTGCGAGTGCTACAGAAGTGCTTGAAAGCAGAGATGCACAGACAGCTAAGATACAAGGCAGAGAGGCATTTGATAAGACAAAGGGGAGGATGTCACCGTCAGCAGGCCACATGGGAGCATTCAGGAAAACAATGGTCATAGCTACCAACATAATCCTTTGAATCAAAGGACTTCTGTCAAACCAAAATAATCTCCCTGCCAACATTTCCCGAGATGTGAGTTTGCTGTAATAAAGAGAAATCTTCCCGAGGTATACGACTGTAATCCTTGACCTGAGCACACTGCTCCTCCAGAGCATCTCCTCCTGCAGAAACGATTGTGTGGACAGTTCCATATATCCTATATTCTTGTACAACACCAAAAAGGTGAATTACCTTGTGTGATGCCAACACCTCTTTCGCCCACATGAAGAATTTAAACACAGGGGACAAGCAGAAGTATTTTAAGAGGAAGCAAATTCACATCACTATGCATGAAATTTCTCCTGCATGCACCATTTTGCACAGCAAAACTTCTGCTCTGGTAAACGTGATCTGATCTGGCCACTTCAAACGAAGGTACTATGGAAAAAAACCTCCTGTCATTCACACTTCTGACTCGACAAGACTCACCTTTAACATTTAAGCCAGAAACAGATTTTTTAGCAAAGCCACTAGTTCTGTCATTGTTCTTAGCACCATATGAACAAGCTAGTAGAGGGAACAGTAGGTTTTTAAAGCTAAATCTAGCAATACATAGCATCACTCTTCTGATGCACACTAAATACTTAAGGGAAATCCAGGATGGATCCAGAATTAAGATTTTCAGTGTGAATAAACAGTCCTTGCCAGGACAATGAAAAAACACTTCAGAAAACTAATAAAAAAAGGTAAAACTACAGTTTTAAAGAGTTTAGAGCTAACTGTATCTGGAATAACACGCCTATTTAAGATGACATTGATGTTAGCAATCACACTTAATTAATTGAGAAACCTTTCAGAAGGAGACTTTAATCTAATAGTATTTTAATCTTGCATTGGGCACTTCATACTTGTAAAAACTAGTCTACTTGACTCCAAGAATACTTCCTGTACCAGATTAGAAAAACGTAATTAAAACAAGAAGCAATGCAAGTCATTCACATAGCATATAAACAAGATAAAGTACTAAGATTATTAAAGCGTTACAGTAAAGCAAGTACTGTGATGCAGAACACAAACAGCCATTAAGAACTACAGAAGCAGCAGTACTTTTCTATTTGCCATTATGTGGTTTGTTCCCAAGTCATTTCCCTACAGCATGGAATTCTACAGCGAAAAGCATTTGGAAATAAACAAGTTGTTTGAAGAACTGTTCTGACAGAAGTGTTAAAAATAAGTTTCTAGTTATGACACAGACATTACCTACACCAAGTCTCATCACTAACAAAAACATCCCACTGGCTAGGTGTTAACCAACACATATGATCCTGCACATGGAAGTTTTGGAAGTTTTTCCAAGTTGACAGGAAAGAATAAGTCCAAATTTGTTTTAGAGAGAAGCTTTAAGTCCTCTTAACAGTCGTTTACTCCAGCTGTAAGTGTGTTACTAGCTATAAGAACCAAACATGTTTGTGGTTGCTTTTTTACAGCAAGACAAAAACACTGCATATTTGGAATAAAAAAACATTTCCATTTTATTGGAATACCAACACGTTAACCATGTTTTTGCAGATAGTCTTCCTCCTTAAGCATGGTAACAACCAAATGATGGTCAACTTAACAGCAAGTGGCAGCTGTCCCCTGCTTACAAGCCAGCTGTACATCCTTTTGGTTGCTGTAAACTGGACTATGCACTTTAGTAGTCCATACCTCCCAGCCAACAGACAAAAGGAACAGACTCTTCTGAACACACACTACGCATCTCAGCAGCATTCACAATATATATGTCTATTAAGGCTAGGAAGCCTGAAAAATAAAGAGAAACACTCTCATGGTGCAGCTTTATCACGCTGTCAGTTTAACCCAGTAAGAACACGTGCAACCATTAAACAAGCTCAATGCAGTAGCTTAAAATAGTTTCACATACCAGCACAAATAAGTTTGCTAAGAGAGCAAACAATAGCCAGAGCTGACTGAGTGGCATGTATGTGTGAAAAACTAGAGACTCTTTTCAATTTCACAACCTAAATGTATTTTCTGTATTTGCAAGTCTGTTCAGAAGCCTACATAAAGGAAAAGAACTCCAAGTCTAAATAGCTGTCTCTTAGTATAAAAGGCAGTTTGTTCCATGGAAATCCAGGAAAGAACTAACATATTTGCTTTATTTTGCATTTCAACATAATTACCAACTTTGTTCTAAAACACCAGACCTCACCTGGAAGGGCTGTTTTAGGTAGTAAGGGGACAGAAATTAGTTCAGACTCCTGAATTCCTTTTATGAACTCAAACCCTTAGAAACACCAATCTGTATCTCTTGACATACTCTTTATTACTTCTTTGGTTACTCTTTGATTCTGTTCCATTCCGTTAGCACAATGCTACAAAATCATATAAAAGCAAAGAGAATCATATAAAATGCTACAGAATCATATAAAAGCTAAGGAGACACCAGCAGTGAATACAGTGGGGTCTTTCCCCCAAATTAGGGATATGTGACTGAAATTCGACAACTAACTGACCTCAACTCTTAGTTTCATACACACTATCTCTGGGGAGGATGGGTGGAAAAGGGAGGAGTAGTAGGGAGGCCCATACAGGAATGAGGAACAGGAAAAATGCAATCACTTGATCAGAGCCAATCCCTTTCCAAGGTTTATATATATAGTTTGAAGGAAATAGTCGATGTAAGAGGGGAAAAAAAAAAATCAAGCACCTTCTACTTTTCTGATCAAGTCTCTTAAACGACTGGGGCTGGAGTTTATCGACTAAGACAGAGCTTAAAGAGCTGCCTTACAAACTACCAGCAAGCAGAACCCGATGCACATAAAGCTATGCTGGTGGTTTAACTAAACGTTAAAATAATACCTGTAAACGTATTCACGACAGGGTTAGTATCGCCGCATCTTCAAGGCTGTCATGACAGTGAACTGCTCAGCCACGTGCCCCTTCCCTTTCCACAAGTATTGTCGCACACTTGTTTAATTAACCAACCCTCCGACACGTCCGTGGGGTGGTGGCGCTCCGGCTGCCCGTGCGCGCTCCCCCTACGTGCCGAAGAAACCTCCCCAGGATCATCTCCGGGCCGCGGGGCTGCCGTGCGCCCCAGCCCCGCACACCCCGC
>VWZS01002380.1:1907026-1949108 GCA_013397075.1 Rhabdornis inornatus | reverse complement strand
GCACAACCGGCGCCTGCCGGCGGGCCGGTGCGAGAGTGCGGTGGCCGCTGATGCGGACCGGCGGCTCCGAAAGGGAGGGAGCGGACGGGGGGCCGCGGCTCGGGGGAAGCAGCGGCGGCGGCGGCGGCAGCACCGGGCCCGGGGCGGCAGAATGACGAGCCCGGGCGGAACCTGCGCGACACCTTTATGAGCTCAGCGAGGAGATGGCGGCGGCGGCGGAGCCCTGCGCGCCCGCCGGCTGCAGCGCCCCCTGTCGGGTGGGAGGACGCACCGCATCCCCTCCCTCCCCTCACGCCCCGACCCCGGCCCGGGGCNCCTCAACTCTTAGTTTCATACACACTATCTCTGGGGAGGATGGGTGGAAAAGGGAGGAGTAGTAGGGAGGCCCATACAGGAATGAGGAACAGGAAAAATGCAATCACTTGATCAGAGCCAATCCCTTTCCAAGGTTTATATATATAGTTTGAAGGAAATAGTCGATGTAAGAGGGGAAAAAAAAAAATCAAGCACCTTCTACTTTTCTGATCAAGTCTCTTAAACGACTGGGGCTGGAGTTTATCGACTAAGACAGAGCTTAAAGAGCTGCCTTACAAACTACCAGCAAGCAGAACCCGATGCACATAAAGCTATGCTGGTGGTTTAACTAAACGTTAAAATAATACCTGTAAACGTATTCACGACAGGGTTAGTATCGCCGCATCTTCAAGGCTGTCATGACAGTGAACTGCTCAGCCACGTGCCCCTTCCCTTTCCACAAGTATTGTCGCACACTTGTTTAATTAACCAACCCTCCGACACGTCCGTGGGGTGGTGGCGCTCCGGCTGCCCGTGCGCGCTCCCCCTACGTGCCGAAGAAACCTCCCCAGGATCATCTCCGGGCCGCGGGGCTGCCGTGCGCCCCAGCCCCGCACACCCCGCCAGCGGCCGCCACCTCCGCACCGGGGGCTCCGACGGGGATTTCCAGCGAACGCGCCCGGGAAAGCCTCCCGACGGCCTCCTTCCCTTCCCCTCCCCGGGCGAGCCCCCCGCCCGCTGCCCTCCGACGTGGCCGAGCCGGCAGCAGAAAGGGCGAGCGCAGGGGAGCGGCGGCGCAGCGAGACCCGCGGCGGGGCTGCACCGCCCGGCTGCCGCCGCCCTGCGGACGCGTCCCCCGGCGGCCGGGGGCGGAGGTCACCGCTGCCGGGGGGATGGAGCCGGCGGTCCCCGCCCGCACTCACTCACAGGATGCCGGAGCAGGAGGTGCACACGAAGCTGCCCACGGTCATGTCGGTGTAGGTTGGGCCCCGTTGGTCGCAGTCGAAGCACTTGCGGTTGGGCGGGAGGCTGCTCATCTCCCGCAGCAGCTTCAGGTGCTTCTCCTCCTGCTTCCGCTTGGCGCTCGCGGCCATGGCCCCGCCGGCGAGGGACGGCCCGGCACGGCGCCGGGCCCCGCTCACACCCCGGCGGCGGCNGGCGCCTCCGGCGGGGCCGAGTCACCCCGCGTGACCCGGCGGGGCAGGGGTCAGTGCAGTGGGGAATTCCGATGGAAAAATATCAATAAAAACTGAGGGCAGTTAGAGTTTCCTCGGGAAGGAGGGGATGGCCTCCCCGCTGAGCGGGGTGCTCGGGGCGGGCTGTTCCCCTCACACCACGCGGTGAGCGCCAGGCAGTCCCCGCCGCCCCGGAGCCCCTGGTGGGCAGCGGGCTCAGGCCGGCCGGGGAGAGCGAGAGGTGCTCCGTGAAAGAGTGACCAGCTGCCTCGTCCCCGCCCCCGCGCTGCCCGTGCCCCTCTGAGTCCCAAAAGTCTGGAAATTCCGTCACGGAGCGCGGCGAGAGCAGAGGCGCTCCCGCTCCCAGCCCGGGTGCGCGGGGTCCTGGCGGCGGGGATGAGCCGGGACGGGCTGGTGGCCCAGTTCCGTGGGGATCGTCAGGCGGATTGCAGCAGGCAGCGGATGTGTGGGGAGAACACACAACCCCACGTGGTCTGGCTTTCTTGGGACGGAGGTGAGAAATGCTCAGTTTTCATTTGGGGATTTGGTGCCCGGCTGGCCGTTCCCCCATCAGGGGAGAGAGCAGAGCCAACAGTCACGTACATGTGATGCCCGAGAGGAAACCCCAGTCAGCTCCTGATCCACAAAATACGTGTTTCTTCCACACAAAGGTGCCTAAAGGAGTACTTTACAGCAGTGTGCGAAATCAATGTTAAAAAAAAAAAAAGTCAATGCACTTTATATTTCAGTGATTTCATTTACAAAACACCCCAGCAACACTATGTATGATTAAAATCTTTTACGGTTTAATGATTTTCAATACAGTGTATTTAGGGTCAAGTTTTGTGCCCCTGACGTCAGTCCACTGTATTTTCCTTGTAGTTTTAGTTTAAAAATCTAGGACTAGGTGTTCAGCATCAGTAATCTGTCCTTCCTCTACTGATTCCTCTGGATGTGCTAATTTACATGAGCTGATCAACCAGTTCTAAGTTTTAAACACAGAAGGCAATGCTCTAATTCTTTTCCTAGTATGGATGGCAGGAGCTGTTCAAAGTAAAAAATAAACATCACTAAATAATCATCAATGCTTAAATATCATTCTTAAGAGTAAATAGGAAATATTTCCAGCCTTATAAAGACCAAATTCTCACTGCTGCTTCTAATTTTTCACTTCTCTATGAAATGCTGATATTCTTGTTATTCAGAAGGTTTCATTTATTTTGCCTTTTACGAAACATGCTAACATTGTACCTTTGCCAATGACCTAAATGACCTAAAGCAGATGACATAAATTTAGAAAAAAAAAAATTGAAGGTTAAAAAACAAGTTGTTGTTTTTTTTCCTGGAAAATCCTTTGGAGAGCAGTGATTGGCCACACACCTGCTGCAGCAGAGAGTTGCTACATGCAGTCAGGTTTTGTTTCAACCAGAGTCAAAGGTGGTTTGTAACTGAAGCAGGAACATGCAGCTTCCACTGCTCAAGTCACGACTGTTCTCATGTGGATGTCACACAGGAACAGCTGCTAATAAAAACAACATCACTGTCATTGACATTGTCATTGTCAGTAAAACGTGGAACTGAGCTCCCAGGGAAAATCCCAGCACTGTTTAAGTCAATCAGATAGTTCAGTAGGAATCTTCTGGCTCCAATTTGCTTTGTGAAGAAACAGTTCTGCCATTATTCTGGTGCCATTCTGCCATTAACCTATGTTAACATTAATGTGGTTTAGAAACCACTTTTTGCAAATACAAAGCTTCTCCATTCTGTATCTTATAGAGCAAATTTATCCCAGGAAACTACAGAATGAAACATCAGGGGTAGGTGAGGACAGACCTTGTTACAAATGAGATCTGAGGGATTTGGGTTCTTCTAGAGTCTGTGGGCACACCTGCTCCAAACCTTGGGTTCCTACAATCAAGTACCTAAATCAGGTTTCCTCCTGTTCCCTGCAGGAACCGGTGCCTGAGGAATACAAGGCCCTATGTATAACTATGTGTGTAACACTCTTGACACACATGGATCTAAAAACTGGCTGTGGTAACTTCCAGCCCTGTTTCACCTCCCCACAAGCAATAACGTAACTTGTGCTCCTCTTCCACTCCTGCTTTTTCTATTTCTTGCTGCTCACAGCTAGCATTAATTCCCTCAAAGCAGCTGGCCTGTTTTCTCTAAATCACTAAAGGAAAAGATCCACAAATAATACACATTAATAAAAATGCTGCTCTTCGGTTTTACTCCTTGATTTTCTTTTTCATTACATATTTTTCTGTTTCTCTATGCTAGAACACGAATTTCCTTTCCTGCAGCTTCTCTGTCCAAATTTGTTCTTCATTCTCTCCTTCTAATGACCAGACTTCTGCAGTTGGAAATATACTGGCAAGCTGTTTATTCCAAAAGTGCTTAATCCCTGCAGCACCCACTACAGCTTTTAGCATTAAATTTAATTTCTTAACCAGAGGTAAAACAATTATTTTTTTTATGCTCACAACATTTCTCTTTACATAAGAAAAGGAATTTAATAGTGCAGTCGTGGGTAATAATATCTGAAAGATGTTGCTTCAGTAAGCTCTTAAATATGGGCCAATAGGGTATAAATTATAATATACAAACACATAATCTAGGGGATTTATTGTCAAGACCAAAAGAAACAAGAGTCTCGGAACGTACGTTTGGGAGATGAATAAGACATTCTCTGTTTGCCACTAGGATTGAGGTCAATAATATCCACTTTAAAGCAATTAACCCAGCAGGATAAGTGACGTGAAAATTATCATGCTGAAAGGCTAATGGGCTATTAAATCCATCTTGCTTCACCACTGATGGGCATAGAGAATTAATCCTGGGATTAGGTATATCGGATCGGTGGTAAACTGCTACCTCAATATTTGTATTTGAAGGGTTTTCTGAAAATGCTAGGAAAGAACACAGCCAGAATGTTCACTCACATGCTCTATTCAAGGTTCAGTCCACTGAGCATAAATTAATGTGTCTGTGCCTGGCCTTATTCAAGCAGTAGCTTTTAATTAATGAATAGATATGTTTTGGTAAGAGATCAGAACAAGAGAAACTCAAAGTAATGGTTATATAAATCATACTGCCTGTTGACAGTTACTTAAATCTGGACAATTCAATGCAAGAAAATGGCCAGACAAATATGATTGAATTACAACATTATCTTTACTTGCAATGCCATTTCCCTTGGACATTTCCCCCCCACTGCTATGACATTAACATAGTATAAAAAGGTAAATGATAGAAAGCCCTGCCTTTACGCTTACAAGCTGTGAATAAACTGGTCTCACAATAAAGAGAAAGGCACAGTCACATCATCTTGGGATTTTTGTAATGAATAAGTTAGTGATCTGTATTTTTTTAATGTCATCTTTTATTTGTGTGACATACACCTAATTCATTTGGAGTAATATGGGGTACAAAATGATTTTCAGTTACCATATGATTCTCCCTGTATTCTAGACTCGCCAGTGAAGTTGAAAGGTTATCAATATTTCAACCTTGCCCCTTTATTTGACACAGTTCTTGAATTTCCATCGTGCCTTAAGTGCACAAGATCATATTCCAGTTTGTAATCACAGACTAGGCAGTGGAAAGAACATGCCTATATACAGTTGCAGTGAAGGCAAAATATATGTCATAGGAAAATCTTGTATGCAAGGCAAATGCATTTAATTTTTAAGTTCATCTTTACAGTACGTTTATTTTTAGAGTATGTGCCAATGTTTCTATTACTGTTTCTTGTTTTGTATTGGTTTATCATAGTCTATAAAACCCTGTAGTTGAATGATGCTTTATAAGCTGTCACAGAAGTTTTAGCAAAATGATTGTTTCATGCATCCTTTCAGAGGAACATGCCAGAGGAGAGTGGAACCCTTTAAACCACAGAGTGTATTCATATTTGATCCTGTAACAGCAATAGAAATATAATGGTAAGTCATATAATATTTTACATTTGCTGGAACATCCCACAGGAATGCTGGCAATGCACAAGGCAGCCCAGAGTCTGTGGGTAGAAGAAAGAAGTGGAATTGATATGAATAAAATGACAAGGATGCAAAAAAAAAAAAACAAAACAAAACCAAAAACAGCTTTAGGAGACCAATGTGAAAGGCAGAACTCGATGGTGATAAGATAGTTCAACTCTTCAACTCTTTTGGTTCTAAATTAGAAAAGGGAGAGACAGAATCTAAACAAACATCTAAACCCCAACAGATTCTGTAGTATTTGGCTACATAAAATACCGAACCAGGAAATGGTCTCCCAACTCTCTGAGCAGGAGCAACTTAATTTTCACATTAAAGTTTAAAGACTTAAGTTATTTCTTGACCTATAAATGAAATTTGTATTTAAAGCCCAGCGTATTTTGAAGTTCAATTCTTCAGTACCTTTTCCACTTGATGAGCCTTTCCTGCCTGTTTTCTGTAAAACTCCCATGGGAGTGAAGAGAGGCCTTTGTTGCTTCCCACTAATGAATCTAAATTATTGATTAGTCAGTCTAGTTTGTGGAAACTGCTATTGGTTAGTGCTGTCTTAGAAGTGCCTTAGACTGGGCGAAAAGAAATACGGGTAATTTCACACAGATCTTTAATGAGGGAAAGAATATTAAAATAGGTAGGAGAAACAGCATATTCAGGCAGTGTTCTTTTATTTGCCCACAATTTACAAAACTCACATATTCTCCTTCATACTTCCCTAGAATTTTATTTATTTTAATAAACATTACTTTGGGGCTGATTTGGGGAACCCTAGAGTAGAATTAACTGTTCTGAGCGGACATCTTTTGGTGCTCATGGTAACTCTGAAGCAGTGTCTACAATTGGAATCTAGAAAACGGGTCCATAATTTTCTAATTCTCTAAGCAACCTGATTATATAAAGAACGAAAAAGGACAAAAAGAAAGAAAAAAGTGCAGAGTCACAGTTCCCAAGACAAGTTACAAAATACCTGTCACGCACTGCATGATCTGAAACACTGAGATTGTAAATCAGTGACTCCAATGTAGTAATGTTTGAGTCTTGCCTGATAAACAAAGTTTTGCACACTCCACTGCACAAATCAATGAATATAACAAGTGTCAGAACAGCTAAACATCATGGAAACATCCATTTGGACTTGAAATGGGATGAAAAAGAACAGTATCTTTGAGTAAAAAATGGAGATGGACATAACAAAAGAGGGAAAGGACTTTATGACTGGTAGCAATAACAGATAAAAGTAAAAGCACTAACAAGATGCACAACAGGCAAAAAGATCCCCCAGAGAATGTAGCACAGGCTCCTGCAGCTGCAGAGAGTGGATATGGATAATCCCTGGTAGCTGCAAATACTCTCTTAGGGGAGGTTTTCTGCAGGAGAAGCCAAATCTCAATCCAAACGTGGGAAAAATTATGCTAAATGTAGTAATGGTTTAGCACTTTCTCTCCATGTCATTTTCTTCAGAAGTACAAAAACAAACCTTCAAATTGTTGTTTAGAATAACTGGTTTAGCGAGAAAAATGAATCCCCTGACACTCAAGCCTCTTATACCTTCTCCTGTACAGCAAGAGCACCTGCAGTGTCTTGCCTTGAACTGTATTTAACACTGCAAGCCATACTTGTAGTTACCAACAGCTGTAAAAAATTTAAGATTTCTTTCAAGGATGCGTTCTCTAGTGAAGTGGCAATGACAGACATGTCTCTTGGAAACAATGTGTGGGAATTTCAGCTGAGAAGGTTGATTTTGAAAGCATTTGTCAATTAGAAAAACTTTTTTTAGCCAGGAGATAAAAAAGAGAAATACTTATCTTCATGTGACTTAATCAAAATGTCTTGACATGAAAAAGAAGCACTTTTCATTACGTGACAGGAATATTTAATATCTACTAGTTACATGTTTAAATAAATTTTTAAAAATCAAAAAAACAACACAACAAAACCCCAACAACGATACAACCACCAGAAACGAATAATCAATGGCATGTTGTGCATAACAACATTCCAGGTACTGTGTTTTGGAAATGGGAAAAGAGTAAGTGTTCAAAACATTATGAGAGCATGAATAGAACAAAACCTTGGTTTGGTTTGTGGACAAGGAAGAGAATTAATAAATACTCTGAAACAGCACAGTGAATGAAAATTTGGGATAACAGCAGAAGAAATAGCAGTGTCTAACTGACATAAACAGAGGAATTTGAGAAGTACACCCCTGATGTCCAAGAGATTTTATACAAATGGAAAAAAAACCCCACCAGCAAGGTCCTCTGGGCTATGATGGATGAGGAAAATTGATGGGGAAAAGGAACCTGATAGTTAATAAATCATCAGATATATAGAAACAAAAATATTACAGAAGCTGTTAGGGAAGCATAGTATTTCTTATAAAGTAGGACTTTTAATGAAGTCTCTTGTAATTGTTAGAGTTTGTAACCCTGTTAGTATAACTTTTTTAGATCTCCCTTCTCGGTTTACCCCAATTTTCCTAAATTATCAAGATCCATTTTATGAATACACTGAGGTTTTACATCCTGCTCCTCTTTGTATCTGGTTGTTTCAGACCCCAGTGCTTCACTAACGAAGGCCCAGCTTTCCTGTTCCAGTTTGATGTATTCATAGCCAGCTTATAATTACTGCTCTGAAACCTTCAGGTTCTTGTCCCCCCCTTGTCCCTCTGTGCCCACAGATATCTGCCCAGCTGCCACGAGGACACGTGCAGCTGAGAGATACAGGAGATGGAGGAGCTTTGTGCATTGCTGCACACTACAACTTTGCTGATTAGGAGTGTAAACACTCAAAACTAAAACAATTTAAGCAAAGGAACAATTAACAGAGAAAGGTTTCATAGTAATTATTGAAAAGTTTCCATTGATACTGACCTAGGCATTTGCCAGGGTAAACTCATTTTACACTCCTGGACAGCGATCACTGTTCAAACCCGCCTGCCAAAAGGTTTAGCTCTTTCTGTGTTTTGTCATTATAAACAGTCAGTGAATGTTCAGAGTACTCTGCAGTCTTGGCCTTGCTCTGAAGCACTCTGTGCTTTGTTTCTTTCCTGCAGCCTCTTCAGCATTGCCAGGCAATACCCACAATTGCCTTCGGTCCTCTAGACAGCCAGTGTCATCCTCTTGTATAATGAAATCCAAATAACCATTTGTCACGGCTCTTTGGAATAACATCTTCATGTTAAATGATGTATTGTTATGCTTCAAAACTGGAAGTTGTCTTGAAGCATAAAATTATTCCTTGCAGGTTTCAAAAATTAGCTATTGAGACTCAGATAACTCAGCAGTGTGTACTGTCACTAGTAACAAATCCTTTCTGCAACAGGGGGAATTTTTCTCTAAAGGAAAATTTTGAAGCTTATTCCAAATTTTCTCAAACTTTTAAATTTTTGTTGTTATCATTTAATCCCTGATGTTTTTAGCTACTAGGAAATGATGAGTATAGTACTCCAATCAAGAAAAAAAAAATGTTCTAACTTATTTTTAATAGCCTATTTTTATATATGAGATCAACCAAATTCAACCTGATCCATGATCATCTCTTAAACACTTGACCTTACAGCTGAGCTTGCAGGGAGCAGTTGAAATAACCAATTAGGAACTAATTGGTTTGAAAGGAAACTTTCAAAGAAATAAACTATGAAATAAATTACCTAATTCTGAAACTTGGGAATAATCAACAGTTTGCTACTGGTCTAGATTTCCATGAACTTCAGCAGTCTGCCTGCTGGTCAAGCAGCACAGAGCCTGAATCAAGGAGATCCTCACAAACCTCACTTTGATATCGTGCTTGCAGTCACAGGACACTGTCAGAGCAGATTCTCAGCAGCTGGGAAAAAAACGTGCAATGCTGTGGGTCTTGAAGTGAAACTGGGTGGGTGTGGGCATCTAAGTTCCTTCTAAAGTTATCAGAGCAGCAGTAGAAGTAATAATGAATTGCCATGAGGTGATCTGTTAAGTGTCAATATGAATATCATCCTTCTTTTTCTTCTCCAATCTTCTCACTGCCTGATGGCCACAGGTTGCTGAAAACTGCCTGACTGAAAACATGCTGAAATAGCATCACATGATATTTGAGATAGAAATTAAATATTTAACATATTTTTTAACTGCAAAAGAAACATGAAAGAAAACTGAGCTGTGCTCTGATATTATAAACAGAAAATGACAGGGGAATCATTCAAATCTAAACCCATCATCTCCCTAGTAATGAAAACCTAATCAAATCATAAAAGTAGCTCTCCCAAGCTCATTGCCATAGTCGTTGCTCCATCGAAAGGTCTGTAATGGAATAAGAAACCTTCAGACACACTTTTAAATTAGGCAACTGTGTTTTTCCTGAGGGACTGTTAAAAAAAGTTCATAAACATTTCCAGTTCCATCACTTGAAAGTAAAGAGAATAATTTCCATTAACATTCAACTAGCTCAACTAATGAAGCCGTTTTCTCTCTGGACTCTTTTCCTTCTTAAACATTCTCTGATGTTGGACTGATTTTCACAAATTGTTTTGTTCTGTTGTCATCCTAAACACTTATATTTTTGCCAGTAACTTAGAGGATAAAGCTGTGCCTCCTAGTGCTACTGAAATAACCACTAAAGTAACCGGATTTCTTTATTTAACCACCAGAACTTTTAGACAAATCCTTGCCCTCTGGTGGTGGGAATACTTCCCCTGGTTAATCCTCCTATGACATGACTAACTCTGTGACACTTCCTTAGTTTCAACAGTATTTTCTTTATTTTGCAGAACTGCCTTTGTGGAGGAGATACTCCACAAGAACAGGTTTCAGAATGCTATCTTTGAACTCCAGTTACTCTGAATTTTCTCTCATAGGTTTAGGTCTAATGTGGGCAGTGGTGCTCCACCCATGTGTTTCCTTCAGCCTCGAGGAAAGAACACTGATGTTTCATTCCACTTGGCTTCATTGTTTGACCTGGCAATATCCCCTGCATTACCTCAGAGATATTCATCCCAAATCTGGATCCGTCCCCACAAATCCACTGTCTCAACATGGCAGTGTGTCTGTCCTTACTTACTACCTGCTATGTGGCATCATTCTCTAGAAATGGTCAAATAAGCCAGAGCAGAACATTTTAAAACTTCCAAACTTCAGCAACTGATCTCCTGTACCAGTCATGAGCATTTAATTTCTTCCTTCTTTAAGGTTGAAAAATTGTCAGGGCCACTTTTCCTCCCCAGCAAGGACATGGTACAGCCTACAAAAAGCCACACATACACTGGCATTGACAAACTGAAGATTTGATTCAATACTTGGTGAAATATGTGGGAATCATGAAAATAAGTAACCTCTTGCCAGGAGCAAAGGACTACAGCTCACCATTGAATACTGAAACAACTTGCATTAAACAGTGTTAAGTTTCTTTGAAGGCAGATACCAAAATATTGTTTCAGAGCTTTTTTTTTGCAAGTTGCATATTTTTTTGTATTTAGAAATGCTACATAAACATTGGCCTGGTAATTTAAATTACTATAGAAAATAACATTTTTAATAGAAGTGCCTACCTACTGATTCAAGTAATTTTGGTTTCCTATATAAAGTAAAAAAATTAGGTGCTTTAAACCAAAATGTTGCCTTCAGGACAAAGAGTACTAAACTAAAAACATCAGGTAACAACTACTCTAAAAATGTTACTCAGGTTAGAAAAACAAATGTTGCTCTGATTTATATAAGAAATCCAGACTAATTAAGGGAAAATACAGGACTGCAGAGCTATTGAGATGCCCCTTAAAGGGGAGTTCTCAAGCATATTCAAAACTGAATGAAATTTTAATCTCATTGAAATGAAATGCAAAATTCCTCCAACATCAATAAAATCAAGATTTCTTCTGATAAAGAGCATTGGTATAAAAATAAGTGAGCACAACTGGCAATGAACAGTTACAGAGGTAAAGAAAAAATTTTAATTTCCATATCAGAAAAGTGAGGTTCTGTAATTGTTCCCAGCTGGAGCAACAGATTTAATGTATCCAAAATTAACATGTTTGATTATAAACCTGTAAGTTCAAGAGAACAGTTCCCAGCACAGCTGCCACAAACTGGCAGAAACATTACACTTATTACACAGAAATAGAAAGGGATGATGATGTTTACCTTCTCCTTAGAGCTACCCTTTTCCCAAAGAAGAGCAGCCCAGTTTTTATGTGCACCACGAAGAGCTGCATTGCAGTGCGCCTGTGATTTAGGAATCACCAAGAGTCTTCAATAATGCTCTGATTCTGTCACAGGGAGCAGCTGCTCCCACTCTGCAGCCTCAAATTCTGACAGGGGCTATTTACTGACCAGCTGGTGAGCACTGCACCTTTAGTTTCTTAGGCAAGCTGAAATGGGAAAAATGCAAAACTAGTGTCATCACATCTGGGGAATTGATTTGGAAAGATAAAACAAATCTGTCCTTGTTAAGAACTGTTTGCTTCTCAACACTAAATGCATCTCTCAATATTAAACTTCAAAGCACTGATGTAAGAGAACCCAAATAGTTCAGAGCCTCTTTAAAGTTACCACAGCACTCAGTAAAGTTAAGGACAAGGAAAAGTAGGGCTCTTCTTACGTTCCTGTACTGCACCATCCCCTCCCTCTGCCCTGCAAAATACAGTAACACATCTTTTGATGTTTTGAATTCTTCATGGCTTTGTATAGCAGCATAACACCAGAGCACCTCATTTAAATTTTTGATTTGTCATAAAACCCCAGAGATTGTTATAAATGTCATAAACCAGTAGAAGCTTTGACCTTTCACCAGAAATTTCAAACTCTGAATTAACACAGAGATAACTGTGAAATGATTCTGTTTTCATTTCATACCTTTAAGTCACAGCAACAATTAACACAAGAATTATTCTTGGACTTTTTTTTGTTCAGGGTTTTATCAGCACAGCATTCAGTAATCCACTTCTTCTAGGACTTACGCCCACATTCCAAACTATAAAGCCAAAGGAAGCAGATCTTAATTGTTTTTAAGCATAAACTGACTGAAATTTGCTTTTCCATCTTAAATTCCATAAATATGTATATAAAAGCAGTAGGTAACTTCATCTGTAAAATACCCACCTTCACTATTGTCCTTTTAAAATAGGTGAAGAGCAATAACCTCATCTAGAAACTAAAAATAGCATGAGTAATTTTACCAACTTTTCACATTTTGCTCTTATTCCCCTGGAATATAGTGACCTTATTGGCTTTGCTTATGTAAGTGGTAATAGATTGCCTAGCTGGAATTTTTCATTTAACACAAGCAATTTAATGCATGTTTTATGCTGGGCTGATCTTTCCACCCTCCTTTTTGTATTCCAGCTCTCACTCCTGTGACCACTCAGCTAGAGGCAAGAGGAAGGCCTTGCTGCTTCCCAGCCACATCAGTGTTTGACACTGGGTGAGATGCAGGGCACTGAGTGCTGGAGACACTCAGGGGTCACACACAGACTCCTCCTGCCTGAGAACACCAATAAATCTGTTTCCACTGGGTTGACAGAGCCAGCACTCACTGTCACAGCACAGACCTGCCCAGCAGCTGCAGCCAGGACCTTTGGCTGCCAAGTGTCCTTCCCTAAATCCATCTTGTGGGCCAAAGACAAAGGATGTGTTGCAATGGACAGCACTATCAAACTTGGATGAATGGCCACCAGCCTGATCCTGCCCCTCCTATTAGTGAAGGCACATTAATTTACCTGGTGTCTTCCCTTACAATCAGTGCTCACAATGGGATAAAGCAGGAAACACTTCCTGAACAACTGTCCTACATCCAGCTTCCCCCTTGCAGGGCTCAGATAAGTTTATAAATAGACTCTCACTCATTTTTTAAGAAAATTATTCCAAAAGAGCTGCAGTTCTCACACATCTGTTGCCCTCTGGTAGACATGCTAAGTTTCTGTGACATTTAACAGAAATATCATGCAGGTACTTGAGTTATTCCTAAGTGTATTTCCATTCATTTGGAGTTACACTAAAACAACTACAGAGGCTGCAAACCAAACAAACACTGATTTCAGTGAATCCAATACTTCAGTCATGGAACAGATTAAATGAAAGTACATGGACTAAACAGGGAAAATACCAAAAAGAGAAAAAAATAAAAAGCTTATCTTACACCTATAATGAAATCATGTTCTCCAATTTCTTTAGGGTCAGGCCTTCATGATCCTCATTTTCACTTACTTCTCATTTTGCAATACAGGCGTTTTTACAAATTTTAGAAATCTTTCAGAGCACACTCCAACAATAAAAACCAATGTGCATGGCAAATAAAATTTTGGATAAAAGCAGTGAGACCTCAGAAGTTTGAATCCCCAACAGTGTCAGGATCATCATACCTGATGTTTTCACAAGGTGAAGGACATGTCAATCCAGATGCAATCCAAAGGCTTATGTTACATATGTTAATTAAACTCAGCTTATTAACAATCCTTTCCAAACAATCTCCACGGAAGCATTCATGAAAGCTGTTTCTGTACAGTGAGACTTTGTCACACATTAAACATCACTAAAAATGGTCTCCTGTGATGTACAGAAAAACTTCTTGGCCAAAAGGCAAAAATTCAGATTAAGGGCACTTCTGTTACATTTAGGAAAATGATCAAACATTAAACATTGTTGAAAAGGAAAAGACTTTATTTAACACCATATATGATTCAGAAGTCTCAAGCACTGAAGACCAGAAAAACAAACTATTTTGCTTTTCCAAATACACCTATATTCAGCATGGAAGCCATTGATTTTTAAGATAGATACACTAGAAATGTCTTTTAGCATCTAGTTACTGCTGACTGCCTTTTCAGCTGCCAATTCTTGTTTGGGTTTCGAGTAATCCCAAGGTCTCCTGTTCTCTGTGTATCCATAGAGCTTCCGCAGTGCCACACGTGCAGCCTCCTCCTCTGCAGCCAGCAGTGTTTCACCAGGGCCTTCAGCCAAAATCTTCTTATCACTTGGGGAAAAAAACCAAAGTTACAACCATTTCCATCATGAAACCCTGAGCACTGCTGTGTACTGCTGTGTGAATAAAACACACTGTTTTTTCTCCAATGTCTGTGAACACTGATTTCTTTATACACACAATGGAAACATTTCTGTTGGTCTTTCCTGCAAAGGTAAGTAACTATATTCAGTAATGGAAACTCAGATCAAAAATATGTCCATTTCCTGGAAGAACATCACTCTGTTCATTTAAGTTCCTAACACAGCACTGATCCTTCACAGCATTCAATTTGTTAGCCCCTACAGAAATATGCAAATTCATTACTCTGGTTAGCTTAAACAGGAACTGAAGTGCTTTTGTCTTTTCTCCTCCCCTGGTGAGGAAGCATTTCAAACTGCTTTGAAAGGACTGACAGAAATGTGCTCATGTCTGTTTAACAAACACCTATGGGCACTAAATGGGAGCAGTTCATGATGGGACACCAGGGATTCCAGAAGAGAAACAAACAGAATTCCTTTCATTTTTTATAAGATACATCGTAGAAGGTACAGAGACCAATACAGGGTAAAGCATAACAAGTTAAGGCAGCCTTCCCATGTGTTCATCTGCAGCTTCTTTAGGAAAGCAGCAGCGATGTGGATTCTGTCCTGCCCCACAGCAGCGATGTCACTGGGACTGAGACAAGCACTGACCACACCCGACACAGATGCACCAGGGACAACTGGCACTTCCTAAGTCGTGCCTGGACACAGACACTCCTATGGCCCGGTTTACAGTGCTTCTGATTTTAAAACTTCAAAGCTTCTCTGGAACTTAAAATGAATCTCTCTTCCATCCCACCTCCCTTGATGTCTCTTTAAGCTTTGCCTAAGTCTTGGATAGAGCTGTGGTCCCTCCAAAGCCATGCAGTTATGCTGTTCCCAAAGTTCCTGTGTCAGGTCACTCAGAACACACCTAGGCTCTTTGGTGCACCCCATTTAGCCTTTGGAGCCCTTAATCAGAGACTGTTTATGTATCACCATAGCGAGCTATGGCCAATGCTTAAATGGCTCATTTTATATGGAAGTTACTATCAGGTTTCTTTTCTGGAACAACTTGACCAAAAAGCACGAGTAAAGTAAAAGACCATCTTCCCTCCTTCCCACTCCTCCAGTTAAATCCATTTAACTTTAAATTAATATTGCACTAACCAGTACAACCCAACAAAGTAGACTGGCAGAACCGTGTTGACTCCTAGCTGCCTGGTAATTCTTGGTTCTGGAGCAGAGATATTCCTCTTGGCCAGTTCTTCCAGCAGTAAGCCCATAGGATTTACAACTTCCCAGATCTCAAACAGGTCTTTTCCAATCAGCTGGGGAATGAAAAAGTCCTAAACAAGAATATTTAGAAGTAACAATTAATGGCTTGAGATTGTGGTGTTCCTAATGAAAATACAGTATGAAGAGACAGTAACTGACGATGAATTGCTGAAATGAATGATAAAGCTGCCACAGTGCCCCATCCCAGTGCTCAGAGTCTCTGATTGTGGTTTAGCCACAGATAGACTTGTGTTCGGGGCAAAGACAGCCCCAGACCCAGAGAAGAGCCAGCTCCAGCCTGAGGGACGAGCTGTGACAATGCAAGGGAATGTGCAAACCCAAGGGTGGTTCACCTTTTTGGATCACTCTCCTGTCTGAACAGCTCCTTGCTCTTACAGACACCTCTCAACGCTCTTGCATCAGGAAGAAGATTTTAACAAACACTTCTCCATTGCATCAAATTAAATATAAGTGCAAAGGATGACTGAAACAACAACAGCTGCTAAAACTACTTTGTCACACTGAATTTCAATCTTCAGGGGCTTGCACTCCTACATGCAAAACCTATGAACTCATCCCTGTTTATATAAAACAGAGTTTTTTTAAATTGTAGGTATGTGAAATCTCAGATGGAATAATTTCATTAATCTGATAGTACAGTGCATGAAATATAATGCTTTCCTTTAGCAACTTTCAGCAAATATTAATATCACCATCATAAACCAAAGTGTACGATTTTATGTACTTGATCAGCCTTCTTAATGAAAAAAAAACCCCACCAAAATCCCAAAACCCCAGCTGACCCCACCATCACCAACAGATCTCAATGTTAAATTGTCTTATTACAGGTATTGTCAAACTTCGGCCAACCTCCCTGAATCTCTCCCCATCCAGGTACAAACCAGCATTTAATGAACCTACCCTGACAAAGATCCCGGTTCTCTCGGGCCCGCTGCTTTCCAGCAGAGCTCCTATCACGGCGAGGAACGTCCTCTGCAGCACGTCTGGTGGGGCAGGGAAATCCCTGCAAAGCGCCAGGTCCTGTATGGACAGGTTTTGAGCCACATAAGAGACAAGTTCCTGACTGGTAAGAAAATTAACCAGTGCTTCTATGCCCTTTGCAGGTAACTCTGGGTAGGCGCCTTCAAAGCACTGCGCCAGGTAAGCGCGGGCGAAGCGCAGCCCTCGCTCTGCAAGACCGGTGTTGTCCTGGAGCTGAAGAGCGACCGCGTCCTTGTCCAGCCCCAGCTGCCGGCGCCTCGCCTCCTCACTTTCGATGTAGCAGGGGTTAACAAACGCAGTCTTTAGAAGGTCCAGGGCGAAGTTTTCCTGCACCCGGTGGCTGAAGGCCTGGATCTCCGCGTGGTAATCCCAGTTGGGCTTCTCGGACCTGCGGGCGCGGAAAAGGAACCAGCTCAGGAACAGAACGCGTTACCCGCCCCGCGCTTTTCGAAAGGGCACGAGAACTTAAATTGAGCTTGAATACCAAACTCAGCATTAAATCCCTGGGGTCAGACACTGTCGGTTCCGCACCCCCGTCTGCCTGCCCCGTTCAACCCGGGCTATGCCAACCTGCGGAGCTCAACCCATTCTGCTCCTAAGCATGACCAGATGGAGCCTAAATGTTCTGGTTCCCCTCTTTTTTGGGGCCGTCGCAGCCCTTCTCCGAGCCCCTCCCGACCCTCACCGCCGCTGCGGAGGCGCCTGCAGCCGCTGCAGCTCCAGGTACGCCCGGAGCCACCGCTTCTTTTCAGGGGGGGGCGCGGTGCTGAGCGCGGTGCCGAGCCCGGTACCGAGCCCGGTGCCGAGCCCGGAGCCCCGCCCGGCCCCGGCCAGGAGCGGCCGCACCGCCCGCAGGAGCAGCCGCGCGGCCATGGCGGTGCGGGCAGGGCCGGCTCCGCCCCGCAGCTTCCGGGCGGAAGCGCTCCCGGCCGGGGCGGCGGAACCGGGCTCGGGCTCTGCGGCCGCCGCTGGGCACCGCCGGCCCCGGGGACACGGGCAAGGACAGGAGCTGAGCAGCTGCAGCCCCAGGGCTCCGGCTTGGGCCGCCGGGGCGTTTCGGGTGAGACCCTCCGGCCGCGGTGTGACCGGGGAGCTCGCAGCGGGTCCAGGGGCAGCCGCGCTCGCCGAACGCGCCCCATGGGCGGCCCCTCAGGTATCGGCGTTTTAAAATCTTTGAGTTCTATTCCCACGTGCAAGACCAAGTCCGGTTTTGTGCACTTAAAAAGCTTTATTTTTGACTATCGCTTATACAGTTACATTTCTCAGCCCTCATTTGCACCATCAGAGTTCATACAGTACACGTTCAGTGCAAAGGTCATGGTATAAAACTCATGAAAACGCAGAAAATGTGCAAAGCAGGCCTGGCCCTTTTTATCGTCTTTACTAAAAGACAAAGGCACACGCTTCAACATTCACGGTAAGAAAACATGTACAGCAAACGCCCCGATGTAGTCACAGAACACAGTAAACAAAGCTCAGAAAGAATATATGCCATATCTGCCAGAGCCCTGTGGGAGAAGCCAAGGAAGCAGGAACAGCAGCCCGTACAGCAGTGCAGCAGCCACACACTGAGCCCCTCTGACCCCACAGCGCAGGAAATGGATGAGAGCAGCATTCCTGCAGCACTTGTATCAAAATCCTCAGGTGTTCTCATGCTGCTGCTCCCGGGATGCCCTGTCCGTGCCAAGGCATTGCGGCACTGCCCATGCCCCGTGTGCAGCCCAGCACCGCCCTGGGTCCCCTGTGCAGGGACAGGCCTGGCAGTGCATTGGGGCTTCTGTGCTGCCGCGGGGAGCGAGGACAGCGCTGAAACAGCCCCCGGCTCTTCTCCTCTGCAGCCGCTGTGCCCCTCTAGAGCCCGAAAATGGTCCTGCACGGGGCTCTGGGTCCCGCTGTGCTCAGGAAGGTTCCCCGTGAAGCAGCGCTGTGGTGTCACTGCCGGTCTCTCGCACACTGGCAGGAGTTGTTCCGTACTGCCCGGGCAAGGAGCTCGGCTACTGCAGCCGTGCCAGGGGCACGAAGCCGCCAGCCCGCAGGGAGCTCGCTCAGCACCCCTGTGACAATATCGAGCAAACAAGGTGGAGCACGAGGCTGAGCAGGGGAGGTTTAAACTGAGCCCGGGATCAGGGCACCCAGGCTGGCCCCCATCCCCACCACACAGCCTGACACCAGCGCCACAACCTGCAGGGCTGGCACATGCCCACCTGCTGCTTTGGAGCTGTTCAGGCCCCTACTACTACTTACTTCAAAGACTAATAGTTTACATAAAGTCTCGAATAAATTCTCTTAAAATGATATTAAACAATGGTTTGGGGTTGGGATTTTTTTGAGAGAGTTTTATTAAAGATACTACACCAAAATCTTGTACTCCATAATATTTTGATCACTCACAGACTAACTTGCTTAAAAATGGAATTTATAGAAAAACATCCGCAAAATTAACCTACAAAAAATACATATTACACACCTCTGGACAATCTGCATGTTAGCAAAGAATTCCTTTTATTACTGAACCTGAACACGTACTTAAACAAGGAACATACTCATGAAACAGGACACACTCCTTGATTATGGCACACCTCAAAACTACTTGGACTAAAGGAAAACTAGTGCAATTGTTTAATTGCATCTAATAACAGAACAATAAAAATGACTTTTTATTCCTTTGTTTTTGTTTGTTTTTTCCAAACCCATTCCATTTGTTCTCTTCACTCCACAAAACCCCCAGTGGTTAGTCCTGGAGACCACTCACACTGCATGAAGCAGACTCCCCATGGGCTGGTCCATGTTTACACAGAAGCATGCAAAGGAGGATACTGCAGCATTTGCAATGCAAATCTATTAAATATGTTATAACTGAACAAGGTGTCCCTTTAACACTGCAATTCTAGAGCCTTTATCTGTGGTGGAAGTTTCCAGTGTACTCATTAAAAAACAGCATAGAATCAAACAGAAACAAGGAATTTTGCAAATTGTTTGTGTTTTCAACTAGTAAATCTTTCTGAGAGCTGTGTCTAGCGCCGAAACCAAAGCCAGCTATTGAGTAGCCAGAAAGCTACAGTAATGGAATACATGATCATTTCCCTCTTAGCACGCTCTTTGTTCTCTTCTTCCAGGAGCTGGAGACGGCGATTAAGTTTGATTATCTAAAAACAAAAAGACTTTTAATATATTTCATTAAAAGTTACCACACTTTCTAGAAGCTTCCGAATAACCATGTAAAATTAGTATCTCAAACAGAGGGATGTTAAAGAGTTGATAATTTGACTTTCTGTCTTCAATCAGTAGCGATCAGATCCTGCAGTTCCTGTTATTTAGAAACAGAAATGGAGTCATATTCTCCAGACTCCCAGAACAATACATGATGTGTGAGGGCAGTCCAGCTGGGGCACAGAGAGGAGCCTTTGCCTTGCCTGTTGTGGGTACCTTTGCAGTCATAGAGAAGACCTCCTCCCCCATCTTACCACTACAGCTTTGTCCTAACCATGTTTTACATACCTGTCTTCTTAAGGAGGCAGCATCCACGACTGTCATGTCATCTGGTGTTGCCTCGAGCGTCGTATCAAAGTTGGACAGACCGTATCTATCAAATGAAGGAGAGGGCTCAGCTGTCTCAGCCATGCAGATCAGCAAGTACCAGATTTTATCAACATTCTAGTAGATGTATATTTTGGTGGTGATGGAGGCAAGAACTATAATTTTTTTTTGCAGCTGTTACAGAGTTGCATTTCAATAGGATCCTAACTGAGTAAAGCACAAACACATATGAAGTGGATAAGTGCTTGACTAAATTCAGGTTGATTGCTCTCCACACTTAAAATTCTCCACACAGACAAACTTCCTGCTGACACACAGTTCCTCAAAAGACTGTTTCCAGTTTACTGATTCATGAAACCTGAACACTACCTGACCTAAAGTGCCAAAGTTGCAAGAGACCTGGCAAGAGTAGAAATAACCAGAGACTTGCGAAGTGTCTTAAGCTCAGTACCTACTTCAATATCCCAGGGGACACTTACTGAGATTATGCACCTCAGTCACATTAATCTCTGTATTTTAGGCAGAAAATCTGGAAAACAAAGCCTAGTGCAGAGTCACTCACTGCTTGCTGAACGTTTTGTGCATTAGAAAGCTTATTCCCAGGGCACTCAGTTTTCTGAATGCAAGAATTCAGAAAGAGCATTATTCCAACTCCAGGACAAGTTAAATAAATACAGAACATTTATTATCAGTTTGAAAGTGGCAGAGAGTCTATATAGGTTTGTATTTTGATCATCCAAGTGCTAGATCTTAACCAGATTCATTTCCAACAACTAACAGGTAAAGCAGTTCCTGGTCCTCCACCTACTTCTGAGCTTCTCACTTTCTGTCTTAAAAAAGAAAAAAAAGTTTCCAGTATCAGTTCCCTTGATTTCCTTTCTCATGAGGACCTGTGAACAACTGCTGCAAACAGCTTAAATGGAGCAAAAATACCTAAAAGAACGTTAAGCACTTAATGACAGTTATCGTCAACTTGAACTAACAAGAATATGAGTAGAATTCCTGAAGCTTGCAGAATGCTCCTAAGTGCAGAAACTACTTTTGCACTGCAGGTTCTTCCATCACTTTCCTGAAACTTCTCTAGAATGCCCACAGCTCAAGCAGCCTCTCTTCTCCCAACAAATTGTCCCATTTCCACATATCACTGCCCATCACTTTGTTTCTAAATAAGAACTGCTATTTCTACATGAGAGTTACCCTAGTCTGGACTGTTTTCCTTACTCTGCAGGTCCTCTGAATACCAAAGAGATTTCTGATGAGGGTCTTTTTGTAGCTATTTTTTTGTTAGTAGTACATGGTAAAAAATTAGAAAATTCCATCAGACCTACAGCACAGCTGTCCCTCACCCTCTCCTGGGAGAGGCAGCAAGGGTCAGCATTCCAGGGAGATGCACACACCTCCCTCCCAGCTCACATAACAGTGTATCACTGCTGCTCCACAATTTCCAAACCATTCCAAGTATTAAATCAAGAGGGTAGCAGCAATAAACCCCTTGAGGTATCTCTTGGATCATTTCAGAAACTGAATTCCTGAGTTAGAGAAGAATCACCTGTTTTCACTGCTGTTATCTTGGTGGATTGACATAATTTCAGTGCAACTGGGTAAAAGACTGACACATAATCCCATGGTCTGGATGATGGATGGTAAACTGGATTCAAATCAGTTATAAACTGATTTGAATCCAGTTTATACTTAAACACAAATCCAAACTCCATTTCCATGAAAACACTGAAGTCTAAACAGCAAATGGGAAAAATGGATGTGAAAGGACTATTTTTTCCCCATCATCCAGACCATGGGATTATGTGTCAGTCTTTTACCCAGTTGCACTGAAATTATGTCAATCCACCAAGATAACAGCAGTGAAAAGGCCTCCAGCTACAACTGACAAACAGGCTGAGAGCACCTCCAAATTAGATGAGTAAAGGCCAAGCTTTCTAGCAAGCTCCCTATTAAATAGCAAATATCTGAACTATACAGCTCATGTAATGTAAGAGCCTCCCCTAAGGCATTAATCTGAGCCAGAGTTCTGCAGCACATTGTATCTAGCAGACAAGTGAGATCTGGGGAAGGAATAAAGGCCTGAAATATCTCAAGAGTTGAGAGGCAGCATAAAAATGGGCATTGTGTTTTCAAATAACATCGCTAGAAAGAGGGAAATAGAAATCTGAATTTCAGAATTAGTGGATCATGACTAACAAAAAAATGCTCTTTACCTGGTGTTGTCATGATGAGGGTTAGAGGAAGTGGTAGCAGCTGACCCACCACGTAACATTGGCCTACAGCAGGATTTTGAAGATTGAAAGCACAAGACAGAAACAGGAAATGACAAACAAGAGATAAGAGGTAAAACATAAAGAACAAAGGAACATGAAAATATTTCCAGATATACTCTGTTTCAATATAACTTCTAGAATTTATTTTGTTGTAAACTGCACTTTCATATTTCTCTCATTCACATTTAATCAACACTGAAAGTTTGTGCAGCTAAGACATGTAAGCAAATTTTTGATGAAGCAGCTTCATTTACAGAGGACAAGCTATTAGAATAGAAACTAAGGTGAATATTATCAGCCTTATAAACATGGGAAACTTCAGGTTTAAAAAAAAAAAAATTACCCCCCAAGTCTAAAACCTCACCCAACAATAAGAGGAAATCAATAAGCATACTACACATACTTATAAAAGCCCTTTTAATCATCCTCTGCTCCCTGCAGGGAAAGGGGAGATTTGCCTTTCTTGTATTCATCTATGCTAGATGTAATTCAGAAAACTTGGGCTGGCAGCCTAAGGGCCATGTATAGTCTGAAGAGAGGCAGATCTCTCCAGGGAGAAGCGACTACAGGCTTCAAGCAGATGTCTTGAAAATCCTTACAAGTGTTTCCAGTGCCTGTGGTAATGAGGCATTAGGGTTCCACATCACAGGTGTGCAACAAACTCTGCAGGAGCCTAAATCTCTTTTCAATCTCTCTCATTTTATCAATGCCAACTGGAGAGAGATACTTGCACCATGCATTTAACCCACATATACTGCAAAGACAATCTAGGGATGAAAATCTTTCCAGCAGGTCTGTGTAGGAGGCAGAGCTTTGGTGCCAAGGTGGCTGGGAGAACACTGTGGCCTGGCCTGAAACCAGCCAGAACCATGCAAAAATGTCACAGCCACCAGCTTCACTTCAAAAGATCAGGATCTAGGAGCCCTGGCAAACTCTGCTACCTATTTATTCTAACTATTATTTATCATTCTCTCTAACTATTTATTGGGACCAGGTCCTAGTCTAGTTAGCACCACAAGTGCACACCACAATGCTCTCCTCTCTAGCACTTAGGCCAGCATGATGTGTTTTACAAAACAGAAAGCCCAGTCTCCGATACGTGCAATGTAAGAATGTTCTTACCTAAATGTACATGGTCTCACAGAAAGTTATCAAAAAAAGCACTATTCCTAACCAGAGAAATAATTAGCTGGTCTAAAATCTTCTCTGACAGAAGCTAAACTAAATACTTTGAGACAGTGTAAGAAATTGAGCGAACAGCAGCTATGGAGAAGGTCACAGAATTTCTCTGAGAACTTAGGTCACCTGTAATTAACTGGCAGATCTGTGAATGCCAGTGCCAGTACCCAGCAGGCACCTCCCACACCATCTGACACAAACAACATTTGGATTCTGTGTAATGAGAACACCAGTCTCAAGTGCTCTCTAAAGTCAGCCTCTCTGCTATCTTTTGGCAAACAAAGTTTTACAGCTGTTGTAGAATTAGTCAATCCTAATTCACAACTACCCTTCCCAAGGAAAGCCACAGGCTTGGAGACAGCTGAGGGCTACAGCAAGGCACAAACCCAGAGCACTCTGGGATCTGTGCAAGTCAGGAACTTAAACTGAAGTCTGAACTCACTTCCCAACACAGCCAGGCTGTTAAGAAGCTGCAGGTAATTTCTTCCTTTTCTTTACAGTTCACATTTTATTTCATCACAAGTGGACCCAAAAGGAATACCACAATATTGCCCCACCTCTTCTACTTGCTTGGTTTTTTTATATCAACAGAGAACTGATTACATAGATCACAGTGGCCTCATAACTGAGATCCTCACCCCAAAATTAGCAGCAAGTTTTTTGGGAAACACAGAATGTACAAGTATAATACAGGCAGCTGTTAAATGCTTGGCCTTCTTTAAAAATTAAGTGTACATTACAACTTTGAATTTTCTGGCTACTTCTGTCAATTCCATCTCAAATATTAGTGCATAACCAGAAGAAGCCATAACACCAAGGTCATGTGTACTCCCTGCACATACAGCAGCAACCTCAGACTTGAAGGGAATGCTCAGGAATACAATCTAATACCAGTGGGAAAACAGGCAGTAAGGCAAGGAGCAACTGAACCTGGTCTGTCTTCTGCTGCTTCCACAGCGAGGATGCAACCCTAAACACACGGTCTGGGAGGAAAACAACAAGGGGTGGACAATTCAAGAACCTGGGTCCAGCTTCCATCATTCCTGTGCCTGTGAATGGAGGACTGGGGCCAGCACACACTCTGCTGAGCAGAGGCAGCAGCTGTGTTCCGCTCTGGCTGAACTTTAAAACACCTCTGCAAGTGTCAGCAAGGCCGTAAGAATGGGCAGTAGGATAAAGGGATGTGCTCTGGACATGAGCTGGGTGAGCTCCTGAGTTACAAACAGGACTGGTTGGCTCAAAGGGCTCCCCTTGCCTGTCCCAGTGCTGCCAGCAGTACAACAAAGCTGCTGCTACCTTTCCCAGCCTCCTTCACATCTGCACACCCATCTCATTTCCTTCTGAACTAATTATTACTCCAGGCCAGAGTCAAGTGTGGGCCCCTTTGATGGTCTTAACTCACTTCCCATTTTATTTCTACAATGAAAAATATCATTAACTTACTCAATATTAAAAAAAAATCTTATAAAACCTCAGGATATGATTATGTGGGTGAAGTTTAGCATTTAAAAAGGATGATGTCTTTTTAGAAAGGGCTATCCTAAAGAAAGGAAATTACAAATTGCCATGCTCTTTCCTCCTAAATAAAATGTACTAACTCAAGAGATGAAGAACAGTTTAGATAAAGTACAGATTTCAAAACAAGTCTGTACAGATATGAAATTGTCTCTTTTTCCTGCATTTAAGCTTGTTTGTTTGGCTGGTTTGTTTTCAGATTTTCTTCTGCTGCCTAGAGCATAAAAGATCAATCTTTAAAGGACACTAGGAGTAGGCCCTAAAGTCATTCCACAGAAATTTAAAGGAAAAATGGTTAGAACTAGAAACCAAAACTGACCTATTATCCTTGTCCAAGCTGAAGGAAATGCAAGAGTAAACAATGATAATTAAATTGTTGCTCATTTAAATAACTCTTTATGTGAGCAGTGCTGGCTGAGCTAGGCATAACTCATTATATGCAGCAGTACCATCAGCACCTACCGTTAGCAGTTTTAGAAGATTGGAAAATTTTGGGGGAAAAAAGACAAGCTATAAAACAAGTTAAAATATTTCCAGTGAGTAATACACAGCCAGATCTTGTTAGTTTTAAAAGATCTCTTCAAGTATTAAGCATAAAATGTTAAAATAGATAAGGCTTTGAGATAGAAAGCACATTACACAGAGCAAAAGAAAAGAGTGCAGGTTTGGAGCAATTTAAAATGAACAATATTTTGCAACCATGCAAGTGGATCATCCAAATTTCACATTCCCACGCCAGCTGTAATGGTGGGTGTCTAAGCACCCAGCCACAAAGAATACACTTTCACCTTATTGAAAAGTTCCTTATTTTAGCACCTATTTATTCATAGGTGACTAGAAACAGGTTTCCCATTCCTTCTAGGAAGGTTAGTAAGAACACCTCAAAAATTAACTCAAACCAGGATGAATAATGCAGCTTTTGAAGTATACAGAAGCCTATATTTTTTTTCTGACAATTGAACTAAGCTGAAAGTATACGTATGTATATGGATTTGTTTTCCAGAATCCAAGAAAACATGGGCAAGAACATGTGTAAGAGAAGCCAGGAATAAAACCTGTTAGCTTCACTGCAGACTGGGAAAAGGGCTGCAGCTCCAATCTATATTTTAACAAGGACTCTTGGCACAAGATCCATAAGTGCTACTGTTCATAGACAGTACAGTTTCTTCTTATCTGGGAGCTTTAATTTGGCAAAATAAATTTATAATTATACAGTTTTAATACTGATAAGGAAAAAAAAGTATTGATGCCAAACTGTTGATAGATAGGAATCAAAATTTTAACAGCTACAGCCTGGTATTTCACAGGATTAAATAATTCATTAGTTAAGCACCCAACTCGCAGTATTTCAAGGGACTCTATGCAGCTAATTTTGTTTGTTTTTCTGAGTCCCAGTTTATGAACACAAAGGCCAGCAAGACTGGAGTTCTTTACAATTCAGGAATGTTAATATGGGCATTTATATACTGTCAAGTCAGCAAATATGGTGAGCTATGGGAGGTGCCAGTTTGGAAAGTGACTGCAAACACACAGACATTCACAGTAAGATTGGCTTGATAGTCACATTTCATGACCAAAACAACTAGAAAGCAAATAATTTAAGCTTCACACTACACACTGTAAGTGTATTGCTAAGATATCAGCAGAGGCAGATGGCAAATTTCAAAGAACTTGCTAGCACAGGCCACACTGAAGGACTGCAGGAGAAATGAGCAGTTCCTTCCAGTGTTCTTACCAATTATTTCCACTTATTCAACCTCCTGGCAAGCCCTGGAGGTCTGAGCTATTGCACTGGAGACTGTGCAATCGTTACTTGAACTTCTGTGCTGGCGTACAACTAACATGGAAAGTGCTTTTGGTAAATGAATATTGTCATTATTGGTCTTTGGGACTGTTTCTATAGTGTTAAACACGCCAGTCTTGGAACGCTTCCAAATCCCAAATGCAGACAGTCCAAGGATACACCAAGTGAGCAAAACTCCACTGAAGAGAATGGAGATAACAAACCAGGGATTGCCATGAGGCTTGTTCTGGCTTATTACTCACCAAGTGTCGGGTAATCCATAAAATCAGAGACAGCAATAATCAGAGGAACAACAACTCCTAAGTGTCTCCTGCCCTTTTTTGCCTTCAGCATACAGTGTAGCCACCATAAGTCACGTGGCCACCAGAGAGAATTATTCCATAAACCATAATAACATATGTATAACATATATATAAACGATAACATTTTCAAGTCTTGACACATTATCAAAGTAGTCTACAATGCCTTCTAACATTCTACCCTGTTTCTATACAATTTTTTAATGCTTTATGACATCATCAACCCAATCTTATTGATTTGCACCACTGCTCACCAACAGAAAAGCAGAAGACAAGGCTTGTAAATTTGCAGGCTCAGGGTCAAGTACTAATTGCAGAATACACTGATAATCTCAGAACAGCACAACCCCTTGCAGCCACAGCCTAAGCCTTCCTATTAAGATTTTTATTTGGAAGGAAACCAAAAGAACCCTAGATTTGAAACAGAAGCATTTTGAAATGTGAATTTTGGACATTTAAATTGCTTATGAATAGTGAAAGCAAAGGAAAGCAAAAGCAAATAATTTCATCTCATCATTGTGTAAACAGAAACCAAACTCCACTAAAAAGGAGAAAAGAAAACAAAGCAGCAGAAGCTGGCAGAATCAGTGACAACCAATCACCTGCGGTTTTCATCCAGCACATCCAAGACCTGCTGGTAAGCCCTACGAGTGGAAGACTGGATAAACGACAAAATGCCACGAGCAGAGTAAAGATTAATTCCATCTTCAGGTAACATATTGGGAGGACAGACACGAGCCTGTTGCAGTGATGGGGTCACACTGTTCATACAAGCACAGTTAATGAAGAGAGAAATACTAGAGTCAGATTTTAAATGAAAAAATGCTTTTCAGATACACACCATTCCAAAATGCTTATTGCTTGCTTTTGGTTTACCCTTCTCCCACCAATGTAAGGTAACAGTTCCAAATTCCAGTAGTGTGGGGATTATGAGCTGCATTTACATATGTTCATCAGAAACAAACACAGGTAGTAATAAGGACACAGTTTTGCTCTGTTACACAGGTTAGTCCTAGAAAGTGCTTGTACAGCTAAATTTGAACCTGCTGAAGTCAGTGTTCAAGTCCCCACTGACATCAACAAGAGGAGTATTTTCACAAGCACTGGCATTTAAAAAAAATCCTACATGTCATCTCTTTTCAGAACACAAGCCTTTTTCAGTAAGGAGAATCTCACACAGAATCCCTTCAACAAAATTTTTTGGAAGCTGTGATCATGACAGTATTTTGATTTGCACATGAATAAGTTTAAAGGCAAACTGCAACAAATTCCAAAAACAGTACAAAATTCACATCCCAGTGACAACAAATTACATTATATAACTTGTTGACTATGATGAAAAAATACTATTTAAAATATGCAGTACTGAACTTCAAACATGGCCATTTGGACTATACCAAACTTGTTTATCAGAGAGAAAACAGTTTTGATAAACGGCCTATGATTTGCTTATGTTTCTTTACATTCAAAGTGACTATTCACTTTTCCTGCACACAGCAGGACTTTTTTTTTTTAAATCTGGAAATTTTATTAGAGGTGAGATGCTTTTTTAATAGGAATTAGTGTTAATTGTGAATATTAACACACATGCAAACCAAGTGCAAGCTACTGTACTCTTTAAATCTTGGGTTAGTTTTCATCCCTAGATTAGCACCCATAATTCAACGCATTTCCTTGCCACTTGTGCTTTGCTACATCAGCTTTGGATTTAAAATATCAATCTTTTTGACTTTGGTGCTTTAATAAAACATTAATGCTGATTACTTGGAAGTTGGCTTGATATTTGGCTAATCTCTAGCTGGGTCAGAATTCTGTGGCTACTCTTACTTTGACCAGAGCTGCTCTGCATGTGGCTGGCAGCAAAATCACAAAAATGAGTGGGACAGAAAGCTCCATTGAACAGACTGAACCAAAGAATGTTACATGAATGTCACCTCACCCACAGCAGAGCTCAACCATCCTGGGCTTCAAGGGACACTCACAGACTGCAGCAACTGGGGCTTGGCTGGTACTGGTCACTGTTTGCTACCTCAAGGGCAGGTGTCTTTTCAGGCTGCCACAGACTACATTTCAATAAACATCCGGTTGCTTCCTTACAGCTTTTATTGTTCTCCCACACTTGTAGAATCCACTTTTCTTCTATATTTATGCTGACTTCTACTTTGTAATCAATAGTAGTGCTCATGTCCACACATTTTACTACGGAATTGCACTAGAAATGCCAATATTCAGAAGAAAAATATCAAGCAGCAGGGGCAAGTTCAAAACATTGCAACTAAAAGGAATTTATCAGAAGTTTTACTCCTTGTGGATTTGCTGGACTGAGGCAAACGAAGGAAGAGTTAACACTTGAACTCTCAGTACGTTTTACATTAAAACTAATTTTTCCTGTACGTCACTTCAGAGATGTACAGAATAGGGTGAAAGACAAAAAAAAGAAGGTAGCACATAATATTTAAACATATAGCAACACAGAAAACATTGTGAAATTACTGTTGTCCAGAATGGTGTCACTATAAATACTACAGTAATGATATTTGCATGCAAAGATTTCTGTATATACTAAAAAGATTCTAAAAAATTAAAAAGCAAAACAAAAAAAACCCCAGTTTTAACTAAAACTGTACAGAATCCTCTAGAATTAAGTTATATGTGCCGATTAAATTCAAAATTATATAATAAGAAAAAATCAAAAAATGAGAATAATTCTATGAAGGGCACAAAGGCCATGACGGGGTGGATAGAGAAGCAAAATTTTTCTTTTATTTTCCTTTTTCAGGATTTGAAATTGCTGTCCTGTAAACATCTGGCAATCCTTTGGACTATGTCAGAGACCATGGAGAAGAAATATTATGAAGCAATTACCTGATAGACAAATCAGCCCAGATAACATAAGAAAAATAAATCTCTGTCGTAAGGAAATTTTCTAATATGTAGTATGAGCACTTATCCTTAGACATTGTGGTTATCCCCCTTCCCTCCCCCATTCATAGTGAAATGGTCTTAGTTGTAGGTATAATTTACTTCTCATCTCTGAAAAGAATTCTTATATACAGCTCCGCTTATTTTATTCCTCCCTGGTTACAGACACCAGTCAATTTCAGAGCTTAAAACCAAAACAAACAAGATGAAATTACAGACATTACTATGAAAGAGCACAGTAGCATTTTGCTATATGCAGTTTTCAGCTTAGCAGTAATCTCCCCTGAACCTTCTCAAAGCATTTGTGGTGTATACAGGCTTTATTTCAGGTATTTCTCTGACTTGCAGTTCTGGTAGTATCAAATGAGAGGTAAACAGATTTAACTAATTAAGGTTACTTTAAATTCAAGCACATAGACAGACGTGCACATCATCACCTTTTCCTCCATGACTTGCATGAAGAACAGAATTTCTCAAACTGTGAAAATGAACTCTCTAGAAAGATGTGTTACTCTAAGGAAAAGGCTGGAGCAAAAAGAAAATTAAGTGTTGCCCATTTTTTCATGCACATTTGGTGGTTTGGTGTTTTTCAGTACAGAAGTGGAATCCTTGTATTCAGCATTGGCTGGCAATAACCAACAAAAAGCTTTGCTTCTCCAGCTATTCCAAACTAGCCAAAGAACAAAGTGTCAAATAAATTAAAGCTATTTTGAAATTTAATTGTCCCTTTCTTTGGCTGTCAGGTGTTTTTCCCTATGCTCTTTACAGAGGGAAACAATTTGGCAAAGTTTGAGAAACCCTGGAGCAAAATTAGAAACCACACATTCAGTGTAGCTGTTTCAAATTTTATATTCTAAACTACAGGTACTTAGTCAGAATATTAGTAGTGCAGAGAGCTACAGAATTAAACACACTCTTGCTTTTCATATACCAGGTAACGTTCAGGCTTACGTGCAATCCTTAGTCGAAAGAGGTGACTGGAACCGTGGCATTTTATTTCTTGGGACAGTATCTGATCTGTGCCACCTTGAATAATAATCGTAATCTCTTAAGTAAGCATCCATAGAAATAGAGGGATTGTAATTTAGAGAGTTGTCATTATTGCTACACAGACAGTTATTGTACCAGCAGGTACTTGTTAGTCCCAGGATTTCTAAGAGCATTAGAGAAATGCGTTACTGACTTTAGTAAAGCCCAGCTGCCAAAAAAATCCTCAGAACTGTCTCTGCATGCAACGGGATGACAAGAGGAGATACAATGGAAGAGAAACCACTATTTGTGCAGTATATGTGTGTCAAGACCACAGTGATAGGGAGCCCAGCCAACTCTGACTCGCACAATCTATTCCAGAATGTTTAATTTTGTCACTTTCTAAGTCAAGCACTGTAATTTCACACAGTGCATCTGAATATTTTGTCCAAGGAGGACAACAGTGTCCTAGACTAAAACTTGAGAAGTGTAGTCATAGTTTGAAAACAAAGGCTTTCAAAGGCAGTGCTCCAAGCACCTCTTCAATCTTCATCACAGCATATGAGCAGTCCATGCGAGCTTCCTTTTCTATTTGAAGATGTGAACCAAACCAAAGCACAAAAACAAAGAGCTGACTTTTGTTAAGGTAGAGCACCACAATTTTAGTGCAGAAGTAAACTATTTTTTCAGCCAGCAACACTGGACTCAAGAACTTTAGGAGCAGCTAGTTTCTTCTATTTTTTGTAATTAACTGGAAAATTATTTTTTCCAGATGGTAAAGGAATTTCAAGGTGATATGAGGCAATAGCTGCACAATTAAATTTTCTGTAGTGCAAAGAACAGATTTACATGAAACTTGTCATTTTTTTTGCAGTTTACACTCTATGTCCTAAGGGCTTAAACTGTGAGGAAACAAGAGCCAAGAGTTTACCTTTCCACCAAGTACAGAAGGCCGGGCCTTCCTGCACTTGTGGGAGCCATAAATGTTCCACTGTGACCATGGTGTTTTTACAGTCTGAATTCCTAGGACATTCTCCCGAGAGTTAGCCAGGTACAAAGTCACGTTCTCCACTTGGAGAGTGACAAAACCTGGATGAGGGAGAAATGTCAGACTCAGCATCAGAGTGCCATAGCATATTCAAAGTGATTTCTTTCTTTGGATCATACTGAATCAGAAGAAACAATTATGACAGAGAAAGAAGCCATTTCTAGGAACCTCCGTGATTTCAAAGCAGATGATCTAACACTACACACAGCACAACTTCTGTCATAAGAAAACAAGCACCTGGAAGGACAAGAGAAAAATGAAGTTCTACTAAAATACATTATCTGCAGGTCAGAAGTGCAGAATACTGCAATGAAGAAGGATATCTTCCACATGAGCAGTAGAGATTACAGATCAGAAGGCTCAGTATCATCTAGCTGTTATTTATCTTACAAGCAAGAGAAGAGATCCTGGATCAATCAAAAAGATACAATAGAAGGTGCTTGGCATTGGAATTATGAATTATTTGACAGTCCTTGTCAAGCACTAGCTTGGGCATCAAGTGAGGAAAAACTAATCTCCAGGTGTGTCATAATTTCCTGGCTTTTGTAAATGATAACTGAGTCATGCCAGCTGCCAGCTATATGTTCCTTGATCACAGCCTTTCTAAATTTACAGGATTCCATGTGCTTATTGTATTGCTAAGCCTCTGAAGGATTGATAGTATATTAAAATACTGTGACAGCAAATAACATTCAGACCACGTAAACCCAGTAATTCTATACATAACTACTGAGTGACAGCAAAGCACATGGGTGAATTTTACAGATTTAGGATTTTCAGATTCAAGAAGTCCAGAAGTGTGAGAAATCTGACAGCAACTACAGGCAGAACTGATCTTACTATTTTCTCAGATGGCTGGCATGGCCCACAACTTTTGGAAGACTAAATTAACACTGGGATCAAGTGTAAAGCAATTTCAAGAAATTGCAAGAATTTCTTTACCATCTGTTTTTTCCTTTTAGAAAAAAAGTGACTTTTATTTAAGTGCAATACATCAAGGACTGGCAAAGCAGAGCTGGCAGCATCAAAGGGAGAGATGCTTCCACAGGAAGCTCCCATCACAGGAAGACGATGGTACTCCAGCATGTACTGTATCCAAACTATCAGAGAGGCAAAAGAAAGCCATTCTGAAGTAACATTGTTGTGTGTCCAGTCCAATGGGACATTACTGGATACCACAGTATCCAGTACTGTGACACTACAGGGAACTTGGACAGTGAGGAAGTTGATAGAACACCCAGACACTGAGCTGATCAGGAGCTTAAAGATGGGAATCTAAGTTGTGCCAACTCAGTAAGTTCGTGTGACTCTGCAGACCTGAGCACCTGTACAATCTATTGGTCAGACATGCAGGTTTAAAGTCTGACCAAATAAGAAGGGGAAGATATGAAACAGTATTTCCATGAACATCTGGAAGAGAAGTAGTATAACATGTCTGGAACATGCATCAGAGTACATTTTATTTTACCTAAATTAACAGGTAGTACACATAGTAATTCCTAGTGCCCCTAATGTAAATAGAAGAAAACAGGCATTTCTAGGGCATAATTCACTTGATCTACTTTAAACTAAAAAATAGGTAGACTCTAAGTAGGTTATGCACTTGTTTCCCTCTAGTTACTGAAAATTTAGTTTGATGGTGATTTAGTAATAGTGTTATACAGTCTACATTGGGACAGATGAATCCCATCTTTAAAATCTTAAATCTAAAGCCTTTCCTAAGGCAAGTATTCCTTATGGCAGCTGTATTAAAACTTGGATATAAAAGACTCCTAAGTGTTATATTGCAAAACCAGTTATTTCCAGGTGGTAAGATGCTGTCACTCAGAATAAGCCATGATCAATCCAAGACTATCATATCTAATAAAAACTTACAGACATACATGTCTTCAGAAGGCACCCTAAGAACTGCTACCTTGGATGGTAACAACAGATGAAGCTTCCAATTCTAAATGCTCAGTGCTATTTTAGTCTGAAAATATTAAGATATATATACTCACAGATCCAATACATGAAGCACAGAGACACCACAAAAAGATTACTTATTCTAATATTTATGAGGAAATAAAAGTATTTCTTCTCCTATTAAAGAAAATCATTGTAATATTAACAGTGAGAGAATTGGGAACATTTTGATGCACAAAGAACTCAATTTCCTGAAAATTCAGGGAGAAAAAAAATATTATACCAACTCAGAAACTGAAAAATCTCCTGAAATAACAATTCCTGGTGAAACCAACTATGAGCCCACAAACACTTCCACCCATCCACTGCAAGAAATCACCTCCCTAAACAAAACCCATAGAAAAGAAGAAAAAGGCTGGTGTTACAACAGTTAAAATGCTGCTCTTGCCACACCATACAAAACATTAGTTGGGAGAAGCCAGTGAGGAGGAGGGAAGGAAGGAAGGAAGGGAGTGAGTCCCAAGGCTGCACTCACACGGAGTCGTTGCGGGCCAGCTGCCCGTTGTGCCGCGTGGCGTTCTCGCTCATGGAGCGCTCCCTCTTCAGCCTTCCCACCGAGCGCACCTGCAGCACGGAGCACAGCACACGTCAAAGCCAGGGAGCTCCCGGACACAGCACCGTGCACGGGAGCTTCGGCAGCCACGTCCCACCTCAGACACAAGGGCACATTTGCATGACTTTCACAGTGATTGGGAGGAAAACAACTGATGACAGATCTGATGCTGGTACATGTTTTCAAGCTCCAAACTTACTGCAATCCTGTTGTTACCTATCTGTGTGACCTGATGCCAAAATTGTTGCCTGAACCAACAGAATTTTGAATATTTTCTGGAGATACTCAAAGCCCTCTGGACACAATCCTGAATAACATGCTCTAGGATGACCCTGCTGAGGGAGGCTGGACTAGATCAACTCCAGTGGTCCCTTCCAGCCTTACCCATTCTGGGATTATTTCCTACCACCAGAGATAAATATATTTATACTGTATTTTATAAGTCTATAGAATATGCAGCTTCATAAATTATTTTCCATTTTTAAAGTGTCAGTTGCCACTATTTAGCTGGATGTCAATGTTATAACATTCTTTGAAGTTGGTTTCTTCAGAGTTTTGTTAAAACTCGTTAATTCTGTGTGGTGTTGCATCATCTGGCTATGAAGTCCAGAAGTTAACCACACACATTATAATGTATAACTACATACATTACAAGACTCTTATATTTTTCTGATACTCTATGAATAAAAAAAAAAACAACCTTGCAGCTTTCTCTTCATCACAAGGATTTTTTTGTTAGAAGTATTTTGAGTAGTCCTAATTATGACTTTATTTTTGTACGTAGTGAGTAAGCTTACCGAGCATGGCAATCCCAGGCCATCTGCCACTACAAAAGTCTAACCAGAAGTACTGTAGTGCTAATAAAAATATTTTTATATTTTCCTAACATATGTCAGCACCAAGTTGATCTGCACCACAGTAGAGAAATCACTGGTCATTTCACTTTTAGTAGAATGCTTCTCATCTAAGGAAAAAGCAAAATAAGTACTGGCCTCTTCACTTTGAGGTGTCTGCTGTGGAGGTTTTTCTAGGTCCAAAAAATCTAGCGGTCGATCACTAAGAGAAATAACACGGGGAGGAGTTTTCAATGCCAGTGGTTTGAATGGAGTAGACTGAAGAATGTCAAGGTCTGCTGGTCTGGAAAATGGAATGTCTTCACTATTACCTGCAAGAACATCAGTTGTCAATAGAAAGCAAATTGTTCTGAGGCCTGAAGGCCAGTGCTTAACGTTCAAAAGGACATCACAGCAGTAACTTCTGCCTGTGCCAAATGATGAAGTATAACCTTCTTTAACAGGTCTGCTAAAAACTATTGTTAAAAGTGCTCATAAAGACCGCGTTGGCACTTATTTTATCAGTTTCTCTGAGGACAATGATTCTGAGTAACCCTGAACCACATCAAACCGTTATGCAAGTGAGAGCACTTAAGACACAGTCCTATCAGTGGTGTCTTTGATTGGGGACATCAACACATAAAATACATACATGTCACACATTTTGCAAACCGTTAGACCTTCAGCATTTCTAGATCTGTTACTGTAAAGCCCATAACCACAAATACTAAAGTAATATTGATAGAGTCCACTCAGGAAGATTCTTAACAAAATTAGCATTTTGATTAAACTCAAACGCATTTTGCATGACAAAAATTAAGTCCATCCCCAAAACTAGATATAGTTACTTTAGCTTACAGTTAATTACTAAAAATCAGGTGCAAATCAATAAACAGTAATTTTTTTTCTCCAAAAATAACATAGTAAGATGAAACATCAGCAATTAAACCTTCTGTTCATAATTAATTCATCAGCTGTCTCCATTATGAGCTACACCAAAACTATTAATGAAACATTTTAAAAAAACTTCACAAGAGCTTTTTAACATCGGAAAGCATTTTAGGTTGTTCTTTTAAAAATGACATATCAATATATATTTTTTCCATCCAGAAATCTGGGGAACTATTTAAGTTTTCACCTGCACTGCGTCTCAGACGTACCTGCCACTACAATCCGCTCTGGAACCTGCATAGTCACAGTGGCATTTGGAAATCCTTCCTGGCTGTCCTTGTCCAGGTCAGAGTTCTGAGGAGCCACCTTGAGTTTCTCGGGGACCCTCATGCGCTGGCTGATGCCCTCGGTGTATTCCATCTCGTACTGCAGCCGGTTCATCTCTGCCATCTCGGCAGCGGGCGACGGGAACGCGGCCCCACTCATCCTGCCAAGGGAACCCACAGCGCTCAGAGCCCGACTGCTACCCAGCACCATATGGAAAGGAGATGCTTTGTTCAATTACCTGGGAAGGGGGAGATCCTAAATGAAGAGTCTTATTTAAAGGAACAAATTCATAGGAAGTGTAGTCACAAAATCCTGAGAGGCGCAGGCAATGAAAGAAGAACAAAGTGACACTGTAGACAATGCTCAAATTGAGGGTCCTCAAATTGAGCCATGACAAATTAAAAAAAAAAAATCAAAACAAACCGACCCAGAAATTCTGCAGGTAAGGCACTATTCCTGCACTGTCTGGCAGAATTAGAAACATAAACAAACACATCAAAGAATTGGGAGGATTGATAGGAAATCTATTCAGGATTGGTGAGAAATGAAATTATTGATTTGCATTTACATAAATCCAGTATACTGATGGTTGAGAAAACAGCTGAACTCTCACAAAACTGCATGTTGAGGCAGGGGAATGACAGAAGAGACTCAGCCTGAGCAGCAGCCTCATGCTCACTATCAGTCACCCAGATCTTACCCCACCTTACAAGGACAAAGTTCCCTATCAACAGCTTGTCAAATCAGCTTGAAAACTGAGAATGTTCATAACCCTTCCCAAGTGCAGCAATTCTTTAAACTTCTCACTTCTATATTTTTCTGTAAATTAGCATCTTACTTTTGCTGAACTGATACAAGATGAGGAGGGGAGAGAACAAGACTTTATTTAAACTTGAAAAGAGTTTGCCAATACTTTATATATACGTTTTCCTAGAAAAGGAGTGGGATTTCAAATGAAGCGGTAGAGGAGTTTCCTAGAAACTGGGCTGTGAGAAACTTACTAATGCAGTTGCTGGGAGTTGTGTCAAAGACCAAGGTAACTAGGAGTTTGAAGTTAGATTTAGGGTTGAGAGAAAAAGAAATCCTAGAGCTGTGCCTAGGGTTGGCTGGAAGAGGACCAGACAGCTGGGAGACGTTGGTTACCTGGCAGTGGCCAGTGGACCTTGCTGATGGCTCAGACCCAGCTAATGGTAATGGGCTGGGTTAAGAGACACCCTGAAGCTGCATTTGGAGAGGGACTGGAAAGGGGCTCCCAGAGGAAACACTGAGCTGCAAGACCTGGTTGTGGGAAACTTTTCATCCAGGCAATGGCTGGGGGGCTTGTCAACAGTTCACACTGAGATGATGGGTTTTCTTAGGGTTAGAATACGAAAACAAAGTTTCTAGACATATATATACACATACAAGATGTAAATATAACTTTCATGGTAAACCTGCCCATGCAAAGCATAGCTTACTCTAGCACAAAATCTTTGAGTGGTGTTGCTTAAGTAGGACCCTAAATGAAGTAACCCATCCTGGCAAAAAGGCAGGGTTTGCCATTAAAATTGCAACTACATTCCTTTACTATTTTTGGCAGCAAGGCCACGTCTGTTGCTGCACGTGCACTTCACTGAGCTGAACATGCAGAACTCAGAGAGCAAAAGACCTCAGTGCAGAGCAGCCACGAGGCAGGTGAGACAGTCCAGAAACCCTCCCTCCCACCATCTCAACAAGCAATACTGCCACATTGATCAATAAAACCCTGAATAACCTTCAGAAGATGGACAGAGGCACAGAGAAGGATCTGGAACGTGTCACACACACGAATGCACATACACTGAGTATACCCAAGATGTGATCACCTGGCAGCCCATCCTCTGAGCCTCGGGGTTATTCACAAGGCTTCCTATCACCACAGATTAAACAAAGTATCTCAATCATCTCCAAGCGTCACTGTAGCACAGTATGAGAACAGGTGGTCAGGGAGCAAGCAAGAAGGCCACTGTGTAACCTTAAAAAAGGTCTATGTAAACTTTAAAAAAAATTAGTTTTACACGAAATACTTGAAGTGCTGCAAATTTAATCCACCTGTATTAATTCTCACTGTTTGTATTGAGTGAAAGAAAGTGAAACAACCTGTTTAACTAGGAATAAACACTTTATAGCAGTTCAAGAGGTGCTTTAGCACCTGTCACTTCAAGAATTTTAACCTTTTCGCAAGGAGTTTTTTCATCCCTGCCCTTTGAGTTTACAAACTAGATTTGTCTCTCTTGCAAGACATTGGCTAGATCAGCCAGTGACATGAACAAAATACACAGCCTTCTGAGATGTCTACACTCCAAAAGGTGTTTTCATTTTAAACATTGTCTGCGATCAGTACAGCATTTCCTGATCTCATAAAAATCAAAGAGTCCAAATTTTAAGAACTTACAGTACCCAGAGTATTGACTGGCAACAGCTTCAAGCACACTTAATGCTCACGTGTGACAAAAAGTGTTTCCCTGCTTACTCACTCTCATTAGGAAACACTGGCTGGCTCCAATTTTAGTGATCAAGTATCCCTGCCCTGCAGCAGTGTTTGCACCACAGCTTCCCCACAGCCTGGTGTGGCTTTTGGACACAAGTCTGCTTGCACAACAACTGCTTCCCAGCTGCAAGGCAAAACCTACACAAAACCAGACATTGGTAGAAAGTATTTATAAACTAAATAGCACCGTGTGGGTTTAGCAGCACCTGCCAAGGACCTACAGATGCAATACCTCAATATCATCCTACTCTTGTCCACTTTGTGTCACTGTGAACTGGATTCGCTGTCAAAGTGATTTCAATTTTTACTCCTTTCTACACGACAACAGCAAAACCAAAACCAGTGAGATCTCAGCAACACATAAAACATTTTAACGAAGCTTCTGAACAAACCAAAGTTATGTGTTCTGCAATGTCCTTGTTACACAAAGCATTTTACAGAAAGCATTAATAATAAATCAGGAGAATGAGGATTTTAAAATTGATAGTTACAGAAATAAGTACCTCTTAAAGAGGCATAATAATAGAAATCTGAGAATGATAAGACAATAAAAATCTAATCACAAATACAGGACAAATAAACAGAGAACAGCTGACGTGCAAATGAGCATCAACAACATTTAATGAAAGCAAGGAAGGAAGGAGGAAATCCAGAGTATGATAAGGCAAGAGAGAAAGAAAAAGCATGTTCAGAAAGACACAGGAGTACCTCCGTCTCCTAAACAAGAACAGAAGACATGAGGATGCAGCATTGCATACAAATGTGAGGGATGGCTGTTTGGCAGCATTTTGGCCATAATCAGACATTGGCCATATCTGTGCTGCAAGCTGGAATGTTCTGCACAGTGTGGAGCCCAAGATACAAGAAGATGAGCTCTGGTAACATTATAGGTCTGTCAGCACTGAGATCACACGAGGTTTTACAAGCCACACCAAACTGTAGCTTCTCCAGCTCCATTACTGTTTGTTCCTGATGTGGCTATTATGTCCATGTGCACATAAGCTAAGTTCCCTTGGTAAGCGTCCAGATACCTTTGGACAAGTAAAAAGGGGAAGAGGAAGACAAAGAGCGAAGTTAAGGGTAAGAATTAAGGACCCTATTCTGGGGCCCTATAACTGTCAGAACACGGATCAGAGAGGCCGTGAACTAACAAGGCACGAACAGAACAATCTGAGAGGAGCACCAGGCATAGGCTTAAACGTGGAAAGCTGTTCTGCAAAGTACAGTTATAGGTGCTGAACTTATACAATACACTGGTGCCTCTCCTTTAGCACTGGGATGACATCAACAAAATCTATCTATTACACACGAGCAAGGCTGTACGATCACAAAACACTAAAGGCTGCATTCTTTCAGGTTTCTTTTACTCCAGCAGAATGTTTTAACACAGAATTATTTTAATTTTTTTTTTAAACAAGAAAAAAGACACCGGCGAACGTTAGAAGAAAAACGTCATTTTGACAACCATTTTTCTGGAACACCCAACTATTCGCTGCGCTGAGGCGGCATTCAAAGCATTCGGCAATAGACGAACAGAGGGGGTGTAGGTGCTTCCTTCCATTTACGGGGGTCGGCAGGCGGGCCAGCCGGTAGTGTCCGAGGGAACTGGGGAGCTCGCGGCCTCGGCGCTTCGGCCCCCGCGTGTCCCCGAGCGGGTGCAGCCCCCGGCACCGGCGCCTGTCCCGCTGCCGAACCCCCCCACGGCAGCGACCCCGGCAGCGACCCCGCAGCGGGGCAAAGCCCGAGGGCCCCAGGCCGGGAGCGGGGCGCTGCTGGCAGCCGGGAGCCGGGGCGGTACGGGCGCTGAGGGGGCCGGGGCTGAGCGGATACGCGGCCGCGGGGAACAGACGGGCTGAAGGGGCTCCGGCTGCGAGCGCGGCGAAGGGCCGGCTGCGGCCCCGCGGGCAGGCCGAGCCCTCCGAGCGGAACTGGGGCCGCTGCCACCAGGCCCCGGCGGTCCGTACTCACCCGGTGCGGCGAGAGGAAGCCGGGGAGCGCTACCAGCCCGGAGCGCGTCAGGCACCGCGGCACCGCGCCGCGCTCCGCGGGTCAGCCGCCAAACGCAGGCTGCGTCCCCATCGGGCTTCCGTAAGGGCCGCGTATCATGTGACTGGAGGCGGGCGGAAGCGGCTCTCGCCGGTGCCTGACGTGTGAGGGAGCCGGGGGCAGCCATCTTTACTAAGGGCAGGCGTGCGCCGCGCAGGCGCGTTGGGGTGGCCGGCAAGGTGACCCCCGGCGCGGGTGCGGCGGGCGCTGTGGAGCGGGATGGGCCAGCCGTGCTCTGCCCGGGGCCGCGCTCTGTGCCGCCGCACGGAGGGGTGGCGTGTGCTCCGTGCGTGTCCGGCTGCGCGCTGGGCTCTGGGCTCTGGGCTCTGGCACGGGCAGGAGCCGGGGCACTGCAGGGCGCGTCTAGCGGCCGCAGCCCGCTGTGCCCTGAGGCGCTGCTCCCTGGCAGCCCCGCCGCTCGCTTAGCCCCCGAGGCGCTGCCTGGCCCACACCCATCGCCGCCCGTCACCCTCACACAACATTTGTCACCAAACGTGGGTGGCAGCCTTCCGTGTTCTGCCGCTGACACCCAGCGCAGACGCCAGCCTTGCCCAGCTCCCGATGGAGCTAAAACGCTTCCAAAGACATCAGTAGCTGACCCTTCCTGAGACTGACTCTCAGAGAACCGAGGAGCAGCTGCTGCTTCATGGCGTAACTCAATTTTCCAACTCCATACAGGAAAATACAATGAAAGATGCTATTTTATATATATATATA
>VWZS01002380.1:1847382-1907018 GCA_013397075.1 Rhabdornis inornatus | reverse complement strand
TATATGTATATATATGTATATATATATATATATATGTATATATATGTATATATAAAAATATATATAAGGCATTTGTTTTAAAGAGAAGAAAGCAGGGTCAGAGCTATCCCTATCTTTTGGATTTATGGTTACAATGTTTTGGAGGTCAGAAAGTGTACAGTTCCACCACAGAAGCATGTATTGATCAAGAGCTTGCAACTTGCTGATTCAGCTCTTTACAAATATCAACAGCACTGTTTTACAGAGGCAAGTGGTCAGAAATATGATCTCCTACTAAATAAAAGTTGTCTAACATTGAGACTGATACAGGACTTAAGATCTTAAATTTGATTTTATATTGGGCCGCCTTGAAACATGAGCTGTGCCTCAAGCAATCTTACCAGGTAATCCTCATCATTCTTTGTGTGGAATCATCAGTTTTACGTCTTCTTTAACATTTTATGAACTATCAAAAGGATTTTGTTTTTAAAATAAAAACAAACAAGAAAACCCCAAAGCAATTACGGTCTAAAAACAGGTTCTTCAAGCACACTAGAAATATGGTTCCTCTACTGTGATTCCCCATATATAATTTTATGTTGAGATCAGTTTTGTGACTGTTTTTGTTCCATTGAACATGACTGTTGTTAATTCAGTCGTCACAGGCAAGTCACTTGAGTTGTTCTGAGTCATGCAAAATCCTCCAGAAAAGCTCTGGTGGGGATCTCTAGTGTAGTATCACATTATGAATTACCATTAGAGGGTCACGACTGCCCCTGTCTTCTGTCCCATCGCAGAAAGAATTGCATCAAGCTCTATCCCTTCTCCTCTCAGGATGTTCTTTCCATTTTTTGCATTGTGTACAGGTCCTTGCACAAGTAACCTTCTTTGACAGTTTGCAGATTTTGCTGCAGCTATCCTTGATTTTCAGGTCACTGATTTAAAAGGCCATACTCAAGCATGCTGCATACAACACAGTTCTGGTGGTTTGTCTTCCTTATTTTCACACCAAACTCTTGATAATAATTTTAGGTTGTGCCTTTTTCTTTCTGCACACAGTCTGATTGTACCAAGCACCACAGAGCCATTCACTCACTCCCCACATCCCACCTCACCATGGGAAGGGAGGAGAATCAAGAAAGTAAAATAGAACTCATGTTGAGGTAAGAATGGTTCTGTAAGTGAAACAAAGTAGTAATAATGATGATACTACTACTACTAATTGTAATAAAAAGGAGAAGGAGAGAAGTAGATAAAACCCAAGTAAGACATGGGATGACAATACAATAGCTCACCCCCTCCTGCCCAGTGCCAAGCTGGTCCCTGATCCACCATCAGCCTCCTCTTTCCAGGTAATTTCCCCAATCCATATGGCATGATGTTCTGTGGGGTGGAATTGCCCTTTGGCCAGTTCAGGGCACCTGTCCCAGCCATCCTTCCTCCCAGATTTCTGTACCTCTCCTCACTGGCAGACCATGGGACACTGAAAAGCCCTTGACTTAGAGTAAACACTACTGAGCAACAACCTAACCATCAGCATGTTAGCAATATAAATTATCAGTTAGCAATGTAAATTCTCATACTGAATCCAGAACAGCCCTGAAACAGCTGATAAGAAGAAAAACCCCAGCTCATCACAGCATCCTATGTTGGAATATACATAGGAAGAAAGCTGGCATGCAGAGACCTAGCTTGGGTATTTACACTCAAGTGCTAAACTTGGAGTGTGGTCCAGGTCAGAGAGAGCAAGTGTCTTTCTGAGGACAAACCCCACCCCCTGTGTTTTAATCAGGTAACACTTTTTTTGGTATGCACAGGTAGTGGACAAGATCATTAGTACTGGGGGGAAAAAAAAAGCCAACATGGAAATGGGTCTTTTATTTAGTAAAAATATTTTTATTTGGCTGCATTTAGCAGAATACAGCCCCCATTGTTTGCTCATTATTCCCAATTTCTCATGTGTCCATTCTTTCAGTACAATATATTAACAGCTTGTACCTCATCAGCACTTTCCTGTTAAGGCTCCCAAAGCATTAAAAGACATCAGTCAACTAATCCTCACAACAACCATTAGCAGTAGGGAAGTAAAAGAATCTGCAGCTGCAGTGAGAAGTTAACATCAACTTTTTCCAAGTTTTTCTTTGATTTCCAGTGTCTAGCTTGTATTATGCCAGTCTTGACAAACGTGTCCCTGCAGTTGTATTTCATGCTTTTGAAAGAAAGACTCATTTTGAGCACTCAAAATCTAGAGCTATTTATCAATATCTTTCTTTAGTAACTTGTTGAAGGCCACAAAGTGAGCAGCAGAATCCAAAACTAGGAACAAGGCAAAACTTCCAGTTATATGATATACTATGAGACATAATTTTCTGTAACTTACCTTTGGACTTTAAAGCCACAATCCATTCCCTTCTCCTTACACATTATTTATTCTCTACTGGACACATTTCCAGCAGACTTCAGCCTCAGGTACTCACATTTGCATTTTACTAGCAAGTTTTATGTGAAAGTCTCCACAGTCATTGATTCTATGTTGTTATAATGCCTTTGGATGACTGCAATGAGTCTTAATGAAAAAAAGAAACCCCTAGCACCCCAACAACCTACCAAGCAACAGGTGTGGTTTTTATCTTTGAGTATTTAAAGCAAACTTCAGAGTTTATTCAAAAGTCTAGTATGTGATTGTTTTAAAGAAGATAACCTCAACCCCAGGCTTGACTCAAATGAAAGACTAAATATTAACTTGACATTAATACCTTCTTATCAGTAGTGCATCTGCAAAGAGATTCTTCATAAAACCCTGTAAATTCACAATTATACTTTGCAAACAGATACTACGATTGTTCAAGCAAACAATAGTTTTAAAATATCCATTCAGTTCATCTAAATGGTATCTTCACATTAGCTCCATGGTAAGAAACTGGCATGGAACACAGACAAAACCTTTTCTTAGTTAGGTTAACACTGAAAATTCAAACAGTCTGACAAACACAATCCAAGTATTTTAACAGAAACCATATACAATTTCACTGGCTTAAAAAAAAATCTAAATGAGAAATCCCGGTTATTTCACTGAATTGCTAGACCCTACATTTAAAATGGTGCATTTACAGAACTATTCAGATGAATTAGGCTTCTTCTGTAACACTAAATACTGAAATTCTGATAAACTGTGCAAGAATTAAAAAAATATTAACATTTCAAATGTCAACATTACAATTTTAAATAGCCTTGCAAGTGCAATGTTATAAATATTAAAAAAACCTCAGAGCTACAATTTTATATAATTTATATGAGCAAATGAAAGTGCTTTTCAAGTATTTATGTTCATTTACAGTTGGATTCTCTTGTATATAAGTCAGTGCTTAGATGGTACAATTTAAATATCAGTCTTTTTAAAAATTCTGGATGCATACATTTATCTGAATAGAACAATGGTTTCATTTGCAGATATGCATGCTAAATATTTAAATACAGAATACAATTCGTGATACATATTTAAATATGAAATGCTGTAAAAATGGAAATATAGATTTTGTTAGGAATCACATCCTGAGGGGTGTGTAATAACCTGATAATGCCATGGGAGCCCTTGAACCATACAGTAATTGTTAATTCTAACAAAATCCCAAATTATATGATAAATAGCTTTTTCTTCAGGAGAGACAAAAGTATGTGATCATAATAGAGGCCCAATACTGCCAACTTTGAAGAACTCAAAGATTGCATGATCTGTGTCAAAAGCCATGGAATCTAAAGAAAACTTTCCAACACTTTCTTCAGTCAGCCCTTAGCCACAGTCCCTGTGGAGCACACAACCAGTGCCTGTCACCAATGTCCTGCCTGCCCAGTGCCTGCTGTTCTCCCTCTCTGGCCAGTCAAACACCATTATCATCACAGTGATACAAAAAGCTTTGTATTCCTGTTTGCCAGCCAGAGGAAGGGTGAGGTACGTGGAGAGATACTTGTTTATTAGACAAGAAAGCCAAACCAAAACAACTCTTAATGAATCATTATATAGTTAAAAGTGCACTGAAAATATTTCCTATTGAATCTTATCTCTCATAAGTGCCAGACTGTCATCTGAAATGATATCCACTTGGAACACTGAACATATGTAAGCTGATACAGGAGCATTTAGTTTGTCTTGCCCTTTGAGAAGCACACGACACAAGGCAGCATTGACATCCTTCATTAAATATCTGGTGATGCCGTAGTTTAATGGTGAAGATATGGCTCAGAAATGACAAGGTTCAGCAGATGCCCCTGCAGATGCCATTACAAACTTCCTCCAACAAAGTGCTTTGTCATTTGCCAAAGACAAAAGTCAAACTGTTGCCTACCTCACCACAGTGCTGCACTGGCAATTTACAATTTTTTTTCCAGATGCATCTGGACTTTAATAAATTACAGCTCTTCAGAGTTAGGCAATTCTTTGTAATAAATCAGAGTTTCACGTTCTGTGAAGAGTGGCCACTGTTTAGATTGGTCTCCTCATGCAGACCTGACAACGACTGATGATATTTTCTAGTTGTCCTGCTTTCAAAGTCTGTGGCACAGGTCTCCTAGAAGCAAAAAAAACCCCAAAGATTCAGTTTTTTTTCTTTAAAAAACAGAGATAGACAATGAGACTTTGGATGTGGAATTACTGACAACAACCTTGACATTCTTGGCTCAAACATCTGCGTGCTACAGAATGACCCTGCACCTAGCAAAGAGGGGTGCCTAACCTGAAGGGAATTACAAAGGAAGCCCGCACAGGATTTGCAGGCATTTATTGTCTCCTTGGGCACTGGGATGCAGGGAAGTAGAGTTTACCTGAACATTCTTCTTGGATTCAGTGATGCCAACCAGAAACTGTAGGAATTTGTGTAGTAGTTGCAAGTCCCCCTGCCATGGCACTCTATGAATGGGACAGCCCGAAATTCCTCTAGACAAGATCCAGGAGATGCCAATGCTTGGCCAGAAGCTTCGGAGCCTGCACTTGTGTACTGTAACCACCAAAACATTTTGATGAGAACTTGTCCATCAGCTTTTAGTAAACTGCAGGCAAAAAAAACCAAACCTCTTTCTAAAACATACCATATATTCTGTGGTATATCTTGGACAAAATAAAGTGAATGCAGATTCATTTGACAAAATTTACAGTGAAGCACAGAAGTCTTCTGAAAATTCAAGCAGTTATGGCATTTCTTAAGTCTTCCCTGCAAAGGCCTTTTTCAGGTCGATGAAATACATGAAACTAACCAGTACAAAGACTAGAAAGCTGGCTTCTGTCCAGTTGAGTACAACAGTAACTACATTACAAATAAACCAAATTGGTGGGGGTGTGTTTTCATATTTTTAGTTGCATTGATTATTTCCCCAAACACAAAAAGCAGAAAAAGCGTTTTCCTTCTCTGATGTTGGTAAATGCTTTAGAAGTAGCTCTAAAAGAAGTTACAACAGTTCAAAATTGGCTAGAAAATACCATCTGACTTTGCTGATGTTGGAAACAAGCAAATTGTTTTAACCAAATACTAAAAAAATCACTCATTCTTTTCCAAGCTTATTATTATTACTACTTGGGGCCAAATCACAGAGGAAACAAAAATTTCACCCTAGACTTAAAAGGACTTTACATTATGCAAAAAAGAGGGGTTTAAAATTCTTCTACCTTCATTTGCCGGCATCCGTATGACACCCCACGAACATGGGTAAGAAAGATGAAATGCTACATCCCCTATTACAAATACACTGTTAGTCCCCTAAGCAGTTCTCAATTTACAGTTACATTATGAACTTCCTTCACTCATATCTTATTATGGCATGAAAATTACTGAGGCAGTCTTCTGTAGACAGTGTTCACTGTTTATTTTGATTTTCGCTTTCTGTGGAGTTCAGTCACAAATCTGATTTTTGAAAGAACTGCCTGGCATGGAAGTTGGTCACTTATTTCTGTGTTTTTGTGTTCAGGACCAGTTTAATCACTTCACTCCCCAAACCTGTTTCCTAGATCTTAACATAATATGTGAAAGTGAATGCATACAGTTATTTTTGTCAGACTGAAGTCCTTTAGTACTTCTCTCATCTTTTCTGCTTTTCCTCCTGCCACCTATTTTTGTGAACAGATCAGAATAGCTGTTTCTATGCTTTTGGAATTGAATAAGAATTAATAGAATTATTTTCTACTTCTCGGCTGAGGCAAAAAAAAAAAAATAAAAAAAAGAATTTAACATTTATTAAGAAACAAATGAGCTATGAACAGCTGAAAACACCAAGGAAAATGAGAGGACATAAAAATGAATAATTCAAGTTTTTATATCCTTACCATAACAAAAGAAAAACCCTTCCAGAGAGACATCCAGCCATCTGGACATGCAGGAACTACAGCTGTTTGGCTGTGAACTGCTATTACCATTGCAGCTCCTTCACAGACAACACACCTGTGAAGGAAAGCATGTACATTCAGTGCAGACATGAGGGAAAACATGAAAGCAGAACAAACTTCTGCCTTCTAGGATCGTAGCTACCTCATGGCATAGCATACCTTGCTACAAGTGCTACTACTCACACAGGTTTCTGTGTTTAATGAGGAGTAAATTGAAGGTAACCCATATACCTTACCTTGCAACTGCTTTGCAATCTCTACTAGTAACATCAGACTAAAACCATTCTAAGATGGGAAGTATTTCCAGAATATTTAAGCTTCTTAATTTTGCCTTTAATGAAGTAATGAGCAAAATGTTACCTTTTTCATGTGCTCACTACTTTATGCTGTTCTGGTTTACTTCAAAGTTCTGTATTTCTGTATGTTTATTTGCTAAGATTAGAAAAAGTAATCTTTATTTCCTAAATGAGGAGACTGAATCTGAGCTACTGGAATGCAACAACTGGGTAAGGCAGGACAGAAAATAAGAGTGCAAAGCCTGCCTTCCCACCTTGGATTCTGCTGCTCTAGGTCTTTCATGCTTTTAGAACTTTTCTCTTAACTTGTTCTTCATCCTTCTCAGCTAGTCTAAGCAACTAGAAAGGGCCACACTTGCAGAAGGGTGTTTCCTAGCTGAGAACCTTCAGCTCAGTTTACAATGTTCTTCATCAACTACAGCAAATACATCATCCAGAATTGAAAGCAGAACTTGATTTGTGCTATAAATCTAAATAACAAAGCTATCTTTATTTAATTTTAATTAAATCTGTCTCTAATATCCATAATGATAGGGTCTTAAGAAAACAATCCCTGCAATCAGTAGGACAGTGTGCCATTTTCTTATGTTGGCTCTGCAGCAACAGGCCCTGTGGTGGAACCCTAGCTTTATTCTAACTTTTCTTGAGAGTATCACTGAATATTTGACATACTTAGGTGAATAATCAAAAACCAGGCCATTGAAGTCAGTGCTCGTACTGGCTGAGATGAGCAGGTCTTGCTTAACATTTGCAACTTAAAGCAATTTATGATGCCTCTGTGGTTCCAGGGCAGAAGAGCTAAAATTCTTATCCTCTTACCTGCTTATCTGGGGCTCTAGTGCCTTGCCAGAAATGGGTGCCATGTCTGGTGGCATCACCACTGCAGTGGACAGCCAGTAGGAGTAGTCATTGCGAGAAGCAAAGCTACAAACATCATTGGGGCTACAGAACAAGAATGGCATGGTGCTGAACCTCTGCAAGCAGCTACCAGCTGTTCCTAGAAGACAAAGGAGGAGAAGTTTGTGACAGATAGGAGATTAAATTTAGTGCAGTGACCAGAAGAGACACATGATGGCATCCAATCTATGTAGGAAGAATTAAAACAGTTAGTAACTGTAAGAAGTGTCAGTACAGTAAAATTATCTGAAAGCAAAATGCTTCTGGTTTATACAAAAATACCTATGTAATAAACAAGGGCTAAGAACAAAATCTGTTAAAATAATACAATCTTCTTGAATGGTATCAGTCCTGCACACAGTGGCAGGGATTCAGCTGCTTAAGCAAAAGCTTCTAGTGACATTGTTCACACCCTAAAGCATCCCTTAGGCTCCAAAACCCACAAGATTCTCCTTCACATCCTGCGGTGTTACTGTCAGCCCTGTGCAAATGTTGTGAAGGTTTGTAGTAGACATCTATCTATAAGTAAATTAGTTCCTCCTCAAAAAACTCTAGGGATATCAACAAGGGAATATATGAGTGCAGGCAAGAAAGGTATCTTTTAAACCATGATTCCTGGATTGACTCCAGATCACTCTGGAGATGGATGACTGAAACCAATGTTTATCTCAGACACTTACTGTAAATTTGGTTTCATGACAACTTAGTATTACTGGGCTCTAAGAAAACAATCTGAAATTTTTTTACCAATACAGTACCAAGATCTTGTCCATGTGCTCGTTCATTTCCTTGAACAAAAAGCAGTGAATAGCCAACATAGATCTGGGATGTCCCAAGTGGGCACGAAGGAATCTTTGTTGTCTGACTATGCCGGGTAAAGATAAATCCTTTTCTTGTTGGACCAGCAATGAGAGTACCTGGTGGTCCAGGTAACCCCTGAAGACCTGGAAAGCCAATCAATCCAGGTTGTCCTGTGGATGAGAAATAAATATGTCTGCAAGTATTATAATTTTGTTTGAATTTTCATTTCTTTTCAATTAGTGAAACTGCTTGAAAACTAACAAAAAAATTACCAGTAACAACATACTAATTAAAAACTGGTAGTATTTGTTGCAGAAGTAGGAATTCCTTCAGACCTAGCTCAGGCAGCTTTACATTGCATAGCTTCATGGGATAGTGAGGTATTTTAAAGAACCACAGCCATTTTTACAAAAAAACCCTTAAAGTTAAAACATTTAGTGATGCCTAAATAAAAATAGTTGGTTCTATTTTGATGTAATAAAAAGGCACCCTGGTACCTAGGGATTTCAAGTGATTAAACAGAATTGACTAATAACAGAAGAGCAGTCAAGGTATATTTCTGTAAATTATTATTTCAGTTGTGAACATGCATCTTGTTAACATGCACCTAAGAATGTGCTTACATGTGTCCCTAAAGCTACTGTAAATGTTCTGCAAATTACAGAATCTCAATACATGTAAGAGGAAGGATTTACAGAAATCAGCAGTACAATTTATCTGTAAATTCATTAGTACCAGTCAAACAGAGATTCTGCTTTCCTGTACCTCTTTGTCCCGGAAATCCTCTGTCTCCTTTTGGGCCAGGCAATCCTGGATGACCTGGATGACCAAAATGTCCTGGTAGACCTTTTACTCCTTTAGGTCCTAAATTGCAATCAGAAAAAAACCCCAGAGGCATATGGCAGTAGTTATTATAGATTTTAATAACTGGTAAAGAATAAAGTTCAAAATCCCCACATAAATCTATCTGTGTTAGGATAAAAGCATGAACTTAGTAAGTTTGCAGACTATCTATAGTGCAAGTCTCATCATCTTTCCTATCAGCAAAGGAAATATTGAGTGTACTGCAGAAAAATGACTTCAGCAGGCCTGGCCCCCTGAAGAGCTCCCTCTCTAGGGTGCAAAGCTGTGGTAGTGGGAAGGGTGGCCAGATTCCCACTTCATATCCACATCACCATGCCTCCTCCTTCCTTTCCCATTCCTCACAGCTGTGGCAGGCTTCACTTCTGGTGCCAATGAGAAGAAGCCAGCCTGTCCTTTTCTTCCCACCCCCAGACTAGGACAGACACAATCACACTGGAGCACATCTCAAATACTTCTATTACAGGTGGTAATTCCCTTCTCCCCACAAATGACAAACATCTTGAGCATGGTTCTGGTTGTATGAAAATGGGGAATGTTTTCATCCACTATATTCCTTAAGCTTATATTGAGGGATGTACTCACTGACTCACTGCAAGGGTGGAGGGCAGATGGAATGGGACGGGTTATAAATACTAGGGTGTTAACAAGGTACAAAGAGATATTTTTAAATATGGTGATGTCTTTTTAAAGACATATCAATTTTCTACGCAGAAATTTTTCCACCAAACCGAAAAGTTCTGCTAAGCAGCACACACAGACATGCATATAGGTAAAAACATAAATCACCTTGTAGTCCAGGAATCCCTTGAACTCCTTGATCACCTGGTGTTCCTGGGATTCCTGGCAGTCCTGGAGGACCCTTGCTTCCTGGGATGGAGAATGTTTTTCCAGAGACTCCAGGTGGGCCTAGCAGCAAAAATATAATGAAGATCTATTGTTTTACATTAAGAGAAAGCAAACAAACTACAAAACAAACCAAATAAATCAACCTAAGTCAGCTGGTATTGGAAGGAGAAGGGCTGGTTACCATGCTGGCCCTTTGGTCCCCTTGGGCCTTCTGCACCTTGTGGTCCTGGGGGTCCTTGATTACCCTTTTCTCCTAAAAGAGAAGATTGAAGATACATCTATCTAAAATGTTTAAAATGTCAAAACAACAGTCAAAGTTTCAGAGGCTTATTGAAGAGTCCTGCACAGTCCATGCAAAGCTCCCAAAGGGAAACACAGCCTATAGACTCATTTGAAATGTGAAAGGCAGTTTATCCACCTTTGCTGCAACTGTGTAATTTAGAGGTCAAGTGCATTTAATTTATAAGATGATACTGTCATCCCTATCTATATGAAGGTTGGTTGACAAACCTAGTTTAAATTCTCTACTTTAGACTATGTCCTTTCTATCTTACATGTTTTTGTCACTGGATTTGCAGCCTTCAAGTGGAGTTCAGCTCCCTTTAACACTATTGTCAGTTATGCTGAAGGCTTTAAGAGATTTGTAGAATTTTTTGATGAGGAATTTGATAAGTGCTTTGATGAGCTTACATTCAGACTATGCTCCACAGTTCTGCTTGAAACAAAAAAAAAAAAATTAAAAAGTATTTTTAATACCATATTGGGAGATTTGACATATGTGAAATAAGAGTTTTTTTGTTCAAGAAAGTAAGATTACTGCCTGTGTGGTGGCTTTGCCAATTAGAACAAATTTAAAATGCACAATAGTTAGCATGGATCACTGACAGGTATGTTAAACAGGTAATGACAATTCCGTGTGACTGTAAATCATGCAATTGAAAAATGAGAATACTGGAGAATGCATGCCTACATCATATTTAAATCTCTAGAAAATTGTCTAAATTTAAAGGATTTTTAGCCAGCTACTGATTAAACTTACCCTCAGGAACATGAAATTAATGAAGCCAATACATTTAACAGTTCATCTGCTGATAAACTGTAAATGAGATTATAATTGGAACTATTCTTACAGCAAACAGAGGACCCAGTGTTGTAATTATAATTAAATGCTCCTGAGTTCTGTAGCTAAGAGGTTGTCAAAAAGTCACATTTTCTAGCAGTGGTGGGATATTTCCAATTGGCAGACTCAGTGCCAAAGTCCTTACAGCTCACCACTCACAAACTTGTTCTGAATTTGCCTGAAATGGAGGCTGTTGATGTGTCAGCCCTTCCTCACCTGAAAGTAAGTTTGGACCCACCGGAGCATGTACCTCAGTGAAAACTCTTAGTGAATGCTTTCATATTTAGACCTGACTTACACCCCGACTTACATGGCAAAACCTCATGTCTCTAGAACCCCACAGACACAAAAATTATTATAACTCAACATATAAATGATTGTATTTGGCACAGGAGTGTACATAATAAATATATGAATACCTTTTACACCTGGGAATCCAAGAAATCCAGGGTGCCCTCTAGCACCAGGATAGCCCGATCGACCTTCTATGCCCTGCAAAACATGACATCAGCAATAAACAGGAGCAGCATCTTCATACAATGAAATACATTTTTGTTCAGAATATTCAAAGCATTATGTTCACAGAATATGCTGCAACTAGAACTATCTGCTCCACTTTTAAGCATGTTAGAAATAGTCATATTATTGTTCATATTATCCTGTAATACAGAACAGCCAAGGAAATGACATAGCAAGAATTAAAAGAACCATAAAAGTCCATAAAACCTGCTTCTCATATCTATCTTGGCATTTCCTCTATTACAAGGTGTTTTTGTGAAAATGGGTGGGACGGGATGTTTGTTTGGGTTTGTTATTTATTTTGAGATTTAAGAGGGTATTTTAATAGGTATTATTTTCATGGTAAGAGCAGACTATCAATGCAGTAAGAAAGAAGCAATATTCCTTTCACTGACTTTGGGACCAGGAGGGCCAATGTCACCGGCTGGGCCTCTTGGCCCTGGTATTCCATCCGCCCCTCGGACACCTTTGCTTCCTTTCATGCTCAGAGTGGAAAGACCAGGAAGGCCTGGAAAACCAGGAGCACCTATACAGAAACATCACATAAGTGAAGACAACTGCCAACAGCTTTTCACATAGATTACACACAACACAGTGCAACATTCAGTGGCTCCATAATGATATTCATGTTTATCACCTCAGTGATTTCCAAGGAAATATATACACTTAAAAAAAAAAATAAAGTTTTTCCCAGCTTGCTAATTTAATCTAAGATCAAAACTTACAGTTGTCTTTTAATACATGTTTATAACACTGCCTGTCCTCACTAAACCATGTCCCTAGGTGCCACTCATGCTATCTCACTTTGTTAAAGCTGGATCTCAGCTACCTACCAGCCACATGGGAGGAAAGCAAGATAATGCAATCAGGTGGACTTGAAAAGTTAGAGTTATTTTAATTTAAATTCCACTGCATAGATCATGTTGTTTGCAATGGTAATATTGCATTAACTGCTAAAGGGATCTGTTTAATTATGAAACTCTCTTGGGGGAATACCCCTTTCAACCTTGAATTCTGGATAGGCTGACTTCTACTTTCAATTACCAGTATAGCCTTTCAGAAAAATAAGAAGTTCCAACAACACACCTGGTCTTCCATGTGCACCAGGAATACCTCTGTTCCCTTTCTGGCCAGTGATTGCCATGCCTGTGGTGCCTTGAAATCCAGGTAACCCCACTAAGCCAGGAGGTCCAATGGGTCCTTGATCTCCCTGATGACCTTTCACACCTGGAGGCCCAGGAAAACCAGGCAGTCCCATGTCTCCTTTGATTCCTGCAAAGTGTGAATATTACACGTGGGGAAGGTTGTCAAGACAGTGAGGTGATGTGAAAACTCCAAATTTGTGTTTCCTGTATGGCAAAGGTAAAATTCAGCCTTTGTTTTTAGTACTGGGAAGTCTAAACTTTGCTAACCTAAAGCAAAATAGTTGTGAGAAGACGACTCACAGCAAAGTACACACCACATTTTTAAATTAAAAAAACTCCCACAAATTAAAAAAAAAACACTCCACTTCAGAGATTGCTCATCCCAAGGAATAAACTTGAGAGGGGGATAAACAGACCACATAAGGGAATATTCATTGATGAATAAGTATAAGAAATGCTTCTTTTTTCCACTAGAACTAAAAAATCCTTTTAAACTAAATCCCAGCTGGAAGCATCAGTATGAATGCAACAAAATAAGAGACTATTCCAAAAGGATATTGTTCTGAAGTTGATTTTGGAGTGCTTTAATTTTACTTTTTTAAAGTGAAGTAAATCAATGGAATTTCTACCAGCACTAGAAATACAATGTAAAACCTAAAATATGGGAAGTCCCTTCTGTTTGTCAATATAAAAGGGAAGATAAACAAAATTAAAATGCAACCACTGCAGCCTTCTCCAAGTATGCTTATTATTCAGAAAGATCTTGTTTTCATAAAAGCATACTCTTTTAATCAAATTATATATTGCAACAAAATTTCAAAAGCTCTTGAATGTGTATGCCACTTTTACAGGACCACAGAAGTCAGCTTCTCTATTTCCCTTTTACAACAATCTAAACTTTACAAGCAACAACTCTTGACATTTAATATATAGGCCCAAACCATTAATCAAAAGCACAGAATTATTCTTGATTTCCTCTGACACTCTCAGTGCCATTTCAAGCACCAGAAAGCAAGAAGGGACTTGATGATGGTTCTGGGATTTAAAAATTAAGCTGTTGTTTTTTGAAAACACAACTCACCTCTACGTCCAGGAATACCTGGAACACCAGGGATCCCTCTCCCTGGGGGTCCTGTAAAATATTAGGTCACATTACATTCACAGTCCAAAATAATTTTTAGAAAACATCACAGTTTCCTAATTATTTCATAAATTTTTTTCAGAAATCACTGAATCAAAAGGTACAGTTTAGTTGTATGTAAAATAAAATGTATTATTTCCATTTCTTCCATACAAAAACACAAATTAAATTTTTAACTTTTATTTACAGGAGGAACTCTTATTGGTCAATCTTATTTGAGATACACTCTAGAAAAAGAAGCTTTTTCTTTCTTTTCAGAGAAAAAAAGAGGAAAAAAATGCATTTAATTTAATTATTAAGAAAAATAGAAAAATAAATGTAAATACCTACAAAAGAAAATACGTTAACAGTGATTACTCCAAAGATAACACAGAAAAACTTTCTAAATACTCTGAATGCCCTCTCAGTATCTTCTTGATACTAACACGCAAAGAAATATTTTCAGTGTAAAATTCTGTCAGAATTCAGTATAGGACTAAATCTATCTGAACACTGGTAACATCAGGAGTGACTTTTAAATGAAGTTTCACAACCCAAGGTTTAGGTCATGGAAGCTTTCACTATTCATGCAGGGAAACACTGTGATTTCTTTTATTTTATATTCATGTAAGACAGAAGACTCCTTTGAAAGGACTTTGGTTCTTTTACTGAGATTAAACCCATAAGAACAGTTAACAGCAGTACTTCAACTCTTGCAGACATGAAGATTTTTAGATTACATTACAACACATGTAGAATAGAGCATTTATAAAGCACTTGGGTTATTGACAGCATGTACAAAAATTATAGAAAAACACATATAACGTTCTACTTATAAACTGAGCTTTGGCTCCACAGAAGCTCCTTAGTAATCCTTCCCAAATAATCCTTGTCACTAAAATTACTGGAAAAAAACCAATTGTAAAATAGAATGAAAATATTTCCCTGGTGTTACCTGGTTCTCCCTTTACTCCTGGGGGACCAGGCATACCATCCCGACCTTGAGTACCCCTTTCACCAACAAGTCCATGTTTTCCAGGGACTCCAACAGCACCTGTGAATTACAATGGACCACAATATAATTTTTACTTCTGTAATTTTGCAGTAAGAAGATTTGACTCCCCTTTATTAAAATTTAATTAGCTCAGTTACTTCAAAGATAGAGGTAGCTGTATTGGTATAGAACAGCATATAGCTTGTATTGAGCTCACTGAACTTCAGTGGATTTAACACCCCCACTATTTTCACAGACATAATATAACCTTCAATGCATGCCTCTCTGTTGCTACATATACACACTGCCCCTGAGGTATGTTTTTAATTCTATTTTAGTTCTGTTGCTTTAGCAGAAAACTACAACTCTGTCTCTTTCTACTCCAGTTAATTTTCTTCTCCTCAACTACTTATATCTTAATTTATTATTGTCTTTTAGGAGGTAGAACCTAAAGAACTTAAGCCTTTCTTATAATATAAGCCTTTCTTATAATGTGTGGATATCACATCTTGAGATCCTTGGATATGTACTTACAAATAAAAAGGGGCAAAAAGCTTTCCAGTAATGAAACAAAATTAAAACTTTTTGCCTCAGCTGAACTGATAACATTGAAAAGGGGCTGTTCAAAGGAGGTAAAGAAAGCCTCAAACTGAAATGAAATCCCAAATCCAGGGCAGTGATTTAGGAGAGATGCTATATACCATACCAGGAGGGCCTGGGACTCCCTGCTGTCCTGGGCGGCCCTGGGATGCTTTATCACCAATATCTCCAGGGGGTCCGCTCTTCCCTGTAAGAAGAAAGAGTGTGCCAGAGGGGAAGTGGCATCACCTCTAGATCCAGACTCAGTTTAAGAGCTTTGCTGTTGTTTGTGCTTTGGCCAGCTGCAAAAGTTCTCCAAGTGACACAAGCTGGCCTGGCTCTCCTGACCACAGAGGAGCTGTTGAGGTTTACAGCAGTCAGCATAAATCAGTGTGCCACCTCCAGGCACCCTGTGCGGTTGGAGGAATTATCTTCTACAAGCATGTCACCAGCTCACCATCCCTCCAAAACCACCCCATACCTGGGATTCCTGCACCTCCAGTTTCCCCTCTGGTCCCACGTGGTCCTGGTACTCCTGTAAGTCCTGGATGACCCTCGGAACCCTTTTCTCCTTTGCTGCCAAAAACTCCTGGGGCACCTGGATCTCCCTGAGAAACAGTTGCACACACACAGGTAAAGAATCACAGTGAAGAACAGAAAAATCACATGCAATTCTAAAGGTTAAGTACATGTAATCAGGTTTCATTAAGATTTTCAGACAAAAACCAAAGCAGACTAAATACGAGGTCTTCTCATAATACTACTGATCTTTTAGACATAGCTAAGATCTACTTTTAGCCTTTACAAACCAAGTTGTTTTTAGATATTTTCCCTGGCACAGATTTCCCTTCAATTTTATTCTACCAGCTCTTCTTTTGATCCAAACATCCATTCCTCAGGTAATATGCAGCTATACAAAATAGTGAAATGCATTTTTCTTTCTTTGAATTCCTACTAACTTTTTTGACAGTAATCTCATTGGGGCTACCCAGCTGATACTGAGAATAAACAAATCATTTAGACAGATTACAGGATTTATAGTGGAATTTACAACCTCAGCCACACATTTCAGATGATCTCATAGGTAAAAAGACTTCCAGTTATTCAACAACCAGAACGTGTGGAGTTAAACTATCCAATTGATCTAACTTAAAAATACTGCTTTGTTCTTAGCAATATATATATGACCAAACATGACATATACTGAATGTAATACACATTACTAAGAAAAAAAAAACTTGTGCAAGGATATTACCAGACTATCAAAATCGAACAGTACAAGTTTAGATTACAAAGCTTTTGCATTTGCTAAAATGAGGTTTTGATGTACTTTTTAATATCCTTGTTCTTAATGAATTAGGAACTTTTACAGAAAGAAAGTTACTTCAAGATATTTCATCTTTATAAATAAGAAATTCTTGCACAAAAAAAAGTTAAATATAATGAAATAAATTTATCTTGAGTAATGACACAATAGAATTTTTGTATTTCTTACCACTAACAAATCATCTATTTCTGCAAACTCTGCAGCTCTTGCTTACATGTTGTTCCTCTGTTTCTATAGTCAAAGGCTCTGCCTAACAGGAAAATTTTTCTACTGCCTTTATACCTTTGGACCAGGTTCTCCTGGAGGCCCAGCAGATGAGTACCCAGGATCTCCTTTGTCACCTGGAAAGCCACCATAGCCTGGTGGACCAGGGTCACCTGATGGTCCTGGAAAGCCTGGAGATCCTTTCTGGCCTTTTGGACCTGGAAAAATACCAATACTGATACCATTCCTAAAAGGATCATAATTGCATTTCACACCTCATGTTTTGTGAGCTATTGCTTATATATAGAGATATCAATTCTTCATTAAAGTAATTTAAACTGTGATTTTATTTCTAAAAAGAGGTTCTTACATGTAACAATATATAAATTAAAGAATTTAGATAGAGAGGGAGAACTGCATTCTGCAAGTCAAGAAATGCTGGGGTGAAGATAAGTCTATGGATACTAAAGAATAAATCCCAGGCTAAGCATTGTGTGGTGTGCTGACAGTAACAGCTCAGACCTGTGCAAATGCTTCTATAAAGCTCTATGAATTTGTAATATGTCTTGAGAGAAAATGACCTGGAATTCCCATGTCCCCTCTGTCTCCGAGTGCACCTGGGAATCCTTGTCCTCCAGGAATCCCTGGCAGACCCATAAATCCTTTGGCTCCTGCAAGATGAAGAAATAAATGTCATCTTCATATGTTTGCTTTAGGCACTGGCTGGATGTTAGAGCTGCCATGGATACAAAATCCTCTACCACACACCTTCTCTTGGTGTTTTACTATTTTGTAGATAATCAACATGGAGCCTTTTGCCCCAGGCACAGACAAAATTATTGTTTTCAGAAAGTCAAGCAAATAACAAATACCTTATGTATCAACATTAAGGTTTGTGACCACAGCACTTGAGGCAGCCACTGCAATATATTTCAGCTGAATTTGATCAAGATCATGAATTTGTATTTACACACTGGACTCTCTTTCATTGCTTGAACTGCAGTTCAGTTTAGTTTCTGTGCATGGAACAATCACATTATTACTTACTCATTATGGATTTCTCATGACTAGTACATAATAAAAAGCTCCTTAGTGTGACCTAAGCAATTTCCCCCCCACTCACTACCTACCTGGAGATTAATTTAGCTTAATTAGCACTCAGTTTAATGACTAAAAGATCCAGATGCATCTAGAATGTTCTCTGATCAGTCTTTTTAAATTCCAGTGTGCCAATGCCTGACATTTTTAAACGTGCTTTTCATTGGAAATCTGCTAACTTTTGAAATACAAGTCAAGTATGTAGGTTTTGAGAAGAGAAATACAATTAATCTGAAATTTAAAAAAATCCTAAAATACTTTTTGTGCAAAATTGTAATATTTTAGAATTAATTTTTAAGTTATATTGGAAATTCAAACTTCTTTTTACTTTTTAGAAACATTAATTTTCTTATTCATTGCTTTAATCAGCTTTTAAACCTTATTGTTATTCAGGATTTAACATTATTTTCTATTTGTCATCCCAAACAATGGTTTATACTTGCAAGAAAACAAAGAATCATTTGGTGACAGCTGCTATGACTTTCAAACAGCAGCTTTGAAATTGCTCAGTTTCAGAATTCTCAGGAAAGCTTGAGAGTTAATAGAGAGAATGTAGTGCTGCTTCTGGAGTAGTGTGCATTGGAGCAGCAGTACCTCCCTGTCCACATGGCACAGTAATTTTCAATATACATATTCCATACCTGGTAGACCAGGCATTCCTTCAGATCCATCAACACCTGGGGGACCTTGCACACCAACATCTCCTTTGTCTCCCCTTACACCCATTCGGCCTTGAACTCCTAAAATGAAGTTTCATTTAAAAAATATACAAAACAACATCTTAGAGTATAAGTTTTGCACAAAGGTTAAAATTTTATAACTCTTTGAGCTAATGAAAAGAAGTAGAGCATAGGATTTTAATTCTGAACACACATAAGCAAAACACAAGCTCAACTCTAACACCTTCTGTACTTTCCATGTGCAGACAACGGGAAGTTCCTGAAAGCTTTCATAGGAAAACATGGATACAAAACGCCAGATAGTATTAGTTAGGCATTGTTGCATTGTGTTATTTTGCTTCTGTTTTCCATTTGTTAAATGGTTTGTTCTTACGTTAAAACCCCCTATTGATTATAGTAGTGGTTGCCCTAATCCCCGCCCTGACCCTATCAGTCAGCCCCAATCCCCTCCCATTCCTCTAGAATGTTCCCCATCCATCACCCTTATCCACTCCCCTACAGTTGTCAATCCCCGCTGGCCCCTCCCAAACTTCCAGTGTGTTCTGTGTCAGTTATCCCCTCCTTGGTTACTCATTGGATGTCTCTGTGTATTCCCCGCCTATGTTTTCCCCATTGGTTAATTATGTATTCAGTCCCGCCTTGTGTTCCGCCCCTGAGCTGTTGCGATTGGTTGCTGTAATGTCCCCTCCCCTGGGGGAGGGCCCGTATTTTAAGTTGCTGCAAGTCCTTTCTCTGTGCCTTTTGTGGTATCCTTACCTCCCCTTCGGTTAACCTCTTGTTCCCCCCGTCCCTCCAATAAACCTATCCTGGACCCACAAAAGGACTCCCCCTGATCCTTTATTCTTCCCCGGACGCGCTGTCAGCCAAGAGCGCTCTCAGCCCCAGCCGCACTCCTGGTTCTCTGCCATCCGGGAGGCGGCCCACTCTCGGCGCCGGTCTCGCCTGGAGAGCTAGCTGGGTAAACCGAGCTCGGGTGGAAAAGGCGAGCCGCGTCAAAGCATGTATAGCTCATGCAGAGAGTCCATATTAATATTGCCAACAAAGTCCTTCTGGAACAAAGTATTCTTCTGGAATACTTTCTTCAGAAAGTATTCCTGAGCAGATTTAATGTCTTTGCAATGCACCATGTAAGTGTAGCCATTTCTGTGCTCATAGGATACTAAGTGTGTAAATATGTGAATGTATAGCATATATGCATAGAAACCTCCTGGCACTACTGATATATTATTTAGCATTAAAATAAGAGCGTTTTAAAGGAATTAGGACTGTTGAAATTGAACTGAATATTCAGTTTAATATTCAACTCAATGTAATATCCAACTATCCCATAAATAAGAAGGCAGTTCTAGTGTTGAGCAATAATTATTTCAAAACCATGTGAATACTCTCAGCAGTAGAGTCAGTGTATTCCTATTTTAGAGCCCACTGGAACTGCAAAACAGATGACAACCCTAACTAGTTTTAATGACAGAACGATGAATGTGTACCTTTTAAACCTCGTTCTCCTTTGTCCCCAATGCCAACCAAGGTCTCAGATGGTCCAGGAAAACCTTTATCACCTGGTTCACCTTTTTCTCCAAGAAACCCTTTTCTTCCCTTTATTCCTGGGAAGCCAGGAGAACCTGCAAGAAAATAGAGTGAAATTTTCTGAAGAGACTTGAGACATGATATAATAAAAGAAACCAGATAATATCAATCTTCAAGAGCAATTGTAATTTATATATGTAAATATACATTCCAAATTAACAGCTTAAACTAGTTTCTTAACTGCTCCAATCAGCAATAAAACACATACAAGTACTGATTATGGCAAGAGATGGAAATTATTTCTTATAGTATATAATTATATAAGTATTATATAGAATAAACATATAATTTTGTGTCTGTTAAATAAATATAATAATGGTATCCACACTGGATGGAAAAAAACACCCAGCAAAAAGGCTCTCTGCTCTTTATTCAGCAAATCACCAGCCACTTAAAAAAAAAAAGAAAAATGAAAGGTGGCAAGTCAAAACAGCTGGAAAATCTGATGATGTCATTCAGTCTGCAGACTGCACATATACAGAAGAGAGATTTACCAAGAAATTCCAAGAAATTACTAAGAAATTTTCAAAGAAATTCCAGCAAAACATCTGTATTCAGGAGGGATAATACACACAAGAGTGGCCCACAAGACTAACTGGAACATTAAAATTCCTGTATTCTAAGTAATAATGAAGGCAGATACAGTGGTCACTTGCCTCTGATTCCTGGGCTGCCTGGTATTCCAGCCATGCCAGGGGGTCCAGGAATTCCTAACAGTCCCATTACACCTGGATCTCCCCTTGCACCTGTGGAATTGAAGCAAAAGGAACATATTAGTATTTGATCAGTTAAACAGAACATTACTTCAGAAAACTACACTTATGCCTGTCATTTCACTGTTTGATTGCTTATTTTATTTTTTCTCCATTTCTGTAACTGTCCAAGCCAGTTTTCCCATCTTTGACCACAGGATCATGACTTATAACCCCCAAATTACCTAAATTAGTAGCTGCAACAGCTCCTACCAATGAATGAAATAGCTTCATTCATAAGGATGAAGGATAATGTATCTGAGATACCCACACGGGGATGAGAGATTGGTCATGGGATGTATGGGAATGACATTCATTTCTGGCTCAGGAGTAAAGACTAGCTGAGAATAACAACTCCCTCAAATGCCATCTGAAGTCTATGTTTGCATAACTGAGTCAAGTGCCACATGTTTCTCAAAAGCTTTACAGATTCTCAATATAAAGAGGTATGCTCCATCTCCTTCCCACAGTGTAATGATTTGATATTAAGGAAAAATCTTTGTTAGAAATAAGCATTGCATGACTGATTTTTTTTTTTCTTCAAAACAAATTTGAACATATTTCTGAAAGACAAAAACCAAACAAATCAACCCTATAGGGACCACTTAGCTTACTTAAAGTTAGCTCTGGTTAGTGACAGAGTTTGATCTGACTCAACTCTGTCAGATTCTAGATCCGAAATTTTAAGAAAAAGAAGATGGTACTACAAACTATTTGTTTGAAAAGGGATGCTGAGTAAGAACTAAACACTTGGCACTTTCATTGTGCTGGGAGAGATGCTTTGAATATTAACTATTTCACGTCCTACTGCAAGGACATTACTGTATAAAAATATATGTAAAACGCTGTTCTCAGAAGACTATTACTGAAAATTCCACACTGTATCAAGAGAGCTTCAAGATATGCTCATCATTTAAGGAAGAATGATTTATTAGTTTTCCATAAAATCTCAAAGATAAATGAATACTGTGAAGGGAAAAATATTTCAGAATCTTCGGTCTGGAAAAACATGACCTTTTTGCACACCCTTTTGCTAAACACCTTTCTGCAAAGTCTCACCTAATTGCTACATCAAAACAAATACTTGGGGAATCCTTACCTGGCAAACCAGAGATTCCTGGTCTTCCAGACTGTCCCTTGGGACCAGGTAATCCCATACTTCCCTGAAGACCTGTTAATCCAGGTTCCCCAGGCTTTCCGTAGATTCCCGGGATACTCAAACCAGGAGGACCTAGGTTTCCTTTTGAACCTTGTAAACCTCTTCCTCCTAAGAAAAGTGCAGGACAGTTTTTGGTACATCTGTCTGAAAAACAAACCTTCATCTCTATCTTTACATGATAAGCATGAAACTCTTCTTGAACTCTGCCTGTTTGAGGCTAAACATGAGATCTGTAAGGCAACAGACACATCCAGAAATCTTAAAAGAGCTGTGGGTTGGGTTTTTTGAAAAGAGAAAAAAAGAAAAAGTGAGAGTTGACAAATCTGTTCTTTTTCAAAAAAAGAGGAAAAATCCAGACCTGAAAATCCCACAAATTTTTCATTCACTCTTTAAATTTTCCTTTTTAAAAAAATCCTTCTGAGACCATATACAGAAGGAATGTGATGTATACCTGTTTTTTTAAAAAAGAAAATCATATGCAGTACAGGCAGGTACTTTTGGGACCCTAAATTGCTTTCCTACCTAGCTGAGCTCTTCCTCTCTTTTATTTCTTTATCAGTCCCATTGCCCCACAGAATCTAAGTTCAGTCCCACAGGGGAAATATGACTGAAATATCCTTTTTCCTGTGGTATTTGGGTCAGTTTGTGATTACTCTTTATACTGTCTGGTGGAATCTGAATCTTCATCCATCTTCATCAGTGTCTGTGCTTCCTCTCATCTACAGAAAGAATATCTTTTAAATGGACTCATGTTTTCTTGCATACTGTTCTATAAACAATATCCAGAAACAATTTCAGCTCCCTCAGTCCATTGGAAGGCAACAAAACCCCCATTCACCCAGCCAAATGGCATTTTTGGGTCAGAAAGTCCTACCTGGTGGGCCTGTAGCTCCCTGGCCACCTGGCAAACCTGGCAGGCCAATAAGACATTCAGCAGGTCTCCCTGGAAACCCCGGGTCTCCAGGAACTCCAGGTGAGCCACGATCTCCTAGAAGACATGAGAGGGGATTCACAGCCAAATTAAGTTTTAGGCTTTGAGTGAACATTGTTTGATTTGGTTTTCCTTAAAATAACTTGCTGTGCTCCCTGAGCTTCTCTGGCAACATTACCTCTTAGGCCATCATCACCATCATGCCCAGGATGCCCTGGCAGACCTGGGAGTCCTGGAAGTCCACCTTCACCTTTTGAGCCAGGACTGCCATGAGCTCCTGGTGAACCCATTCTTCCTGGCTCTCCAGGAATAACCATGCCTGGCTCACCCTGCAACACAGAGAGAAATGTAAACAATCCTTTCTGTTTTGTAAATCTGCCAAAATATTTTCTCCATTGTGGGAATAATGACCTCATTTTATTAGGGTAATTCTCCTTATTCCCTTTGGATCTTTCACACTATAATTTATCATGCCTTCAATTCAGCAGACCACTGGCAGTTTCTTATTGGCCAGCTGAAGAATTCATCTAGACAGCTTTTAAACTTTGTCTTCTAACCCCGAGAAGTTGCTACTGAGCAATGTAAGACACTTCCCTCCATTTGGTCTTTAATGCATTGGCATGCCTTCTATAGCTGTGAAAAGCTTTGGACATCTATCTGAAAGTGGGGGTGAAGTTTGTGCAAATATAAATTTTCCTTTATTTTTATATAATAGTAATATTTTTTAATCAAAATATTTATTTAAATGATGAAGGTCATTTAAATGACCTCAGATATGTCTCAGAATACTCAGTCAGGTGTTGGGGTTTTGAAAAATCATTCTTCTGAACATTGTTTTCCATGAAGACTGGTTTTATCACAAGTGCCCCAAGTGTATTCCCTGATTGGAAAGTTTGAATTGGCAGGTTTTTTTAGCTGACTGAACTGCTGGTTGTTTTGAGTACCAGCAAATCAATATGTTCATAAACAATATGTTCATATGTTCACATCCAGATGTTCTGTGGCATCAAATACAGATTAAATAGTTAAAAAAAAAATTCACAACCTCAACCCCCTTCCTTCATCACATCAAAAAATGCACAAAAGAATTGCATGTGGGCACACACAGACAAAAAGAAATGCCATGTTTTCAAATCATTTAGGTGTTAATGTTTTGTTCCAAATGGAATTCTAATTAGAGTAGTCAAGAGTCAGTAATTAGCTTTAATTAGCTTCTGTTAATCAGCAGGAGTGGCTGCAGTATTACCTTCAGCCTGCTTTCTCCATGCTTCAGTTCAACAGGGCATTTGCTTAAACGAAATACATACTTACTTGTCGATCTCCATCAAATACATGTTTAATTGGATTTCTGAACAGGCATCTTTTCAACAGCTGTGGCCTCAATTTTTTTACTGTAAGCAATGCAATATCCTCCTTGTGGTCTGAAAGCTGAAGTAGGAAAACATCCCAAACACTTGGAATTCTGAAATCTTGTATTTGGATCTAAAATTTTGGCTTCAGCCCCTTTTCTTAGAAAGAATTTAATTTCATCGTTTTGCATAACTAGTCCAGAAATAAAGGAATTCCTGTATTCCTTAGAATTCTTTATTTATTTGCTTGGTATAAAATTTAATGAATAGGACCTTATGGAAAAGTCTGTGCTGTATTTCTAACCAAACCTTTTGTCCTGGTTGTCCTAGGTTTCCAGGTCGGCCTGGATCTCCAGTCTTTCCTTCACAACCTGGTGGCCCTCTGCCTCCTGCAAGTCCTTTATCTCCTGCAAAAGGAATTAAATGGCAGTGCAGATGGTTTATTTTACAAAAAGGTATTTGTATATGTGCGTCATGAGCCTCTGACACTAATGGAGCTTACATGAGCTGAAGGGAGCATTGGTGAGGCCACACCTTGAGTGTCCAGTTCTGGGCTCCTCAGTTTAGGAAAGATGCTGAGGGCAACAAGGCTGGTGAAGGGCTTGAAACACAAGCTCTGTGAGGAACGACTGAGGGCGCTGGGGTTGTTTAGCCTGGAGAAAAGGAGACTCAGGGGTGACCTTATCACTCTCTATAACTCCCTGAAAGGTGGCTGTAGTCAGGTAAGGGTTGGTCTCTTTCTCCAGGCAGCAGATGACAGAATGAGAGGACACAGTCTTAAGCTGTGCCACGGGAAATATAGGTTGGATATCAGGAAAAATTTTTTTACAGAAAGAATAAGAAAGAACTGGAATGGTCTGCCCAGGGAGGTGGTGGAGTCACCATTCCTGGATGTGTCTAAAAAAAGACTGGATGTGGCACTCGGTGGTGCCATATGGTTTAGTTGAGGTGATAGGGCATGGGTTGGACTCAATGATCTTAAAGGTCTCTTCCAACCTAGTGATTCTGATCTTGATTTCAGAGTTGATGTGACACACAGAATCTTGTTCCTTACATATTCACTCAAAATTGACTGTAACACTATTTGTTATGAACTAATTTGAAGCAGGTCACTATTCTTTTTTTTAAGTGAGCCCATTCTGATGTCAGTTCCTTACTGTTCTCTTTAACAAGCAGCTTGGTATAAATTTTATTATCAGAGCTTTTTCTGTTAACTCCTGTCCCTACAAGATTTTAAGAATTTCCTAGTATTTCTGGTGTTCAAAGGAAGTTATAACTTTGCATGAGGAATGGCCAAATTTACAGTATTTTAAATGCTTTCTATTACCTGCACAATAGAGCAGGTATTGCATTGAACATAACCAAAATTGATTGAAAAGAAAGAAGACACTCATACAACTCTGTCTCTGTAACACATATCCAGATAAAGAGAATCCATCTGAATTAAGTGCAGCAATCAGATGAGAGAGCTGCACCTGTTTGGGCAATATTCCAGAAAGCATCAATGTCTTTTAAAGTATTTCCCTACTGTCAGCTTTGATACTTGATACTCTGAAATACCTCAAAATATTTCAAACTTGCAATTTCTAAGACTAAGGCAGTAAATTACAAGACTGATAAAAACACTTACGTGCCTGTTTACTGATTTACATTTTTAACTAGCTAATTATTTTAAGGTGTACCTAAAAATTTTTTTTGTTGTTTTGCTTTTTTTTTTTTTTTTTAGGTAAATCAAAAAGGGTATTTTACCTTTTGGACCTGGGTTTCCAGGAAACCCAAGCCCTGGAAAGCCTGTGTCACCTGTTGGTCCTGAATGTCCTGGATCACCTGGCTGACCTCTCGCTCCAACCCTACCTGTACAAAGAAAATAAATAAACTGTAAATTGTCTCACCACAGAACATCAGCTTGTAAGATTATGTGTGTTACAGTTTATCATTATTAATAAGAACACAACTGTAGATTGTATTAGAATTTAGACACAATTTCTCCATTGCAGATTTTCACAGCTAAGATGCTAATGCATTCACAGTACCAAAGCATGTATGAGCCTGTGAGTTAAGTTTTTTTGCAATCTGGCCAAATTCCAGACACCTAGAAACAGTTACATGCAGACACAAATCTTCCACTTCTTGAGGGGCTCCAAACACACTTTATAGGAGTAAGGCTTGAAACAGAAACTGTCCTGTACTGTTCAGGACAGCTTTAAGGACTATTGTTCCACAAAACACAAGCAAGATGCCTTACAGTTAACCAATCTCTGATTTTAACTGTTTTACTGATTTAGTGATGGTACTCACCAGGCACTCCTGGGGGTCCAGGTAAACCATGTGGTCCCTGAGGTCCAGGCAATGCAGGTAATGGAGTTGCACTACTGGTCTCTCCTTTCAGACCTTCAGCAAATATATTATAAAATTTTTCAAGGGTATACAGTTTGGCAATATGTAATCTCAAGCATTTAAAAATATTAGTGATCAATCTACTTGGCTAAAAATATAGTCTTCTACAGTTTCCATATTTCTAAAACTCCAATAGGCTTTGAAAAGCCTTCACATCCTGGCTTTATTAAGCAAAATCATTTTATTGACACACGCAGTCTTCCTCTCGGCCCTCCTTCAATCTAGTGGAGACACAGAAAAGGGAGCAGAAAGTTACCAGGAAAATGATGCAACTGCAAAATGCTGAAATCTGCAACTCCATGTCATAAAGACTCAATGTCATTATCTTTAAGCAACCTTGACTACGTCTGCCATTCAGCTGAGTTCCTCCATATCATGATTGCCTGTAAAGACCTACATATGATTTGTTTCCAGCAGTCAAAAATTATGATGCCCTTTACATTTCACCCTGCTGACTCAGTTTACACTAATGATGATGACTGGATGCATATTTGAATAATTTTTGTGTCCACAGTGAGGACAGTCAAGCACTGGAACACATTGCCCACAGATAATGTGCTGTCTTCATTCTTGGAGATTTTCAAGGACCAACTGGATAACGCCTTGAATAACTTGGTCTGATCCCATAGCTGTCCCTGTGCTGAGATGAAATTCAGACTGTACAGAGTCCCTTCCAACCTCAATTATCTTATCACCTTAAGACTTTTGCTACTATCTTTGGAGGGATCGAAGTTGGGACAATGCTGTGGAAGTCCCATGGCAAGGAGAGGTTTCCCATGTTTCATAAACTATGTCTTTGATTTCAATCTCTCTCTGAAATTTTAATCAAGTACTCCTTAACATACACAGTAAAATAGGGAAGTTACAAACCAGCTTCTCCAGGTAATCCAGGTGGTCCAGGTATTCCTTTAGAGCCTTTAAAACCTCTTACTCCTTGTGGTCCATAACCTGGCAGTCCAGGAAGCCCCATTTCTCCAGGAAGCCCAAGTCTGCCAGGCAATCCAGGTAGTCCTCTATCTCCTTTTGATCCCGCCAATCCCTAATAATTACACATGTATACCAAGCATTACTTGCTTTCCACACCAGCTTTCTTAACAAATGCAGACAGTTATATCTGAATCATGTTAACAGTTTCTCAGCCAACATGACAAAAATAATTGTTAGTTTTTGTTTCTGCTGAGCTCTGCCCTAACAATTCTAGTTTTATGGTCAGTTCTCACTGAAGATTGACCCATAAAGACTGAACAGGAAGTATTTGAATTATTAAGCATTATAAGTTGTCAGGAAAATACTTTAAAAAAATATTTTATCCATCATAGAAATCAAACAAAATGCTCCAGTATCAATATCCAAATTAACACCTTACTAGACTGCTGATGTTTTTCAGCAATGTGTACCTACACTGGCCTCATCTCTCTCTGGTATTACATCAGAATATTTCCTCTCCTTTTATGCATATTGGTTGTTACAGTTGAGGACAGTACCCTCAGTCAGGTAGGGGATATCAGCCGAAATATCTGCATAGATTTAAGAGATTGTTGTACAAGATAAAATACTGACTTAGGTTTCCATGACTTCCATATTAATTGCAAAAAGTGCATACCCACCTCTTCACCTTTAGAACCCTTGGATCCTTTAGAGCCAGGTCTTCCCATAAATCCACTTGAACCTCTTCTTCCTTTTTCTCCCCTGGCTCCTGGATCTCCTCGCTCACCTTTTGGCCCTTCTGGATGTACATATCCTGGCTCACCTTTTGATCCTTTACGTCCTTGTTCTCCTCTCAAACCTGGAGGTCCCTAGAATAGAATTATCAAAATAATTTCAGTGCTAGATGTATGCCATCTGTTTTCAAGATTTTCTTTTTTTTTTTTTAATCAAATACCTCAGAGGGGCTCTCCCTATTCTCATTTTTATTCCCTGTAATGGCACACTTCAATGAACAGGGTTTTGGGGTTTTTTGTCTTTTCTTTTTCTCCTGCCTTTACTTCTTCTGACATGACTACCATTTCATTTATGCTACTACAAGCAGCAATAATGTAGCATAATTTAATGAGTAAGGCCATGGCACAGAAAGAAGGACTTTAAGACCCAGTTAGAGATTTCTCCTCCACATGGGAATATTTCCCCAGGGGCACTCTAAGTGCCATAGCTGGTTCTGTTCATAGTTAACTTCCCTCTCCCTTCTCTCCCTGACAGGTTACAAAGCGGGTACACTATCCCAGTGAAAGCACACTGGGCTCTTGTGATCTTGGGCACATGAACTCTTTGGGGGCTCCTGGCAAAGCCTGTTAGCAGACTCATTCTGCATCTGTACAGAAACCACCACAACAAATACTTGTGCATGATTTTTTATTGGACAGCACTTGCTGTACTTTCCCATAAATAATTACTACTACAGGCACAAGTTAGCACAACCAACTGACACGTGTGGCAGAAGGTGGCAGACTTCCCTCTTCATAACATTTCCCAGGAGGGACTGTCCTTTGCACCCCTGAAGAGGGTATGATGAGAAGCAAGTTTCTCTGTACAGCTGGGGCTTTAGCAACTCCTGAATATGCTGGAAACAAGAGAAGTAAGAAGTCTGACAAAGATCACAGCACACAAAAATCTGTATATGCTTTACAGCCACTGCCATAATTATTGAATTATATAAAGGAACAGAAGGCAACTACAGACTACCCATACCAGACAGAACAAGCAACCTCTGCACCATGAAATGCAGCACAGGTTAATCACACAGGTATTTATTTATCTGCCTCATTGACTGGGCTAACTTGCTGCACTGAGCAACCAGGCTTATGTAAAGCTGTGTGAGCCATACATCACATTCTTGCCTTGCTTCCCATGCTGATACAGTCATTACTACAGGAAAGAACCTGTTGAGATCACCCAGTATGACACTGCACGCAACACTAGCCATTAGGTTTCTCTGAAATAATTATGGTGGGATCTGAATGTTAGTCTGAAAAACCAGTCTTACTTGAGCCCCTGGAAACCCTGGTGCTCCTGGAGAACCTGGAGAACCTTTTGGACCTGTTGTTCCTTCTCTACCTGCAAAAGAAACAGTATATTTTGTAAAGAAAAATGAAAACAAGGACATAGATTTTGATAAGCTCCAATAACTGCACCCAGTATTCAATGTTTCTGTTGTTATATTGATTAATCATCATAGACTGAGCTGGCTTCAGACTGCACCTAAAGCCTATCAGCACTCCAAGTTCCCATCTTTCAGGGTTTGTGCTCATATCAGCAGTGGAAGCTGCACCAGGCTCTCACACTCACCACCACCTCAGGGCTAGTTCAAGGACTGCAGGCTGCAGACATGCCCACACATGAATCTCATGCTAAAAGCAAAATCATTTTCACTCCTACTATCCTGTAAGGAACAAGACAATTTACCAGGCATGCCATCCTGACCACGAGGCCCAGGAGACCCAGGAAGACCAGGCATTCCCAGAATGTAGCTACAATCAGTACACACACCAGCATCATCACCTAAAATGAAAAAAAATCATTAGTTGCTTCACAGCAAGTCATCTTCAAACTTAACTAATGTGCTACTTAGTTTGTTATAGCTAACACTTTTTGGCCAGGAGTGGTAGAATAATGGCCTAAATTTTGTTGGAAGATCACTTTTAACACAGCGCTAAATTACCTGTGGTCAGAAAGTCAATCAGAACTGACTGCAATTAATTGAAAGGACAGAAACATTTAGTTTAAATATCTTGATTTTTTAAAGTCATGTTTCAGCAAAAAATTTGGATGCAGTCACTTTACTGATAAGCCAGATTCTCTCAAAAGAAGTGAGGGACATACGCTTCCAACTAACAGAGCTCTGTAGCACTCAGGGTCATTCTAATGGCAAGCAAAGAGCAAAGAGATTCAGAAGCCTCTGTGGGTGGAAGTTACAGCTTCTTTCAGAGACAAACTGTCAGCAAGAATATAAAAACAGAGAACAAAGCCTTACCAATCTGTAGTAACTGTTCCAGTGAAGACCTACACCCTGCCATAGTTCTGTACAGCTGGTGTGCAGCACTGGCACATCACTGCTCTTTTAGCTGATGTAAGGGGAGGAAGGTATCTCATTATCCCTAATGACTGTTCTTAAAACTCTGAACTCAGCAAATGATTTAAAAGGTAAATTAAATTTAAAAAAAATCTAATGATGATCTGTGAAGATTACTGGATGGTACCATCTACTTCTGAGTGACATTTATCAGAAACTGACCTCTCATGCCAGTATCTCCTGGAGGTCCTGGAGGTCCTGCACACCCTGGCTCTCCAGGAAGTCCTGGTAGGCCAGTTCCAAACGTTACTCTACCTGTTAATGAAATAAGCATGGCACCATTACATCACATTCAACAATTCATTTAAGAGAGAGAGCTACCTGGAAAAATCCAAAACACCTGCAACTAGAAGTACCTGGTTCTCCTGGAGGACCTGGTAATCCAACAGAACCAGGCCTGCCAGTAATACCAGGAAGTCCTGGAGGGCCTACAATATACAAGCCAGTTTGTCCTCTCTCTCCTTTTGTTCCTTTTGGGCCAGGAAATCCTGGAGGCCCTCTCAGACCAGGTCTTGACACACCTAACCAAAGGGGAAAAAACACAAAAACAGAATTAAAGAAGAAAAGGCATTTCAAAGCTAAGTAAGTACTCAAAGGCTAAATGACAGACAAACACATCAAGTTCATCCCACAAATCTTTTTTAGCTTGAAATATATTAATCAGTGTGAGAATCTACAGACATTTGAAAATGATCTTTAACCTAAGTACTTGACCCATCAGAGCTCCTGGGTGACAATTTTTTAGCACTTAGAGGTATTTTTAAAGTCATCTGAACTCAGTATCTGACAAAGCTGATTCAGTGCAACAGACAGGAAGAACAATGTATTCTATTATTGCATGTACCTGGTCTACCAGCAGCTCCAGGAGGACCCTGTGGCCCTGCAAAAGCAAGATATTAAAAGCTTGAGTTAAACCACTCTATACTTTACAAAGTCACTATTCAATAGCATTGAATATAAACTTTGATCTTTTGCATTTTAAGCTTAAAAGTTAAAATAAGAACTTGGTTTTGCCTGAGTAGGCATCTACCACTCATGCAACTTTTACATACTGGCAATTATTTTTAAGGGTAAATAATGCTAAAATCAAAGTCTCAGGATCTATTTCAAGTCAGCAATTAGACGTGAGTTTAGGAAATATTCTTGTAAAGACAGAAGAAGGTTGCTCAAAATGTAGTCTGCAAGCCCTTTGAGTGGAGTGTTCTTGCTACAGGATTGTAGTTTTAATGTCCCACTCACCAGGCATGCCACGTTGACCTTTCGGTCCTGGAGGTCCAGGGGGTCCTTCATCCCCTTTTTCACCAACCACATAATCATAATACCCAGTCTGAAGAGAAAGGTGGTAAGAAAAGAAAGAGTTGCAAGAATTAAGAGAGAAACACAGTACCTCACACTGCAGACATGATTAAAGCAGTGTTTTGATCTCATTCATAATTGTGATATTCTGACACCACAAGACCTTACTAATTACAAGTAACCAGAAATGAAATCATAATTGTTATTAGCAGCAGTGTTTTCTTAGTACTCTGTCAATATCACAAACATTTCAGCTTTTTACAAAGCTATTTTTCCTAAACAATTTAGGCAGAAGGTTTCCATTAGGTGCACATGGGGCCTTTAGGAAAGCCACTAGGGAGACAGCATGACCAGACAGGGAAATAGTACTCATACCTACTCTTGCTTTCTTTAAAAAGTGTTTTTAGGATTTTAAAATTAAGGTCCCCTGTTCTGAAAGTGATTAGAAATTGGTTTAAATATTAACTCCTGTGAATTTCTGTAACTGTTCTTTGAGGGTCCAATCTCCTGCCAAAATTGCTGGATCCAGGTAAAGTCTAACCAGGCACAGATACTGTATGCAATTCCATATAAAGGAAGATCTCATCTGTGTGAGAATCCCAGCAATATCAGTACTTAAAGAAAGCCATGCCTGATTAGAGCATCACAGGATATCCATTATTGCCGCATGCAAACAATTTGGATTATTCTTATTCTAATGAATTAGAAAAATTATATATGAAGGTAATTTACACTTACTTGACCACAAGCTCCAGGTGGACCAGGGTTTCCTTTCCTCCCCTTCATCAGAGAACAGAGATAGGTTGTTTTATTAAAAACAATGTATGGAATGACATTTACCCACTGTTACTCCAGTACATTGCTCAAAACATTAAAGAAAAGCAACTGTTCCTGACCAGTCCTTCACCACCCCATCTCTGTTCCTTACACAACTATTCAGCTGCATATACCAAAACCTACAGGAACTCATCAGCAGACATAGATGAACACCAGTTCAAACCCATGGTTTGTTTCAGCTGATCCATTCCCTATTCCATGATTCCTTCATCATCTCTTAGGCCAAGTGAAAAATATGATATACACAGTGATAAATAAAATTATATAATAACCTCCAAACATACCTTATCCTCAAAAGCAATAACAAAACCATTGGACAATACCTTAGCTCCTTGCCTTCCAGCCATTCCTGGCTTGCCCTGTTCACCCTTCTGTCCCTGCAGGTGACAGTACACAATTTTATAAGGATTAATCTTGTAGCAGTGACAACAGTAAGACCTAAAATGTCAATTTTTAATCTTTCACGGTGATGGCAAAGTGAATGCAACTTGCTCAGGAGAATATACTGCAGTGAAAGACCCAGTTTGAGGTACAGCTCCATGTCTGTTGGAAAAGCTGCAAGTGTCCCATCCAAACCTCCATTTATTACAACACACTCCAACACTCCCAAGGGGAAGCTGGTCTGCATGGCACAAGTGTAGGAGTCTCTGATCTGCTCTCTGCAAACTATTTCTGAAGGGGAGAAACTGAACACAATGCAAGAGTCTCCTATTCAACACCCTCCCCAGAACTCACTCAGCCTGTGGGATTGTGCTGATCTCAAGAGGTGTCAGCAGCACCAGGGAAAACAGTGCAGACTAAGGCTTTCTGTAAATGAATACAGGCAAGAGACATCTTAGAGGCTCATGCAGTTGAATGCATTGCTAGTGAGTAAAGCTGAAATGGGAACAGAGCAATGATATGTCTTTGTCATGACAGAAAATTTTCTTTCTGTTAGCTGAGGCAGTAGAGCTTTGCAGTCTGTCATTCAGTGTTCTTTGTCAGACTGGAATGTGTTTAGACTACTTGTGAAGTTTGTTTTAGCATGACAAAGGTGATGTTATAGGAAGATACACATGCAGTGGGCTATCCTGGCAGTAAGAATTTTGGTAAGATATTTATAAGGTCACTGCGACTTATGTTGACAAATTGACAGTTTAATAGCTATCAGTCATCTTGTTCCAGGCTAAGACAGCCATGACCCTGACAATAACTTTTCTTCATAAAACAATGTTTTTGATCCTAGTGGTTACAAACTATTCATTTCTCTTCTCAATTTATGTTAAAGGGAAGGTATAACTCTTTTGCAAAAATTTCAATGTGACTAACCAGAAAAAAACTCAGCAGAATTAATTTTGCTTAACTTGGAATGTGTCAAACTCATTTGACAGTCAGCAGCAAGCAACAGGTCCTTTTGTTTGACATAAAAACAATAACATCTATGAACTGAGCCTCTGTCTCCTGCACATAAATCTGTGAGGACATGGTATGTTCCAAGGCAGCTGCATGAAGGAAATGTTTCGGTGTATGTAAATCAACATTTTGAAACACATTCCACAATGAGAGAAAAGCTGTGACAGGAAGATAGAAGTGTCATAAACAGATGACTATCACATAGAAAACATTTAGAAGGCTTCCTTCATTACCGGTAAACCAGGTGGACCTGGGGCACCTTCTTTTCCAGGCTTCCCCTACAAAGGAAAAATGTGAAATAAAATAAAAAAATTTAAAGTGAGGATACTGCATTCAAAAAGCATAGCAACTCAATGCTCTGAACATAACTGTAAACTGTGTAAACTTAATAAGCCATTAAGGCTATTCTAAACCATTCATTAATCAAGTTCATAAAACTCTACAAAACAGATAGTGAGATACTCCATTGACATTCCTCCTCCTGTGGAGGATTATTCGTGCCAGACTCTAGCAGTACAAAGTGCCAGGCAAGTGAAGAAAGCTTGGTGAAAAATCAGGTTCTTGCAGAAAGAAGACAAATGATAAAACAATACAGCAGCAAGCTGTATTTCCATGGTGAGCTTGGAAGGACACTGAAGGAAAATCCTCCCCATTTCCTGTATGGAACAACTTGAGGAGAAATTACTTAATGAAAAGGAATAGGGAGGGTACTTCAAAGGTATCTGAAGCAGGGCAGTAGATGGAAAAGTGAAAACAGAAGGAGGTAGCATGCCAGAGGTATCTGCTGCTTTCCATGGCCCATTTGGCAGTGTCTACTGGGGTCCTGTACCTTGTGTGGCAACAAGAAACAATTGTTTGAGCAATTCATAACAACAAAATAATGAGACAAAGGGGAGAAATGGGAGAATGAAAGGAAAACATGAACATGTGGATACCTTGCTTGCCACCTTGAAGGCAGACATGAGGAAAACCTGGTTCATTAAAATCCACAGGAGTAAGGCAGTGAAAAGATAAAAGGAGGGTGGGGGAAGATTATGAACTCAGAACAACAGGGAATAAAGAACACTTTAGATTTTTTCCCCCACAGAATAAATGAATGAAATTTAAGATAATTTTGAAAAGATCATACCATGAATTAGGATGTAAGGATCAGAAAAAAACAGCAAAAATATGTCAGAACTTAAAAGAAGGAGAATAGAATGATGTCCCCACAGGCTCGAAACTCACTTGCACAAGATTGTATTTTTTTCTGAGAATGTAAAATCCACAGCAATTTGATATTTTGTGCTCACTGATGTAATTTCAATTGCAAAAAAAAATTTGTTTTCTTTTTAGAACAGTTAATCAATCAATGCCTTAACAATACTTCCTTAGTATTCTTCAAGATCAATACACAAAAAAGCAACGGTGCTCTACCCATTCCTCCACAAGGAGGAGTCAATCAAGAAGAGTTCTGAAAATATACATGACATGACAAGGCTTTTGCAATCAGAAGACAATGTGGAAGAAACACAGAAGATGGAGGATTAATAACACATATTGGATAGCAAGAACTTCTAGAACTTTACACTAGTAACTCAAATTGAAACTTTCATTATGTATAGGAATAATAAAAATAAAAATCAAGTTGCTCTCTAACATCATCATTACAGCACCACACAACTGAAGAAAGAACAATCCTCAGGTAGTATCAGGGTCTTGTCTTGCTATCTTTCCTTGTGGAAGAAAATGTATTGCAACCACAAGAAGTATGAGAAAAAGTTTCCAAAATATACACATTTGGACTGAATGAAATACTTAATTTGAAAATTATTTTTCTTTGTATTGCTTTCATAATGTGTTCAAAATGTGTATTTAGAAAATGTCACAAAACATTTTTTTTTTTACTATTTTAGAGTTCTCCCCTGATTATATGTATCATTAAATTGTTATGAATTAGTAGTTTTAGTTAAGACCTTGCATCTGTCATTGTGTTTTTATTTGAAAGTTTGAAAGGCATTTGAATGAAATAATAACTTTCCATTAATTATCTTCAAAAAAAAAATCATCAGGTAAATTGCACTTTAATATGCATGTTTTTCAAACAAATATTTTTTCATATACTATGCTGTTAACAGAGTTACTCTTAGGCAACTTTCTTCATGTCTCCACACAGCTGCTGGTTGAACATGTTTATTTAAATCTGCTGCCTTAAGTAAACTCAGTGTTTTCTCTTCTACTTATACCCTTGTACTATAAAGCCAGTACACATCTAGCAGAGCCCTTCTTTATTAAATTTCAACAGGACAACCTTTATAGCAAAAAAATATAAGTGTACTCATAATCAACTGACCTTCACTCCAAGTACTCATGTTAAGTACAGACACTTGACTTCCAGCTCATGTGTACTTAACTGCAGGAAAGAGCTTTTGAATCTAAGCAAATTTGCTCTGAGTAGCAGTGAGACAAAAACTGCACAACAACACTAGTTCAAAACTGCTTTTCAGAAAGGATTAATACATATGTATTCAGCTGTTTGCACACACCTGTGCTCCTGGCTCTCCTCGGTCACCCTTTTCACTTTGAGAGTCACCAACTGGCCCCTGGAACAAAACCACACTGAGGGTACTCATGTTTGAAACTCACATTTTCTAAGTTAAATATTTATTTTATATTTTTTTATCTTTAAAAAAAGTATAGTTGGAATGCTATTAATAGGTATTTTATTCTATTCATTAGTTCTATTCTTTTCATTAAAGGTTGAAATAATTAGTGTAAATACTGTAAAGAGTAGCATTTATTAAGTGATGCTGCCTGAGCATCTGGACTTAAGGGCTTTACTTCTGGTCACTTACTGTAAACCCCATTGGCCCTGGGGGTCCTCTTGATCCTTTTTCTCCTTTTTCTCCTTTCAAGTCCTATTACACAGAAAAGAAGAGCTTACTGTGGTGTCTTAGATTTTTCTATGCTTACCATTTTAGTCCGGTTCCACAAATTGGAAATCCTTCTGTCACCAGCAAGATTCTTTGAGCAGAGATGGTTTTACTCAAATGATTAAGAAACAGAAACTTCAATCAGTGGTCCTGCCTAAGTCTGTGATGTTTGAAAAAGAAACTCTTTCTGCACATTTCAGAACAGAGCTAGGTCAAAACAACCTACCTGTGACTGTATGCAAAGGGACTGCAGTAAGTATCCCCAAAAACAGTAACAAGAAACAAGCAAAAACCCCAAATAAACCTTAGTTGCTTCACTGGAGCTAGAATTACTTTCAAAACATAATTGCAGTGGCTATCTATGGCATCCTTGTCTCTGTGGGTGCAAGATTAGGTTATGGTACAGTGTAGCACCACTGGGCCATGTCCTAGGGTCACTGTAAAGCCAAATTTTATGGACTAATTATTACCTGGTTAGACTCATGCGCCAAACTATTTATGTAAGGAGTTTTGAGAGATTTCTAAACCATAATGCCCAGTGTTTCTGAAAAAATTGCCATTATCTCGTGATAAACCACCACAGCTGTGACTGGAAAGTGCTCCAGGTGCCCTGTATTTGATCTAAACAGGGAGAGCTGGTGCACCTAAAAGCTGAACCTTGCTTCTGTGATCTTTCTCTTCCCTCCTCAATTCAGTCTCGATGCACAATTCCCTTTTACTTTAGCACATAATGGAGAGGGACTTTGGATGACTCCATAGATTAGATGCAAATTCCATAAGAAAAATGTAATCAAGAACACATAGAAGACTTGTCCTGTTAATATGTGAATACTTGAAATTCTATCAGCTACTGCTGTTTAACTTCTATATAAGGACACAATGCAAGAATTTTAATTCACAAAGCAATACTTAAGGCTGAATCAGATTATTTCCTTCCATATTTATTGTCTTTCCAACACTTTCCATGATTACTCAGGTTTCAGTAAAAATAATGAGAAAACAAACTACAAAATGTACACGAACATTTTGTAAGCTTTAGTGCAACTCTGGTAGCGCAAAGTCTGACATCCTCAGTGCCAAGGCCCAGGGGTCAACTCGTATGTGGCTTTGATAGCCATTCAGAACAGCCATGTGGATTTGGTGAAGCAGAAGTGATTTACTCTTCATGAACTCAGGAATTCCCAGCAGGTGGGGTACTGGTAAGCAAGAAGCATTGCATTGGCATCATGCAGATGTGCATGTGAGCACACAGCCTCAGCTGAACTGGCACTACACAGACACTCTAAGAGAGCTTAGAATCTAATTAAACAAGTCTGAAAAATGTTAGGATGAGTAAAACGAAATGTTATCAGAGCAGTGAAGATGAAAACGTCCTCTCAAAGTAAAGCCTAGTCAGATGGGTTATCTGAACATGATGTTTAACAGTTTTACTACCGTCACGTTGTCTGGTCCACTCAACGTCACAATAACAGTTCCTGGGGGCCCAGGGGGTCCAGTTAATCCAGTGTCACCCTTGAAAGAAAAAAGAAAAATAGAGCAAATTACAAGCAGTGTGTTTTTGTATTTCAAATTACTAGTGCTATACTTTTGATATCATGAAAATTCTTCTGTCATTACACTCAGCCATTAATTCAGTTAACACTTCCCTTTGCTTGCTATTTAAATTCCAGTAAAAAAGACATATGGAAGATTTAACCTTCCTCTAGCTGATTAATATAAAAATGAATCTGCTGGTTTCTCTTATAGTTTCTAGAAAGAATTTAAATTTTTAATCCTATTTATTTGTTATAAAACTAGTTTAAATCAAGCAAAAATATCTCCTTGATTACAATATTTATCTCCATTTAATTATGTCAATCAGTAAACTGCATGAACTGTCTTTGGTGACATACTCCAAACTGCAGTCTGGGTATTCCAGGGAGATCACAGAATCATGGTGCTAACAGACAAAACAAGCTTTCATGTGTCCTTCACTGACAACATAAGTAATGAAGTGGACTTTTTTATTAAGAATCTTTGAGAACGGGGAAGTCCTCAGTGTGATCTTTCCTGTGGAGCTGAATAAAACAATATCCACAACTTTCAGTGATTTTAAGCCAGTGGAATGCTTTTGCATGAATTTGCAGCATAACAGCAAAGAGTGTCACTCTTTCATAAGGAAGCAAGATGTTCCATGGTCACCTGAGTTACTGCTAATGAATAGTGAGGTATATAGGCAATTTTATTTTCCAGGAAACACCCAGCACATTCCTGGCAGTGATTACAATGTTAAAACCAATCACAACTGAATCTGTGCAGGTCAGTTAGCATAATTGTGAGATGCTCTAATGTCTTGCAAGGATATTCAGATTAACTACACTAGTCCTGCAACTGCAGGCTGGGTGCTGGGAGACAATGTGGGTATGTGCAGTAATTCCTGGTTTAATGTCAATTACCTGGAATACAAAGTAAACACATGAAAGACAAGTTACCCAATTTTTACTCAAAACCTGGGGGATTTGCTAGCATCACAAGGGCTGGCACTGAAAATACATTGGACAGAAGTTATGAGACTACAAATGCTACATATTTACCACTGTTTATCTGCTTAGATAAACATTTAGGAGCACTACACAAAGTATATATAGTAATTTAATGCTATGTGCTAGTAATTACTGGCTTCTCTTCAGTGTCTAATCTTCTGTCTAGATGTTTATATCATTGGCTCTTATGTGAAAACATTCTGACCTTAGAGAGCACTGCCATGTTTCCATTTTTCAACAGACTCCCATATATATACTGAAAATTTGCATTTTACAGTACTTACTTCACCTTACACCTACAGTATTTATTTCACCTTAGAAAATCAGAAAATGCAGAAAACAGAAACAAAACTTTTAAATGTTTAAAGCTTCTTATGAAATTACCTTTCTTCCTTTGGCTCCTATTACTTTCAGTCCCATAAGACCCTGAAAAAAAAAATCCCTAAATGTCATTTTTTTTAATCTTACAAACACTTAAACATGGGTTAATTCAAGTTACATATAACAGAAGTTTTCATTTTTATTACCAATCTGAGACTACCTTAGGTCCAGGAGGTCCTGGTTTCCCAGGCATGCCCTACAAAAAAGGAAAAAAAAATCCTCAGCTAAAAAATTTAAAATCTTTTTCTCTGATAGATGTTTTGAAGTACCCAAATATCACAGAACTTATATCACATTTTCACTCTTTCCTCCACCATTACAGCTGCAAGTCATTGTCAGTAGGTGACAGATTGTTTACACAGTTTAGCTGCAAACATATGCATCTCTCAATGTTATACATATTAGTATTTTAAGCAAATAAATGGATAGTCATTTGAAAATTAAAATTTATGCCTACATGGACAAGGGATGCTTCTGAATATATAGAAATTATCAGGCATAAAAATAATCAAAAGAAACTGAAAAAAAATATCAGATGTGTGCAGAAAAATGTAGTTTTTACATACATGTGTGTGTTGACCTCAAATAAAGTCTGGGAGAGTCAAATACTTGTATCTGTGTAACTCCACAGGATTTAAGGAAAATCAAAACTCAAAGTAACAGTGAGACATAAATTCATACCAAAGGTCCTGGAGGGCCCTGTGGTCCAAGTTCCCCAGGATACCCTTGAGCACCCGGGGCACCCTGCATATTAAAACAGAAACAGGAATAAATCTCCTAGCAAGATTATGAGCAAAACACAACACTAAATTCAATGAACTGAATAAGAAAGAGAGGAGCAGCTCTGCTTCTGAATTTCCTTTTCCTATCTCAGAAGAACACAGAAGTATAATTTTTCCTCACTGCTTCTTTTTTTTCCATATGTTTTGAAACACAAGAAAGCATCTGTTCTAAAACTAAACTACTCAAGTGAGGATGTAAGTCCTCTGAGAAATATGGACTCATAATCCATATGGTCCTATTAATGCCTCTAACAAGCCTTCAATCCTTCAAATATTCTATGCAATAAATCCCATACTTTAAAGCTTTTTTTTCAAAGAAATGGAAAATTAAACATCTTTATTTTTTTTTAATTTAATAGTCAGAAGAAATGTCAGCCCTGCCTTCTCCTATTAATGTTCATTGTTGAAATATGGACCATTCAGTCCTTTGTTAGTACTCTAAAGTTGAGCTGGTCTAACCTGTACACTCTTAACTTCAATGGGAATTTTAGCAGTTGTACTTGATGGCCATTATACGTCCCTTCCAACTCAACTGTTCTGTTCTATTCTATTCCATTCTATTCCATTCTATTCCATTCTATTCTACTCTATTACGTGTAGAGGTAAACTCATAGATCTGTGACCAGTTTTTCTCCATACCTGAAGTACTGTTTTTCTGCAATCTGACTGGCCTGCAAACTGACTGGTTTTGGTTTAGAAATCAGTGACACAATTGTAAAAGATACTATATCTATATTAAATAAATAATACACTTACATTATGTAAAATACAAACTAATTTTAATACATGCTCATGTTATATTGGATGTATTTATACATATTACTGTCTATATTTATACATATCTATCTCACTGCGCCTTATTTTGAGTTACCTGGAGACCAGGCATTCCTGGTAGTCCAGGATCACCTTTTGCACCATACTCTTGGCTATATGCCTCTGCAGGGCACCCCTGGACAATTAGATAAAAAGAAACATAAAAAGTTATGCTGCAGAACTCTGTAATGCAACAAATCTTCTAATACAGTTTGTAGGCAAATTGGCAACGTAAGTATTGCATAATGATGGAAACCATCTACCATGGATAGTTCTACTTTTTAAAAAGATTTTATGAAACCAACTATATCTTTTGCAGGCCCTCCAGTTCACTGTTAGGAGTAGTCTTCTTTTCAGATACACCTACATTACTCCTTGCCTTAAATTTATTTTTGGTACTTTTTATTGCTATAAAATACCTCTCTAAGTGTATCTGCAGACTTCCATATTAATTCATAAACTGTTTGGGGGAGGAGCTTAGTTCTTTGTGTGCTTGAAAGTGTTAAATTAATTTTATGCAGTAACAGCAGTTCGAGGGGAAAAAACTACTCATTTTGCAACCTGAGGTGAATGCTACTAGGATAAAGGAAGCACCAAACTCCATGGTTGCTTCTTCTGGAAGGTAAACCTTCTGTTTCTCATGAATGGAGATGTTAAGAGCAACAAAAATACACACAAATTGTTGATAACCAATAAATATTTCATGTAATATGATGCAAATAACTGACCTTCTCTCCTTTGATACCAACAACTCCCTAGGAAGAAGAACAATCATATTGAAACAGAAGACTAAAAGACTGCTGAAATAACACATTCTAAATATCATCTAAACTTGGTGCTCTTCAGGTGATTGATTTTTCATGAAGAAGGTGCATAGCCAGGTTCATGTTTAATGGGCCAGACTTTAATTTAAGAAGAAAGAGCATATTGTTAAAAAATAGTCAATCTCACAGGTGCAACTCTACAAGTGAAGGCAGAACAGCTTTGAAGCCTGATCTTAATAAACAAATAAATAAAATCAGCAAAGCTAGTAAAATAAAGATTGTGTTAGAAGTTATTAGATTTGAAGCCACTGGAACTTAAGACAGCATTCCTTTTCCATTTGTCTAAAAGTTTCTCTTTCAAACATATTTCTACAGAGAAAAAACCCCAAATCCTGAGATTAAAATAGTGTACCCAGGGTGAGAAGTTCTGAGTTTAATTCCTGGTTCTTATTGACTTAATTAAGCCATTATTTTCTCAAAAATGCTTAGGCATGAACTGAAACTGCAATCTATTAAATATATCTTGGACACCTTTAGGGATGTAAGTAGTAAATTTTCCCATGAGAGCTAGTCAATGAATTTCATGCAGTTATTAGCTAAGAAGTTGAGGCCCAACATGCAGACAATAAAGCATTACTTTTAACTTTGATCTCTTTATGACACAGTTTTCATACTAATAAAATGGGGATACCTATATATTTCAACTGGTGTCAGTATGAGCTAACATGAGGCTTTACACTCCTTCAGGGACTGGGTTTATGTGGTGGGAATGCACACAGTCATGAATTTCACACTTACTGGAAGGCCTGGAGCACCTCTTCGACCTGGAGGACCTGGAAATCCTTGGTCACCCTGAAAGTAGTAACAGTGATCGTTAATGCATGTTACGGTTTATTATTTGGCCTGATTTTGGCAAATGATCACAGACGTTTTTTATGCTAGCACACAAAATGCACTGTGAGTTCACGACCACCGTATTTTGCTAGGAGAGGATCATCCCATTTTATGCAGCTTGACTTCTATCCTAGACTGTCCAGATTAGTTCACAGTTTCACTAGAAATCTATGATTTTCTGTAGTAGGTATTATTCTGACTCCCTCTTTCAGAATGTTCATAGAGCAAAGAAGACCTGGTAAATATGTTACTTAACATTGATCCTCTTCTCTTAATTACCTTCAGGATTTATGAATTGCCAATTGCAAGCTAGATACTGACAAAATAAAATGGATTAACCATCTCCTTTATAACCCATTGCACCAAAAGGAGATGTTGGACAAAAACTGATTAGGTCATCTGGATTTAATGGAAAGAAGTATCTGTCAAAATATCAAATGTTATTCTTATCTTTTAGCAAAGGCCATTAGAATGTATTACTTAAGTATTTATTTTGCACCAAAAAAAAGTAGCACTTTTCCTTTCTCTGGTCCTATGAGACAAGTTTTTCTAGCTGATAAAGTCATAAACCAAAACAAGTCAAAGTTGTATATTGGGGGAAATTCAGAACACTTTTTGGCCATTCCCAAGCACAGCCAAATGCAATTTCCAGAACACTCAGCTTGGTTTGTACCTTTGTGCCATTGCATCCTGGAACACCTGGGAGCCCAGGAGGACCAACAGCTCCTGGTTCACCCTAAAAGAGGAACGAAATTGACACAAGCTTTGTTTTTGCACACTCATATTGCCCTACAGAAACACTGAAAGAGTTTATACTGGAACAATGTTTCACAAGACTTGACAGATTACAATGTGTTCTTAAATCATTACAATGTGTAAGAATTGCTGATGCCAAGATTTTTATCTCTAGGCCAATTGACAGAGACAATGTTGATGTTGAGACTAGAGTGAGTACATTGAGCTGAGGATAATTGTGCACTAAAGACTGAAGTAAGAGAGAAATGGTTAAATCAGTTTCATTTTTACTTACGGGAAGGCCTGGAGGACCTGAAAATCCAGGTATTCCTGGGAGTCCCTAATAATGTTAAACCAGAGAAATATTATTATGAATGTTAAACAAAAGCTCATTAGGCAGTTTTTCTTCGGTTAAAGTCATAATGAGGATGAATGCAAGTATGATTCTATTAGAAGATCATTACTCCCTTAACTCTTCTGACTGTAAACCAAGCATAATGGTTACACACAGGTAACACACACTCATTTTCCCCACAGGAAAAAAACCCAAACAACTCTTTGTGGTATTCTAGTCTGACTTTTTCATTGCACACCCAAATATTAAATACATACAGCAACAACCTTGAACGTAAGGTGTAACAAAAAGGGCAAAAGTTCTAAAAATAAATAATACTTGCACATAAACAGTGTCATAAATTTTAATCATACTTTGAAATCAGACATAATGTTTTGCTTTTATTTTCACAAATTATTGAACCAAGTTGGCAATTAGCATGACATTTAATAGATGTAAGTCTGTTTAAAATACAAAAACTTACTCGTACACCTTTGGGTCCAACTAAGCCTGTAAGCCCTGGAGAACCCTAGATCAGAAATGGAAAGAGATGTTTTTCAATATGTTTCTATTGAGAAAGAGCACATAAATGTCAACAGGACATGCAATATTTTCAATATCAATATGTGCACACAAAACCAGCTATATAAATAAATAAATGACTGGCCTACTACAGTCAATGAAGGAAACAAGCATTTCATACAACTTGCATGAATTGTGGTGTCTCTTCCTCCCTTTCAGTGTTCACAGGGGAAGTACCATAGAATCACAGACGGTTCAAATTGGAAGGAACCTTAAAGATGATCTAGTTCAAATCCCCCTGACATGGGCAGGGACCCCTTCCACTAGAACAACTTGCTCAAAGCCTCATCCAACTTGGTCTTGAACTTCGAGGGATGGGGAAGCTGTTCAGTATCTCATCACCCTTCTACCCTCATAGTGAAAAAAATATCTATATCTCATTGTAAGTCAAAACAAATAACTGTGTTATTGAAAATTCATATTTACCATCAGTTTAGGCATACAGGAAAGAAAGAAAGCTCAAGTCACTGAAGCCACTGCCTCCATATTTCTCTGTCTCACACACATACCTACCTTTGGTCCCTGTGGTCCTGGAGGCCCTTCTGGACCAGGAAAGCCTCTTTGACCAGGTGGGCCTGGAACACCAGGAAAGCCTTTTTCACCCTGTAAACATTAAGATAATTAAACTCTTCAAATATCCATGAATTCTCCTTTTGACAGCTTATTTCTAAGGCATTCATTACTTTCAGTACCTCTTGGCTTCCTGCTGCTGTGGCAGACCCACTGCCCTTGCCCACACTGACCTGTTTTTGTGGTCCATCTCTGGGCTGCCTCAGCCTCACGGCACCACGTGCTCATAAGGATGGCTGAATTATCAGGGCACAAGACAGTACTCAGGATTTTGCAGAGTACAGAAGTTAGCTGACAGCATGAAAAGGTTAAGAAGGCAGCTAACATGTATTCCTTGTTAATACTTCTGATGTTTAGCAACACAAATCGAAAAACTTAATGCTGCTGTACAGCAAGGTCAGTTCCAAACCATCAATATCTCTTCATGAAAGCCAAGGAAGAATACAGTGGGAGTGAAATGCAACAAAACCATTCAGATGGAATAAAAACCCCTTGCTTTACATGACAAGTATCTTAAATTTTTCTGAATCTCAGCGATTAAGACACCAAATTACTTTTTCCTGTAGTTTATTTTAAGATCAAATTCAAATAAACTATGTAAAGGAAACAAAATTGAAGCTATGGAAACAGAATACAGGAGGCTAAACTAGAGTGAAAGGGGAATTTTCAGTTTTTTAGTTAAATGTAGAAGATGCAAGTCTTAACTTGGTTTAAATGAAATGCTTCAAGCATGGGAGCCCATGGAAAAGGGTTTCAGCCCTTCAGACAGCAGCAATTTAGCATGCTCAGTTCTACATCAGTGCAGAGCTGCCAGTTCAACACCTTTTACATCACAGCATGACGTGGGAGGGAGACAATGGGATTATCAAATCTCTCAGAGCCAATTTTCCTATTGCTTTATACAAAATTATACAAACAAAGCATGTGAAATTCTGCTGTGCAGAAGTTTGAGTGTCCTATTTGATCTACAAGACAGGAACCAAGAGATGTCTCTGGGAAGCCAAAATATTTTGGCTTTTCCCTGCACCAATTCTCGCTCCTCAAAATCCCACAAACTTGGCAGATTTTAAATAGCCTCTGAATTAAATAAAAGGTTAAAAATAGTAATTATATATATTTGTATCTCTCAAGATAGAATGTAACACCATAATATTTTAACACATATGAAAATAAGAATTGCATTATAAAGTGTCTATGAGATCTATATAATAATCGGCATAGCTTTTAATAAAAAATAGTTTATTTCATGTAGCAGCATCCCAAGGTAGGAGGATGAATGCTATCCCAGGATGAGCCGCTGGAGGGGGTTCGGTACCAGCTCATAGGAAAACCAGATTCCTCGACCTGCCTGCCCATGGCAAGAGCCACGCAGTACTGTCTGAATCCAGAGCAGCACTGCACTCTCCTGACACCTTCACTGCCCTCTCTACAGAAAAGAGAATTTTAGCCACACTTTCTTCTTAGCAGATCAACAAGATCAGAGGATTTTCAGGTTGGAGAATTCTGAACACTGAATAAGTATCAAAACATGTTGATTAATGTTGTTATCCTGATTTTCTGCATGAAAAACTTCATTAGTCTAAACATCAATTTAGTCTTACCCACAAATTGCTCAGTTAGTTTTCATGGAACTGATAAAGACAAGTTGTGGGTGTCCATTCTCACTAATATTTCTCTTTTAGTGGGCAGCTTATTTTTTCCTAGGTTTTCGACTGGTTTAAATTTCACTGCTTAGGACAAAGGTTAGACCAACTAGTAATACAAAAAATAAACAGGGAGGTTTTACTGAAAATATTAGTATTCTCCTTTCCCACTTAATAATACGTATTTTAATAATGAACCTATTTACTTCCAAATAAATTTTCTCCAACTTCATAAAAGCAGATGGGATCAATCAGTGGGACTAATAATCCCAGATCTTTATAGATGTCTGGAATCTGTTAATAAGGTTTAGTATGGCAATTTCTGTGTTCATAGCTCACCTAAATTACAACCATGACTTCTTCAATAATGCCCCTTTCATTTGTGAATCAGTTATTCTTCCAACTGCAAGCAGGAGTTTCAAAGAATTTTTGGCATTTGTGTAATTCAGGTTTGTCTAAAAGCCACTCAGAGCCTCTGCCAAGCTGCTATTGGCAACAGGCAGAGCTGTGGATCTGTTACTGCTGATGGATTTGCTGTTCCTTCAGTGCTGGCAAGGTGTTTACGATTAGGACCCAGAAACTCATCCCCTGTTTGATCTACAGGAGGTTTATCAGTTTGATGCCAGTGTGTGCAGCTTTCTTTCAGGAACTGGCAAAGGGGGGCAGGCAGGGTCCAGAGATGGAAAGAGGGAAGCACTGAACATGAGACTCCTGATGGCATTATGAAATTTGCAACAGGAGAGCAGCTGCCAAGGTAGTGGCATTTGTTAGGAGTCAGTGAAAGAGATATGGTGCTTTGGACAATTGTTCTGCTGGTGTCCAAACATCATACAGTGCTGTAAACATACCAATGCAGTAAAAAAATTCAGTGGAAAAGTCTTAGTTAAACAGTTCCCGAAAGTTAACAGAATTTTATAAGGTAATCATTCTCTGTAGACTCTGTTGGCAAAATACCATCACACACTGAATTCACTCACTGTATCAACTGAAGTAATTTATCAACAATTTCCAAGTATATAAGCTAATATTAAAAAAGGAAAATGTATCTGTTCTTACCTTACTACCTTTTGTGCTATCACAAAAGCAGGGACTTTTACCTTTGCATACACAGTTCTGAAAAACAAAAATACAAACTTTATAATACAATTATTTTTCTTATTGAGTTGTTTGGAGAGAGGCAAGTAAGATCTCAGTGGCTTAGTAAGTAACTATTTCACAGATAATACAACTTTAGAAAATATGTTTGTGAAGAGGCAATTCTCAACAGTGGCAAAGAGCTCATTATTCCTCTGTATGGTCTTTCTAGACAAATTAAACCAGTAGTGAGATCTTGCAGACTGAATTAACTAACCCTAACATTGCTCATATTACAATAGTCACAGTGTTTCAAATTTGTAACTTTTATGTTTCTTTTATGATGGAGGAAAGATGCTGCAAGTAGTTACTGTTCTCTATGGATTTGACAATTCCTGACAGTTGCTGCTTGTCTCTTGGGTGGCTGAACTTAGGTGAGATGATACCATCTATCAATTGAAAAACAGCTGCAGGGAGCATTCCTCCAGTGAACGGATACTTAAACATTTATTTCCAAAATAAAGCAGAAATTAAAATCAGCCATGAAAGGCAAATCCTCAAGAAATTATTGTGTTTGCCTCTGATTTATGGACAGATCAATAGGTGGCTACTTGATGTTCCAAGCTAGATTTCTAAAGAGTTGCAAACATTAAATAGTTAATTCTTTGTCATATTTAAGGAAGACTCACTCTTACCCTGATCTGACAGCTAGAATACAAGTGGTACTGCATCAGAAATTTGGAAAACAAAGGTATCGTGTAAAACAGAAACTATCTAACTATGCTACCTTTACTATTATATTAATCAATATGATTAATTCACCAGAGACACAAGAATAATCCTGATCTTGGTAAGGTCAGTCTGGTACTGGATAATCTAAATTCATCAAGTCAGTTATATGACAGATATTTTAAGCCTTTAAATATCAAATCATGAAGATAAAGTGACGTATATCTCTAAATAAATTTTGGATAGTTTATAAGACAAATGATTTTCTTGTTCCTTATTCAATAACAGTACCTTGCATCCCAAAGCATTCTCTTCAAAACTGGTTATTGGTAGAGGTCTGCCAAGCAATACAAAAGGAGTAGTTGCTCAAGGCAAGATGTATACACAGATACGTACCATTATAATTCTATAGGCCCTCATTGTACCTTATTTCTGCCCGTGAAAGCAAACTAGAAGCAGATTCTTTCCAATATCTGTATGCAAAACACAAATCTCAGGACATGCGGAGAAAATCAAAAAATGAAATTACTCTCCTGTAACAGGCATAGTCTACAGAAGATTTGGTGTGTGCTGATACAGAACAAACCCTTTTATCTAATAATTAAAGACAATCCAATGTGAAGAGAAATGTATGAACATGTAGAAAATTATGACACCATACAATTAATCTAAGTTAATAAACTATGGAAAGCAAAAGAGCCTTTGCTCTTCAAGAAGTCAGAATGCTTAGAATGTGTTTAATTTGCCATTAGTAAGCTTTCAGATCTATTTAGGTCTTTTTGTGTACACATATCACTTTAAACTAAACTGAAAAGACCAAAGATGATTTAACATTACACAGTCAGTTAGCTGGATAATACTAAATGTTTTGGCATATGATTTTTTATGTAAGATTAGATTATGCCTTCTGTACAGGAGTTTTGAACCAAAAAATCATTGCTCACTTATACTGCTGGATGCTTTCACATCCTTGCAAGATGCCTGCAGCCCCTTTATCAAAGCATCATAAAAAAACCAATATGATGCTGCCAGGTTATAAGATAAGGAAACTGAGTATTAGTTATTAATAGTTTATTCAAAATTCTCACAATAACACCTACATAAGTGTATTAACCAAAGCCATAGGTTTACTGCATGTTTTTTGGTTTTGTGATTTTCATAAAAATAATTTACTTTTCTTTCAAGTATTTAGATGAAGAGTATTTTTGATCTAAAATCTAGCTCAAAGGATACAGCCAGATCATTATATGAATACCAAATCAAATCAATTAACCAATGAACCAAAATTAAAACCCTACAGCACTCGGAGTAATTTACAGAGGAGCTCTTTTCCAAAGTATTTTTAGTGATAGCTAATGTTATATTAAACAGATACATAATTCCAGTAGTACACCTTGAGGCACATTTACTGCAGTGGTTAATGTTTTGTTCAGCGGGTGCAACCTTATCTATAATACTGAATTGCCCTTCCTGCACTCCAGTGGGATTGGATTTTACAGGGCTCTGACCTCTTCCTGCTCCTGATTCAGAGAGTAACTTAACCAACTGCTTAGAAAGTATTCCAGTCCTCTCCTTCACATAATTCCTCAAAGAAATGACACAGAAAGAAGGAAGAAATAACATCCTACAGACCATGGTGTCACCTATACAAAGGTTAAGATTGAGCATGACACTGCAACTTATCCACTGCAGTGGTGGCAACTTAATTTGGAGAGAATCTTACACAATTCTCAGCACTTTGCCAGCAGCACTGGTTACATGAAGAATGTCAGAGAATGTATTTAGGGATGTCATCAAACCTGAATATGCCAAAGGATGTGACAAAGTCTTAATGTAAGGAGAAGAGCAAGCAATGCCAGCCTTCCTATTCTGTCACTAGCACAAGCTCTGAGTGCTTGGCAGGGCACTGCAGTCCTACTGGGAATGGTTTAATGGCAGGAAGGTGGAGTACAGACAAACAGAGGCAAAGTAAGGATGATCCAGTATTTCTCCATTGATCTATTTCTTTGAATGATATATACAATGACAGAATTGTCAGAGTATTTATTTGTTTTTCCAGATCCAGAGAAGATCAGAGTAGCTCAGCTATAATTTCAAAATACATATTTGTATTAAAAATACTGCACCCAGAACAGAGAGGCAGCAAAATGCATTGCAGCAGGAAACAAAAAACATACTCTTAAAGTATATTTCAGACCAAGACCACACAAGATGAGTAATAAAAACATTCAGATGTAAGCTGAGATGAAATTAAATTTATTGTGTAGGAATATAGTAAAGTGGCTGAAGTGGGTCTTAAGTTTGCACTTTTGGCCTGACTGGTCTTTAATTCCATGGGTGAACTCCACTGATGACCAAAGTAAATCCTGGTTAACATAAATGAAAGATGACTGTACAACACGAGGTATTTGCAAATTAATTAAAAGCAGTGCAAGTGATATCCATTAATTACTGTGGACAGTAAAAATAGCGCAGGTGCCTTCTCTCAAGTAGGTGATTAAGCTGTCACCTCCATTCACTGGTTGTTCGAACAGCTGATCAGACTTATTTTTAAAAATGCATAACTAATTTTTCATTTAAACTTGATACTTATTAGCATCTCACCTACCCTGCCATTAGGTCTTTATCTCCTAACTTACAGAATCACTAAATTAGAACTCTATCTCTATATGGAACAAGACTTACTGGATAATATCTATTTTTCTACGATGCCTCTTTTTTATTCTTTTCCATATTTCTGCTCATTAATGATATCCTGAGCAGCCTAAAAATATGCATGTCATCACAGTGGTCCTTTTTAAGTGGAAGTAACTTATCAGCTAATTTCAAGTTTTCTGTAATTTCTCTTAAATGCCAATACTTTTTAAAAATTACGTATCAGTGAGCCAGCTCCTTTAAGTCCTGATTATGAATTTTCAAGGGCTGCTGACACACGGAGATTTTTGAATTCTTCCTGGGCTGTCTCAGTGCAGAGCAATCACTTTACACATCCCAGCTGCATCTATAAATCACAACTGAGCACATAGAATAACTCTGCTCCAACAGTTGATGTTAATATGATGCTTAAACTTCAAAAGGCCCATTTCACTCATTCTCTATTACATGTTTTCTATTGCATCTAATAAAGGTGGGAGCAATACGTTGTGATTACAGGAAGTGGGAAGTTTTGCTCTACCATTTATCTACACTGCAGATTTGTGTTGGGGTAGGTATGCTGCACATACGTTAAATGCTGCACTTTCTGAAGAACATTATGGTGGAAGCTTGGATTCTTGGTAACTTGGAAACTTGGTAGCAAGTTTCTAGCTTGGATACAGTTACAAGTTTGAAAATTTATCCTATACAGCACAAGAGGACCTGAGAGCAGAGCTTTACAGAAAAAGGTTCCCACTGTGAGAAAGCTATATAAAGAAAATATTTTTCTTCTGATGCACCTGTATTAAGACACTTATCTGGATTAGCACAGTCAGGAATTCTAGCTAGACAAGGTTAGTGGATACGTGACCCTGGCAGCATATTCCTCATGTTGCACAACTGCAAATCACCATGGAGCGTGCGAGGTCCTGGAGAATGAGGTCCCCTCACTCCAAAACATTGCTATCAAAACAAAATACCAGTCTCACAGTTAGAATCTGTATACTAGAAGTTTTTCATGCATTCTAAGCATCAAACATGAATTCATTAAAATTATCAAAGACCACGAAGAACTTTGTGTTTTTTTAGTGATTGCTGGACCAGTACAACAAAACCAAATTATTAAGCCTTCAATAAGTATAGACAACATAGAGCAGAAATAGGAGATGATGAGATGAAGGAAAATATGTCAGTTCCCAAACCCTGAAACATTGTGTAGTCACTTGTGAAATGGAAGGCAGCCAGACAGACATTCCTACCTTAGAAGACTCCTGTTAACAACCATGTATGCTATCACAATTCACAGCATTTGGTTACCAGTTGAATACCTAGCATAGGATGAAAATTATTTCATTTAGACTTTCCATTATAAAGAAATACACCTGTAACCTAACTAATAAACAGCCTGGTCTATAGCACCCAATGCAGAGAGCCTGGGTCTAAACACAGCAGGAGACAACTGTTACGCTGCAGACAGTGCAGTTGTTGAATGAGCTCCATTAAACACCTGTAATGAGAACCTTGCTCAGGGAATAACTATTGAATCAAAATGCCCTGTTGGCAACACAGGCCTTGTGTTACTGGTTATGTGCTGCTTTCAGTGTGAGGTGCAGGAGAGGAGTCCTAAACGTTTGTGGTCATACGAAAACGTAACACCTCAGAGAAGCAGGACTTTGTGTTTAACTTACAAATATACAATTCATGGTCACATGATGTTAATGCACATTTCTATCTGAACTTGGTAAGAATTTCCTTACTTTAAATCCTTAATTTTAAACTTGTACAAGTTATTTTGGAAGGGATTTGCTCATTCATGTAATATAAAGATGTATTTATAATGGTATTTCAAACCACCTAAGCTAAATGACATGTTGAGAGAAATGGAAGAAGCTTCTGTATGTGAACATTTAAACAACTTTCTACTACGCCAAGAGGAACATGTGTATGAACCCCTTTTTTCACTTCAGAGATTGAAACCCCTTAGAAAAAATTCTCTTACTTTTTACAGCAAAAGCCTGTCGGTTAAGAACTTTGTATAACAAATACTTTTGTCGTTTTCAGACAAATCTCTCATAATTATCCACACCTAGCAGAATAAAAAAGCAGAAACATAAACCCTAGGTTAAACAGTATGAGCCAGATGAAAACAGATACCAGAGAACTCCTGGTATCTCTTGCTTCTTTTTTTGTTGATATACTTACTGTACAGCCTATCTTTTTTTTTTTCTGTGAATGAACCTGTTTGTACCTGTTCATACAGAAGTTCCAAGAAACCACTGTAACACAGGTGTTCATAAAGGAAAACACACCACTGTGTCATTGGGAGTGTGTTCCACATACAACTCCCATGGTGCCAACCATACTCTTCTTCAAGCAGACACAGCGCAATTAATTCTGCTGGGCTTCTCCCTTCTCTCCAACTCGCTATCAGTGGGAAGTGTGAGAATAGTAGGGCTCAGAAATCTTCACTTTTCCCATGTCTTCATCATTTTCTTGGCATAAAACAGATAAAATGTTTTGATGCAGAAAAAAATAACCACACTGAGTTTTCACGAACTCAAATGATTTGTGAGCTCTGGAGTGATGGCCACTAATGCCTATTTTGGGGAGGAGTGGGTGTGTAAATTACTTTTGGTCTACAAAGAGAAGATACAGAATTTCTCTCTCTTTATATAAAGAGAATGATGCTTTTCCTTCTTCTTCTAAGCCACAGAATATTTAGACACCTAAGTTTATAATGACCAATACCTTACTCTACAAATTATCTCATTAGGGTGGAAGTCACTGTGTCACTGTGGTAAGGACTATCAGAAATGGAACCAAGCTGTTCCATCCATATCCAGATGTGCACAATCTCCAGAGACAGAGCCATAAACTCCATCTCCAGGGTTGATTTCTTCTCCTGACCTTGAAGGGGACATGGGGACAACAGAAATAAGTCTTTTCCTTTTCTCCAAGGAAAAAAAAACTAAGCAATTCAGGCCACACAATTTTGTTTTGTGTAGCAAACTCTTAAGGGTGTTTAATCAGCTTATTCATCCGTGCTCTTGCTTCCTAACAATCACCTTAAAAGAGCAATCTAATAACAAAGAATACACACCATTTAACTACTGAATTTTTGCTTACCTACCACAATATGGTTAGCATTAACTCAGACATTTTATATTTCTTCCCAGCTGTTGAGTGTGGGAATGGTATTCACTAAAACTTTCGTCTCCTCAGGCCTGTATATTTGTATATTCATAAAATTCCTGGTGTGCATCTTCTGTTAAGTGGTGCAATAGCAATGAAAGCAACAGTAGCTTGTTCAGAGAAGGCTTATTGCACATGCTTTGGTTTTTCCTTACTTGAAAGGCTCTGTGATTTCACAGATTAAAAAAAATTAAAGGTCACTTCTTCCTGCAGCTTCCTCCAAAATAATCTGTGGAAAAATGCAGTATAAGGCCCTTGCTAAAAGGTCTCCACTAAACCAGGCAAAATGGAAAACCTGTAAACCTGTGAGACTTGTACCCTATCACAAAATTGCTAAGACTTAAACTTTAAGACGGAATTAAAAATATATTAGGTGTGACAAAATTCAACTTTTTCTGTGTGACTGTGAGAGCCTGGGAAGTTGAGGAGTTAAGGAAAGTTTTTTTTATTTCACCTTCCTCCTAGGCTCCCTAATCCATGCCAACATACTTCTAGTATTACTTGTTAGGCAGTAGGGTGAGAATGTGACAGTAAAACAGATGACCGGACATCCCATACTAGTTGCACTTAATAGCAAAGTATTTTGTTTCAAAGATCTGTTATACCAAATCAGCTCTAGGTATTGCAGAAGAGACTGCTAGCACAGATCATAAGTAAAATGGTTCTATCTCTATGAAATGCAAAGCAGTAAAGAAAGAACCAGTGTTTGCCTGCCTACTCAAACAATTTTAATGGTATTATTCAGCCAGCAAAATAATTTGAACTATAGACTTTTGTTTAAATGTGTATTTGTCTTGTAGGTTTTCTAGAAAAGGCATCGAGTGTCAACAGTTCAATTTTTACAGGTGTCTACTTAGGTCACCTAAGGTTTATCTTTCAGTTGTATGATGCAGCACACACATAGGTAGACTTCACAATTCTTGGCCATCAGAGCAATGTGCTGCAGACCAGCAGAACTTCATCAATTTGGATGCACAAACATCAGGGGAACTGCTAATATATGCTACCTCTCCTGGCCCAGTAGGAAAAGCCTTGCTCTGCAGTGCAGTGACATTGGCCTGTTTCTCTACGGAGGTGATGGCTGAATTACAATAAATGTAGAGGCAATCAGAAGCAGAACAGCCTAGCAGAAGTTGGACCCAATTCTCAGAGTAACACCCTCCTTGACTTCAGAGCTGGGATCACAAATCAAAGAGGGCACTTCACAAAGGACTTGTTTTTCTAACATGCTCTGTGAACTCTCTTGTATATTCAGGTGCACATCTTCCCTTCTCAGCTGCTTGTGCAACAGAGAACTTGGGTGCTTCCAAAGGCTGTCAGACAAGGAACATTATCACCATGACATTTGGTGCCTCCAACACTTTGACTCCTTGTCAAGCTAAGCCTGCATCTCATTCTTGCCAGCCTTGGAGATAGCCATGGGCTGAGCTAGAACATCATTTTACCCTTCCAGACCCATGTATTAAGATCTATTTGTGACAGCAATATAGGTTGCATATAATTAGGAAAAAAAAATATTGCTATTAGGAGGCAAAAAAGATTCATTTTAAGTACTTGCATACAAATTCTAACATTTTTAAGAAATGAAATTAGATATGAAATATGAACACTTGCATCTAGTCATAGACAATATGAGTGAGGAAGAGGACGCAAAACAGATCTTCCCAAGTCTTACAGTCTCCAAAGTTGTTATGTCCCCTCTGTTGCCACCAGAGCATGATGAAAAATATGAAATGTCATGATGGAGGCAAAAACATAACAAGGTGCACCTAATTTTATCCTGTGAGCTAACAAATATTGCAGCAGTATTTACAAAACAAATTAAAAAGTGGTAGTAAGATGACGTGCAGCTAACTTGCAAGCAAGTAATCTTGCTCAAGTAGAAACTCTCTTTATCTTATTCTGAACAAATACTAACTTGATGCCATCATAAAAACAATCAGTGCCACAATATTGAGTGAGTACTAATGAACTTGACCAAGGTATTTTTCCTATTAGGAAAAACTGAAAGAACATGTCATTTGAAACAACAAATTTCAGGGAACATTTTTAGATTGGTGTTTAATTTGAAGATATAAGAGCAGTACATAAATGATATAAAAAGACAGGGCACACTCAAGGGAATTAATTGAATTGTACATTTGCATCAAGACACTATCAGCTCCAGCTGCTGTTAGACAAAATTATTAATGAAAAAGCAAATCCATTTTTTTTCTGAAAGAAAAAAAAAAGATTAACAGGAAGAATCTTGTACCCTGTGAAAACATATTGATGATGATGATTCAAAAATATTTAAATGAACAGTGGAAAAATCTGAAGAATTATAACACCAGTACTTCAAGTCAAGGAAGAAGAAAGAAACTCATCAAAGAAGCTGAAAAGCCTTTGACATGGGAAGATGCTACTTCTGCTGAGTTTTCAGAAGATGTGACTAGAGCATGCCAGTGGCCAAGAATGCAGACAATAATACTCCCTAGCAGGCACTAGAAAGTTCAGTCTGCTAAGGGCAGAGAAGTCTGGACTCTGTGAAGAACTGCAAGGACTAAAATTTGCTGTATAAACAGCAGCAGGCACAAATCAGTAATTTGCTTTCCTGTCTTCAGGAATAAACTATACCTGAAATTTTCTATGTTGAAACATTTTTAATTGATGCAAACAGCAAAAGTATTGCTTGCTGGTCAAACATCAATTTATTTTCACAAGAAAGCGTAGCATGATTTTAGAACATTACCTACACCTATTTCTTTGCAATGAACAGTTTAGCCAAGATGCAACGATTTATTTATCAAGTACCTCATGTCAATTACAGTAGCCACTAATATTAATTAGGAGTTTAGATAAAACTGCCAGAAGAGAGGCTTAGAAAAAGTGTGTGTGTGTTGTGGAAGAGGAGGGGCATTCCTGGAACACAGCCTGTGCTTGCTAAAAGCCATTCAGAAAGCCCACATGATGATATCCACCTCTTCAGAGCAACAAGGGCAATGGATGGCAGGTATCAGAAGAGGAAGAGGAGAACTGAACAAAACCCAGCAAACTGGGCAGAAGAGAGAGACAGGTCCCGAGTTATCTTCCACATCTTCCACATTCAGATCTAGATGGAGTCTGAAACAACTCTGCAGAAAACATGTACTTTGTAAATAGATCTGGGACCTCTGTTCTACATTAAGAACTAAGAGGTATTTTAATTCCATTACAAATAAAACAATTAGATCTTTGTTAAATGATTAAATCGGACTGCCAGTCGAGTTAGACTGCCATGAAAAAAACCAACATATTGGGTGAGGCACTTACGCTGTTTCCAGACACTCTACCCAGAACGCGTGAGTGAAAGAGATTCATGAGTTTAGAAAAACGTTATAACTAATTAGACTGCTTCAGATTATTATAGCAAAATGTGGCTCTGGTTTAGCAACAGCAAAATACAAGGTCACATTTCTTCCTTATAAAGGTGAACTTCAAAATGTTTTGAGAGGCAGTAAAGATTTTCATGTACGGTGTTAGAGCTTTACTCATACATACTCATACAATGAAAAATAAACATTGTTGACTATTACAGGAGAAAGAACTTGAAATTTACTAAAACTGGCAGTTTCTTGTGTTTTAGGTTTGTCATAAACTTTTAAACTGCCCATTTCGTGTGTTTGATTTTTACCAGAATTTTACGGAAACCGGCAGTTTTCTGTCTGGTAACTGCCAGAAGTGTTGAGAGCTACACCGACCCATGTACCCCTTCAGCTGACTGCTCTTCTCCCAGCTGGGAATGTACAGCCCAAACGTTATAACCAGACACCGGACAAAGGCAAGGAAAAGACTACCATATGATCTAGGGTAATTTATTGACCAAACGGTGGTGGACACTCATCATTAAGCCTGAAAGACAATCTGTAAAATGATTTTGTCATGAAGGTGGCAGAGGTGCTCCAGACGGTAAGTGCCGCTGCGGAGGTGTTTGCCTCGGGGACCACCCGCACCCACACCGCTCCGTCCTGGCCGTGCCATCCCCTGTGCCCGCAGGCCGGGCCCCCGCAGCCGCTTCCCGGGCTGGCGGCGGGACGGAGCCCCCATCCCACCCCGTGCCGTCCCCTCAGCTGGAAGGGCGGGAATCTCCTGAGGCCAGCGGGGACGCGGTGCCCCGTGCAGGGCCTTCTTTGCCCCGGGCGGTGTCCGGGTAGCGGTGCCCGGCAGCTGGGGGAGATGCAGCTCACCTCACCTCACCTCGCCTCGCCCTGCCCGGACGGGCATACGAGGCGCATAATTTGAAACACACGCATTCACCTTTCCTTCCCCGCCAGCGGCCAACACAGCGGGGAGTGCGGGGCCGAGCCCGCTCTGCCCCAGGGCCCGCCGCCGCCTCCGCGGGACCCCGCGCCACCGCNGCGGACGGGCAGCCCCGGGCGGGGGCAGCTGGCTCTCCTCGGCACGGGGCTGGGCAGCGCGCTGAGGGCAGCCCCGTCCCGGGACAGCGGGAGG
>VWZS01002380.1:1724085-1847191 GCA_013397075.1 Rhabdornis inornatus | reverse complement strand
CCGGCCAGAGCGGGGCGAGCAGCAGCACCGGCACCAGGCGGCCGGGGCAGCCCCCGCCGGCCATCCCCCGCTCGGCGCTGCCTGCACGGCGTCCCGGGGCGCTTCGACTCTGCCCCCACCCGCCCTGCCGTGGGTTTTGGCCTGAGGGTTCCTGCTCCGCACCCGCCTCGGCGCTCCCGGGTCGCGNAGCGGGAGCGGGGCCGGCCCCGGGCACCGCCCGAACGAGGCGCGGCTGCGCTCGCACGGAGCGGGGTCGGCCCTGGCTCCCGGCGGGGAGACGGGCACGGTGAAACCGGGCGGGAGCGAGGCGGGACCGGGAAAGGCGGCGGTGACGGCAGCCCGTTGTGCCGAAATGTGTACCTGCGACTGCCTGTAGAGCTACTTCCCAAAAATCCAACAAAAGCACCAGTACACGAACGCTGGAGATCAACCTTAATCGTAGAAAGCAATTGAAAGGTGCATCTAATTAAAGTTTGTCTTTTTCTACAGTAACTGGTACTTAATTATTTTGTTTGTTTTTTTTCTTGGTTCGCTGTGGTAAAGAAAGGATAATACTATTTTCAGGAATATTTTTGTGAGAAACATTAAAGTTTTATAAATTTAGTATAAAGTGCAAATTTTTATAGAACACTGTAAATGAAAAAATAGGACTTATTGGGAAGGGTGGAAAGAGTATCGAATATGTCCATCATGAATGAGGCAGAAGTTCTATGGAAAACAGCATATAGGTTCATGTACTTAAAATGACTGTCCTAATTATATGCATAAAAGAACCACATTGAAACTGAGCACACAACCCCATCTCTTATTTTACAGCTTCTGAATCCTTGACTTTGCAATTTGTGTGGTATTGTTGCACATGGTGTTGCTTCCTTTGGATGTGATGAAAATACAATTAGGACTGCTCTAATTTTTTTTTTTACCTCAATACCTGTAGCTTTATGTCTGCCTCAAACTATGGTTCATGTCCCCTGCTCTTTAGCAGAGTTCCTGAGAATGAAATTGTCTTGCCTCTTGATTCTCGTCTAGAACGTAAACATCTAGATTATGTTATAGTGCCAGCTTTTCCCCTTCTGTTTTCTGAGGCTGAGTTGAGGTTTAGTAGTCTCATATGAAACCTATTCCTTTGGTGGCAGTAAGTGTGCTATCCTGGGGATATTTTACTGAGGTGACTGTTGTGATTGCTTCAAAAACATAAAAAATGAGATCAATTTGACACTTCAATCTAAACAACACCTTGTATTCTTTCTGTTATTGTATTAGCTACTGAACAATTCAACTTGTTCAGAAAATGATGGGGTTTAGATAGCCATGACAACATAACAAGCAGAGGGTTGCAAGTCTTCCACTCATGCATTAAGTATTATTTCAAACTGTGTCAATGGGTTGGATCAAAATGGATTTTAATTTGAAAATAAAAGTTTTGCTGCTAATACAAAGCAAATGTACCAAATATAATTTTCTTTTTTATTTTCTTCTTAATTTTCAGAAGCTGTTTGGATAATTAAATAATGAGATGGATTGTGGGCAACAGGAACACATTTCTGCAAAGTCTAACACTTTGTGACTGGCTTGGATTTTCCATTTGAGGCAATCAGTCCCTGCAATATTTTATTGCCTCACAATTTTGCTTATATTGTTTATATTACTAATGTAAAAAATCAGTGAGGTAGGAATGCTGTTGGAATATTATTTTTTTATTAGGGATGTTGTTATTTTTTTCTTTTCTTACAGATGGGGAACTGGGGCACAGCAAGACTGTAAGAATTTGACAGATGAATGGAGTACTGTACAATACATGCAGAGAGTGATCTTGCAACATGGACTGGCTGCCTTTGGGCTATTTTTTCATCAGTCAGTGCACAGCAGCTTCCAAAATCTCCTCTTAGTACTGTGGGATTTGGATATACTGTGCATACACACAGGAGTCAATATCATTTATAGATTAGTTCTGGTTAGAAAGATGTCACACTATCCAAAAAATAGAGAGCAAAACAGCAATGTTTCAGGAACTCTACCCTCACGTGTTTAACAAACACATGGCTGCTGCCTGAACAGCTATCAGAGAGCAGAGTTTGCTGCACTTCACATCCTTACTCCCTGCTCAGGAACTGAGTGTCTTTGCCTACTCAGGAGACTTCTCCAAAGGAAGCAAACCTCTGTCCATTCACTCTAGTCAGTGTTCAGTCCCCTCAAAATTATTTCCCACATTTGGAATACTAGAGTGCTAAAAAGCAGAAGTCTCTGATAATGTGGATAATGCAATTTATGTATGCAAAATTCGATTGTGTCTTAATGCCTTTAACTGAAATGGTGGCTATGAAAACTTTTTAAGAAATAATGATGCAAGATGCTCTTTGTTCATTATTTTAAACACAGAATGAGAACCATCTTTACTAGGCTGAAATCTTGTACCCCTTTTTATGTTGATCTGCAGTTTCATTATAGTCCCCTTGAAATAATTGGATTGCTGATAAAATAAAACGTGGCCTGAATAGGAAGAATATAATGTAGTGCCAACACAGAGCTGTGCAGTGTAACACATACAAATGGTTAAGACTTATTTTTGGTTATTCAGTAATTATTCATGTGTCCATTGGATGTATATTTTAATATAAACAGGTTCAGAGGGGAAAACACCACCAGTATGGAACAGTGTTTATAGACCATCCACAAACAGAAGGAAAGAGAAGACCTGCCATTTAAAGAAAAAAAAAAAGTGCTGCATATACAAATCCTCAATCAGCAGGAATGGCATTAACAAAGGATTCATTTGAACGGATTAAGTGGCTTATCACAGCTGCCTGGTGAGTTTTACAGATCACTACATTTTTTAACCAGATTCACTGAGATATATTCTCATCTATCAATTTAACAGTAATAAGAAATGCCTAGATATTTTGCAAAGTTGGAGTAATTGTGAAATAAGCTTCACTGTAGCCTGTAGAATAGTACACAGCAGTCTGTGTGCTATAGCTGTACCTAATTTATCTTTTCATATAATGAGAAAGCACCTTAGTTCTCAGTAAATATAATAGTAGCATTAATAATAATTTAAAAGAATGCTTATTTTCTGTATTGCTACAGAAATTTTGGGCTACCTTTTTTTATTTTAGTATATACATTTTTGGTAAACTTTACAAGCCGTCACTAGCAATGGTTGGCATGGAGCTGGGCTTCCCCAGCAGCTGCTCTGGAATCATGTGGCTATTCTGAATGTGGTTTTGCTCTCCACTTTCTTGTACACTTGATCACTTCTTGCTTTCTACAGGCTAAATTTTTGTGAAGGTTTGATGTAGTGAGTGAGGTTTTAATTTAGTTTTCTTCTTTTAAATCAGGTGGCTGCTGATTGTTTTTTCAACTCAAGGAATTGATGGGGTAAGTGAAATTAATATTTATTTTAGGCAGGTGAGAGATAGAATGGAAGAGTTCAAACAAGTAGCACCACATGCACCACAATGACAATAGTTCTGTGGGAAAACCACGATGTTCCTTTCCATATTTCTGCAGTTCTGACTTCCCTTTCTGCTACTCAACTTATATATTTTGCAATTTTATGCTCTGGATTTTCCTAGATTCTAATTCTGGCTTCTTGAGGTACCTTTGGAAAGCTGCCTGTAGAAAACACTCCCTTATTCACTGAGTCTGTCTCCTTTCTCATAAATGGTTCTGCATTATGGCACATGTCAATTCTAGCTTTCCATTCTGCTCTGTATGTTGGCATAGATCTTAAACTGGCTCCTATGGACAGTCTCATCCCTCTGAAGCCAAAATTTCACAGATAATCTAGTTTCAATATCTACTTTATTATCCTCTCTGTACTGGCCTTCCTATTACCCTTATGTTTGCAATGCCCTCACTGAAACTTCTTTCAAGTCCATCCTCTTTGTATTCTTTCAAATATTTTTCTAAATCTCTAAAGCTCTTTTTTTGTAGAGGTTTTTTATTTTTAATCCCTAAACTCATCTCTTTGTATTTGAGCTGTTGAAGATGGAAATATTTTTTAAAAAATAACTGTTCAGTCAGAAGAAAGGGTAATAGTTCTGTTATTAGACACTTCTATTCTATTGACATTCCAGGAGAGGCAAGATTTTAACAACTATGTGAGAGACTAGTGCAGAATAGATTAGTAATTTCATGGGAAATGCAGTGTGAAAGACAAGTAGTCTGTGAGAGAATCTATCATACCCTCTTACTCTGAGGTTTGAGAATTCCAGATATTCTAAAAATGTTATAAAGAACAGAATTTTTCCTCCTTATCTAATATTTGTCAGTGTTTTCTCCTTGAAACATTGAGGTATGAGCCTATAGTGTTCTGTTGGGTATTAAAACCAGTAACAAAACAATCTTGACCTTGATAATAATGAAAACCCACACTGAGGAAATATTTGTTTTATCACCATTTACTTGTTTACCTACATTATTCTTGGATCTTTTACTTCCTTGTTAAAATTATTTTTAAAGTGTCTTTGATATCAATTACACAGTTTTACTGAAAAAAATGTTATTTAGTGGACATTCCAACTTAGTTTATAAGTGCATATGATGCATATTTATTATTACATTTGGAGAAATCATGTTCATTTACCACACAGAAGATTTTGTTGTGTTTTCATTTCCCCTTGAATATTATTTTTTTCTCATTACAATTTGATGAAAAAAAGCAGTCACTTCTTTGCTATTAGAAGGACAATAATAGAAATGTTTAATACAAGGAATAAGTAAATTAATAGTAGGAAATGCATAATTAAACCATGCATACACTTAGTTTCATTTAATAGACAAGAATTAAATTCAAGGTTTTATCTCTGAGTGAACTTGCTCCTTCACTTTGTTTTGCCTTATTTCATTGTAGTTGAACAATCTAAAATAATGTGACGGATTACAAATTTTACATTATTGCAAATTAAATTCTGATTCTGTTAAAATTTATTTCTGGTGCAGCTGGTTTCCAAAGTTATATTTGGTGTAATATTTAGTGTTATGTGACATAACTTGTAGTTAAGGTCTTCTACCTCCTAAAGCAACAAGTAATAAGCTTTTGCTTATTGCTCCTACCTTGCCAGCATGTTTATGTTGATGACAGATCTTTTGCCTTGAAAATCATCTAATTAGCTAATATGTCCAGCTGACAATATTGATGATGTGATTGTTGGATTGTTGTCTGTTGTGTATTGGTATATCCATAACCTTTCAATTTTTAGGGAGGATATGCATATATTGATCCATGTGGGGGACAGGATTGTTCAGTTTGTCGGTGCTTTCCAGAAAAAGGATCAAGGGTAAGTGGTGATTAGAACTAATGATAATTACTGTTGTAAATACTGTTCATTTTGTGCACATTGCTGTTCCTGAAAATCAACATGGTTGATAAATCAATAAATCAATATTCAGACATAAACATATCTGACAAACTAGCATAATTCTGTCACTGGTATCAAGTACAGCTGTCACTGAAGAAACCTAAGATTGTTTGTAAACAATTTTGTTTCTAATTGGGTTTGTACTAATCATGGTACCTTTCTTGTATTAAGGATTCTTTGAAATCAGTCTTGGAGTTAGATAAATGTAATTCCTAATACATGTAAAGTATAGAAATCTGTGCTTGTTTTCTGCTAAGAGGCTGGTTGAAAGAATGTCCATGCCATTCTCTAGCTTTATGAGAACTTAGTTATTTCCTATTTGGGTTAGGTGACTCTAAAGATGTTTGCAGACTTTTTAGCTTACTCCCTTAATATACTAACTTTAAAAAAACCCTGAATTCTCTTTGTCTTATGAATAATTATAAAACAACTCTAACGCATTTTCACATTACATGCCAAAGTTAGTAACTTTGCATTTTGCTAATTGCTCATTGAAATATGTCCAGTGACGACTAGTTTATCTTGGCTGTTCTTTCTCAGAATACATCTCTATATAGAGATCACCAATAATTTAAACATTGTGTGAGGAAAAAACATATATATACAAAACTTTTATATATATACATATGAATATATATGTCCTGATTGGTGATCAACTGAAAAATTGTCAGTGATGAAAATTTTTTCTACCAAAGTAGTAATGGTTAAGTTTAGGTTTAGGAAGGTTGAATATGGTGGATCAATTTTGGAAGAGCCACATGCCCCATTTCTTTGTGTTCAACCTGAGTTGCCAGAAAAGCAAGACACACCTTTTTCTTCCTGTGCTTCTGCAGTTAGCTACACGCTTTGCTGTGTCATGATCACTGCCCTGGTGTCCTTGGATCCTATCCTAATCCTCCAGGATTATGTCTATGTGAAAGTCCCCCATGCTGTAGGATTTTCATAATAGAGGCCTAGGATGCGTGTATCTCTGTAACACTGTGCTAACAAAAGGGCATCCCAGGAAATGTATTTTGACTGGTACCACTGCAGTGTCTCTCAGTGCTACTGAACAGACTGTTTTAGATACCAAAAACCTGATCTGAAGTGCCATTTAAAAGCAACTGACTTTCAAACTAGGGGGAATTTCCCTGATTTGGGTTCTCACTCAGTAGCCTGGAAGCTCTGAATTACATGGTCATACTTAGTCAATAATAAATACCTCCTGCAGTTGTTCTGGCTCTTTCCTAGGCTGTCCTCATCACAGGTAAACTGTACTATGATTCATGCATTTGCAGTTAGTTTTCTGAATAATTTCAAGGAACTGGACCTAAGTGCCAAATAGAGGTGTAGTAAACAGTTCAAAATGAAGTGAATGCTGTTATGCAACTGTAAGTCTGAGAATTGTAGCATTTTCTGAAAAAGCTTTGAAATAAGTACCGTGATGGATAATGGATAAAGTATCTCCAATGTAATAAGAATTTATATTTCATGCAGTCATTAATATTAATCACTATACTAGAAACAGAAGTACTCTTCAAACCCTACATGAAACGTGGCTTAACTAAACACTGCTTCATATAGATTACTGCATGTATTTTCTATACTAATGTATGGTGATGAATAATTTTCTATAGGATTATTTAATCTTTTCTTTCATAATACAATTCTTCTGGTTTTTGAACTTTGCTATGTTCTGCTTTTACACTTTGACACACTAACTTTGCTCTCCAAGCTTTTGTGGAGGCTACCCATTACAAAATAAAAGATTGGTTTATCTTACTGTTAGCTTTCTAGAATGCAAAACATCTGCTTTATCTGCTTTTCTGTCTGAATCCTGCTTTGAGGCTGGTTCCTCAGAGTGTTGCATCTTTCTCAATCCTGGCTTGAAATGGTAAGAAACAAATGGTTATTAAAAGCCTCTGGCATTGTACAGTACACAAGCCTAAATATTCAGAACTTTTGTTATTAAGACTTTGCCTTCTATTTGCCCATTTGAAAAGATTTTAAATTTCAACATCAAAAGCCTTCTTTATTAAGTGGACAAGGTAATGATAATTGAGGTTTAGCTAGAGAAAAGCTGACCATAGGAATAAGAAAATGAAACTGCCATGGCCATACTTGAATGTATTGATACTGGGAAAGTTGAAAGAAAAGTAGAAGCAAATAGATGAACTTTCATTTAATATTTAAATATAACCATTATAGTTATGCATCAGTTGCTCTATTGGGTTTTAGAAGAGCTTGTGTACCTATCATTTTTAATTCTCTCTAACATACATACCTCTGTGCAATAAATAGATTTGCACTCCTATTCGTTAGCAAGAAACCATTGTCTGAAAAAACATTTTAGTCACTACTGCTAGTAGTATATCTTTACAACTGTTCACATCACAATGAAATTTTGACTTCCGTTCACTTGGGATTACAGTCTTGTTGGTGTTAGTTTTACATGAAACTGTTTATCTTTTGATCTTCACAATTCAAAAGGACTCTTTCTTCCATAGGACACCATTAAAATGTGCTGCTAAATCTCTTTGCCCATACTGTGTGCTATTATATCTAGACATTTCAGAACTGTAGAACAGATAAATAAGGCAAAACATCATTAGTGAAAGTATATATGGCAGTAAGAGTTCTACCTGACTTCTTAGATTCTTTTTCCCCTCTTCCTTTTTGGTAGGCTGTAAAGTCTGTGATTTCAATTTTCATTAAAGACAGAGTAAAACCTTTCCACCGTTTCATTCTCTTTCTACATCGGAAAGTTGTTTCCTAGAAAACTCCTGCAATGTTTTAGCACTGGCTTCTAAAAATGCTGGCTGTTTTAATAGAATTTGGATTGTTAAAAAAATGTTTGCAGTTAGCACTGACCGATTGTAAACCTGTCCTGTGCTGACCCAGAGTTTGAGCCTATTCAATTCCGTTGGCTTTGTTTTTAGTTAAGTAGATTTGGGAAGCAAGCATCTATTCATGACCCAACCTGATCTGGCTTCTATGGGGTCATGTGAAATGCCTGGATCAAAGTGAATTATAAATATAACTCAGCAGGACCAATGTTCGTTCTTTTGCAGATGAAGCAAGAGGCTTATTTTTATCCTAGTGTAGGGGAGAATGCAGCAAACAGAAATCTAAGAGGAGGGTTTTACACTTTCTGACTCTTCAGATGTAAGGAGTTAGCATTCACAGGAGATGCTGAGTCACTTGGGTGTCACAGGTAAGTTAGGAAGTCAGCTGGTATCAGTCACTGCAGGACAAGAATGCACTGGCCTGAGGTAAGAATGAGCAAAGTTACCTGTGAGTAAGTCAATACTCTGGCACTGCTTCTCTTGTGACATCTCCCCAGTAGATCTTGTGAGTTGCCAAATTTCCTTAGTAGATTCCATGGGTTATCTGAGTTCAATTTACAGCACAGTGTAAACATATTTTAAATGCACTAACTCTGAAAATTGTGCAAATTCAGTCTATTTTGGGAAGTAAGAGGCATTTATTAAAACACACTTTTTTTGCATGTCAGTGTGCAGTGGCAGTCTATCATTCACATGGCATATCCAGTACTTGTATTTGAATTTTCAAGTTGCACCCTCAGGAAATAAATATGTAAAATCCATCTGCTTGATCTCAAATCCGCTATCAGAGATGTATGTACATTGGCATCTGAGGAAATCCAGATTTCTCCTATTATTTGCCTCCTACTTGTTGATCATTTTTTCCCAGTACATTAGCTGTAAGTTTTAAAGCAGAAGATTCCTGAGACCAGTTATACATTTCACTTTCATTCACTGAGAACCATATTATGTTTTTCTATAAAATAGACCCAGAGAAATGAGACCCCTAAATCTATATCTGAAGCAAACCACACTTTTTATTTATTTCTTTTTGTAACTTGGCAGAGGGATAGGCAGTTCTCTGATTGCAGAAGTTAGGATTTGAACTGGTAGGGAATGGATCCTGCTTACCAGAATGTGCAATAGGAACAGAGCCACTCCAGTCTGTAAGGACAATCACACCAATCACTGCAAGGTCTCTTTGAGGTTGTTCATTGTATACGATGCCCAGCTAGAGCATCTGTAAATTAGCATTTTTCATATTAGACATTTTTCAAATTTTCAGAAGTTTTGACCTTATTAATTATCCCTCCTTTTGTTCTTGAGCATGTTTCTTTTCTCAATACTTTTGGTTTTCCTATCCTACTATACTGAATATGGTGGTTTTTCTCAGTTGCTGCAGATTATGAAGCTTTTCCAAATCAAACAAGATAAAACTCTACAAAATCATTCTTTTTTACATACTTGAATCAACCAAAAATTGTCAACAGTAACTTGTTTCAATAAAATGGTACAGAGCAAAACTCAATTTTATTTTATTAGCTAAGCTGATATTAATTATTTGTGGTCTATTTCTATAATATCTATGCTCTATTTGTAGCTCTCTGCTTTCAGCCATTGGCAGTTAAGAGTTTCGGTGCTAAATTATGAGTTGTTTAGTTTAACACAATAGTGACACCCACTGGCTAATTAAATAGTTTTTCTTTTCAAAGTCCCACAGGGTTAAAACACAAACATAAGTATACATTTTGAATGATGTTTTGAGCACTTCACTGTGATTTGTCATGCTTCTGTGAAGTATCACTGTTAATACTAAGCTGCATCATCAGGCATTTTGTTCTTGTAGCATATTATATCATTGAAAATTATAATAAAGTTGCCTAAGATGATAAGTTGCCAAATTTTCCAACAGTTTAGAGCATGGTTTAGATGTTCTTTACGAGAAAGATAGACTATTTACAAAGGCCTGTAGTGACAGATCAAGGGGTAGTGGCTTCAGGCTGAGAGAGAGTTTAGATTAGATATGAGGAAGAAATTCTTTACTGTGAGGGTGGTGAGGCCCTGGCACAGGCTGCCCAGGGAAGTTGTGGATACCTCATTCTTGAAAGTGTTTCAAGGCCAGGTTGAATGGGATTTTGAATGACCTGGTCTAGTGGAAGTTGTTCCTAACCATGACACAGGGGGTTTGGAACTATTTGATCCTTAAGATCCCTTCTATCCCAAACTGTTCTTTGATTCTATGAGAAGTCAAGCTCTAAGTATTATTATTGCATTTACTTGGCTAAAAATACATGAAAAACAAGTTATCTAATTTGGTCTCTTAAGGACAAGAGACTGGATTTAATGCCAAATTGTGTGATTTCTAATATTTATCTCATCTTAATCAGGTTTATATTTAGAAGAGGGCTTGTTCTGGGTTTTTTTGAGCCTTGGCTCACAGTGAAAATTAGTTTGTTTCTAGTCTTACCCAGTGAGGAGTAGAATCTTCCCAGAATGGACACCACTTCAAGCCCTGGAAGCTGTGGCTTTGCTCTGTATTTGATCAGCTCTTCCAAAAGGGGAGAGGACATGGGTGGAGCTTAGAGCAGCAGCAGATGCCCCCACCTCACAAAGCAAATTACAAAATAGAACATCTCTCCAAATGCCTTTGTGAGCACTCCTCTCTTGCCCACAGACTGCTTTACTTTCCTTCTTGCTCTGTCCTGCTCCTGGGGAAATGAAAAAGGCTGGTTACAAGCCAGAGTCCAGTGCACAGTGGAAAGGGTTGCTGTATTATTTGCCTACAATCTGTGTGGAATTGCTGGGCATTTTCACTTTTGTTTTTATGAACAGAAGGTAAGTGCATTTCACTGGTACATCCCTGGTACATCTCCATAGCTGAAGGTGATAATTGGGCTTCTTTTGACTTCATTGATAACGAGAAGCAAGACAATTCATTCCAGTAGCATGAAGTTTTTTTATTTCCAATATTAAGACTCCTTTAAAACATTGTGCTTGAGACAGTTAAGTGCTTAAGGCACTCTCAAAATCAGGTGCTGTTCAGTCTCATGCATCAAAAATAATTAATTCCAGATAACCTTGGCCATTGCCTTTTCCAAACAGTATTAAATGTTTTGTTTCATGATTCTGAAGTATTTGCAGTCTTAGTCTTAGGAAGCATAGTTAATTAAAAAACAATATAGCCTTGTTTTGCTTAAAGTAAATTTCTTACTGCAGGTCAAGCCCAGGATATGCTAAAATAACAGACTGTAGTCTTGGCATGGTAGCTCCTGACCTAGACAATTAACAAGGCACTGAAAACCTAGAGGAATTTATTGGCATCAGATGGCAGAGCAGGCATAATATTCTGTTCATTTTATCTGAGCTAATTTGTCATTTCCACATGAGCATGACTACCTTCATCCTCTTTATTTTTACAGCTGTCCTGAGACTGTAATGCTGTGGTAGTCACATTGGATGGGCACAAATAATAGATGTGATAATAGATGTTATGGCATGGTATCAGTTTGGTCTTAACAAAGCTCCAGTCATTATCAGTCTTTGAGCTGAAAGAAAGAGAGAGAATCCATCAGCTTCACATGGCATGCTAAAGTTGTATCAGCTGCCAAACCCATTGTGAATTTTGAATTCAGTGACTCTGTTCTATGACTTCACTACCTTCTACTGAAGACCATGGAGTCAATTAATTCACAGGGTAGCAGCAAATGAAGACATTTTATCAACCTAAAGGACTACATGTCCTGGAAGTGTTTATTTGTTAAGTATAATAACCATAGAATGCCTACAGTGTCTCAGTATTTTTTCTGAGTGCAATAAAAATCATGTTTCTTAACTGTCCAAGGGATATAACAGGTTTTGAAAATTTTCTCTTTCAACTCTTGAATGCACAGCATATAGACTAGTAATTTAAAAAACTGAAGTTGGTGCAGAAACCTGTTGTCAACAAAATGCATTAAAAGACAAAGGCATTAAAAAATGAGTGCAAAACATCTTAGGCTTTTCTTGTCCTGTTGATGAATGATGCATTTTGCAAGGTAATCACTAGTTTAGAGAACTAAAAAGCCATACCACTTACAGTAAAGTTAATAGTTCAAACAGTTGTATTTTATTATATTATTAGTCTGATTCATTTCACTTGTACTCAAAATGATGCTTTAATTAAAATGGTTGTCCAATTATTGTTTTCAATCAAGTATTTAAAGGGCGTAATAGCTGCCTTAGAAGTACTTCAATTAATAAATTCATTCTAACATAGAACAAGCAATGCACTGTGAGTAGACAGGCTGCAACTGTTCATGCAAGCAAACACTCAACACCCAGAAACCCCACTGTCCATTCACTGTTAACAAGGATGCAGAATCATCAACTTTTAATACCAGTAGCCCTTAATTTCCATAATATTTTACACTGCTGAAATTCTGGTATCACAAAAATTCTAACTGTTAGAGAAGACAACATGCTGATTCTGCCCTGGAATTTTTGCTAGTGACTTCTCTGGAAGCAGCATCAAGGCTGCAGTGAGAGGAGTGAGTAAAGATAAATGGAATATGACTCATATGAGGATTTTTTTTTTAGGTGGTCCTTATTTCTAAGTGTAGGACTTATTTTCCCAGCCTGTGGACTAAGTTCCCCTTCATAGCTTAAGGGCCAGTGGTCGTCCAGCCCTACTTGCACTGTGGCATGAGCCTATAGTATGTTCCTGTCCAAACATAGTAAATTACCTTCTCTGTTGCTTTGCTGATTTGACTGAATGATGCATACCATGTATTTTTTCACTTCTTGTCCAACTGTCAAATCACACTGATTTTAAAAAGACAATTAGAAAATAAATAAAAAGTGAAAGAAGCTTAAGTCCCTGCTTGTAATTCACAAGATTTTGTCCAGATAGATTCAGCCTGCTGAAGTGTTTACACTGAGAAGTAAGCCTTCAGTTCTTTTGCTTCCTGAAGCTTCATATCTTCTTACAATCATCTTTCATTTCCATCTTTTCTTTTCTTCTGTCAATCCATTCATAAAAGTAAAGATATAGTCTATTACTTCTGTATTACTGAAGTATCTTTTACTGCCCTCAAGTGGTCCTAAAGCTGTAGGGTTTTCTCAGGAATGTATGGGGTTTCATTTTGCTCTCTTTTAAAATACTGAATTATAGTAATTAATTCTATACTAAAATTATTGATTTATTATACATACTGTGTAACTAATATAATTAATTATAGTTATAATAATTTATTATAATTAATGGATGAAATCTGAAAAGAAAGCAAAACAGCCTTCAGTTTGGAAACAGAACAAGTTATCGGTAAACAAGGATAATGATATAAAATGAAAAAGATATGTAAGAGAAATAAAGACCTGCAATAACATAGATTTTTGTAGGGTGGAAGTGTAGACAGCTCACATGTGAAGCCTGATTAGAAAGCTTACTTTATTCAGCACTTTGAATCTATCATTGCGTAGTTGTTGAGCAGCACAGAACAAAAACTGCAACACATCTGAAACAACTCCACACCAGTGTTATAGAATGAAAAGTCCAGTTGGCATAAGAAGTAATTTGGCTTCAGGAGAATGTATATTACCTTGGAAAAGTTAGTAGAAATCTATGGAGATTGTATGGTAATGAAGGTAGAAATACTCAATTTAGAGCCCTTTATAGATAAATTACATTCTTCAACCTCCCAATCCATTTTAACACAATCTATTAAAATTGATACTTTCTATGAATATGTTATCTAATAACTATTATTTTTTTCTCCAGGAAACTTGCACTAAGATATGAGAGTGATTATGAAAACTGTGAGCTAGAAAAACTTAAAATAATTGGCATACCATGTCTTGAAAGAGGGAACTTGCTTGATTTGTTCTAATTGTGTACAAAGTCCCTTTGTCTAAAATGACTCCTCATTTTTCTGGTGGGAAAACAATGCTCATTGGAGTCCTAGGCTTGCAAAAGGTGATACTTCAGTTGGTGGAGACTTGCAGGTTATCCCAAGCATCTCAGAGAGGTGGTCTTGGAGACCTGATGAAGGTGAAAAAAAATTATCACCTAAAGCAAGTTGATAAACTTGAAGGTTGTGTTCCTACAGCACCTAATGCATGGGACAGTTTTGCAGGCTGTCCAGCAGCTGTTTTCAATCATGAATATTTATACATTGTAAGCCTTGTTTTATCCACAGAGTCATCTCTGAATTGCTGTGGAGGTTACAGCAGTAGTCATTTACTTTTTTGAACTCTTTTCAGGGTCAGCCTGGTGAGCTGGGAGCTCAAGGTCCAATTGGGTCCTTGGGATCTACAGGACCAGTTGGTCTGCCAGGGGAGAAAGGACAGAGAGGTGAGAATGGGCAGCCTGGGCCAGCTGGAGAAAAAGGTGATAAGGTAGGAAACACCACAGACAGCTCTTTTAGGTGTATACAATGTGTAATGTTAAATGTTGATAAGCAAAACAGAACCTGAATGACCAAAAAATATTTGCCAAACTATACTCCTGCTCACACAAAATTCTCACAGAAGTTAATTACAGAAAATTAATTCTTGAAAAAATATTTCAGGAGATTTTTTTGCTATGGATTGCAAGATTAGAATTGTCAGAAGACCTAAAATATGATGAACAGACAGACTCAGATTGTCACATACCATGTCATCCTCCTTAACCTCAAAGAAGATGTAGAAGTGTGGAGCTGGAGGGAGCAGTATGGTGCTTTTAAAAGCACTGCACTAAACAGAATTTTATTACCACTTAGAGAGTAAAAATTGCAGTTCAGATTCATATCTTTCATATCTGTACAATCCCTGGCTCTTGGTATCTCATATTAGTTTTAAAAATCTAATTTGACTCATCTCAGAGTGAAATCACTAATGTCAGTATCTGGCACACCTGAAATGTAAATGCTGTAAACAAAAATTGTATTGCTGGTATTATCAAAACTGGAGCAGCATTGTGAAATTATGTACAGAAATATTTTATAAGTTACAGGCAACTTCCCATTCTCTGTCATTTTATAATCTTTGGAGGATGAATGACTGTTGAGTATTAGACATTTGTCCTGTACTGTACCACCTGTTACATGGGTAACTGTTTGCACTAGTCTTCTGTTAGGCCTGTAGAAGGTTTTTTCAGATACTTAATTTCTGAAAATTATGGCTTTTGGTTCATATTTCAAACAAGACTGGTTTTTAGTTTCTTGCTATATAGTACCACATATTATTGTTTTTCATTCTTTTTAAGAGTTAATGACCTCATCAACTTTGTTTTTTCAAATCACCTGTTTTTAGGGCCCAACTGGAGTCCCAGGATTTCCTGGTTTAGATGGTGTTCCTGTACGTATTAAACAAATATTTCTTTATAAAAATTACAGGTCCTATAAACTCATAGCAAGCCCTCTAACAGAATAGTACACTTACTAAACTGTTTGGCTTTATACTTACTGATATAATTTCTCTCAGACAGTTACATGTTTTGAAAAAATGTAAAATAACTAGGTTAACTTCAGCTGTGTTTCCTATTGATAACAAATGCCAGCAAACCCAATGAGGTAAGTAGAGAATTTTCATGCAGGAGTGGGCAGTGAAGGCAGAGACTACCCATGGCCATGGAGCATGTGTCAGAGCTAGGCTTAAAAGCAGTGTATTTCTTAGCTCAGGCTCTATAGCAGACTGTAGTCTGCTTGGTTAATTCTTAATATCTCTGAAAATATCTTAAATGATGCACTGTTTTTTGTTCGAACATTCTGATTTTTGCTTGAGTCCTTTTGCAAGAGGAAACCCAATAACTGAGTGCAGTAATTTTAACCTGAATAGGGGCTGAATAAGCAAAGTAGGTCCTCAGTATGTCTTTATAAGCATGTGATAATGTATTTTTATGAATGTCTTCTTCAATGTGAAAATTGATGAAATAGTATCTTTGATACTGCATTTTTCAAAATACTCTACTAGAACTGAGTGATTTTACCAGTGTCATATGGATCAAACAAAGTTAAAATGTTGAATTTTGAAAGTGAAAACAGAACCAAAAGCTGAGTGGGTGTTGCAGCATCGGCTTGTCAGCTGTCCACATTTGACAGTGGGACTGTTGCCAAAATGTCTGGATAATGTCTGTAAAATGTCAGTAGAGGTCACAAGCCCAACATTTGGCACAAAAAAAAAAAAAAAAGTGTTCCCAAGAAATATATATTCTTTTTGCAAAAAAATGTTAATTTAAAAACAGTGTCCACAAATTAGACTGAAGCTTTACAGACGGGAAGAGGTAGAATTGACAAAAGCATTTCAGGCAAATGACCAGGAGGATACATGCTTGACCATTTTTCAGATTCCCCCCAAAAAATAATTTTAGGTCAAAATTAATATTTTGTCCTTACAAAAATCTTTAATTCTGTGAAAAATAGTTTTTTCCTCCAACAGGAAGATTATTCCAAGAAAAATCTCAGTGTTTCATTGGCCAGTTCCTAATGTTTAGTAGAACTAATCCTTATCTGGACACTGGCTAGTTATTGCTACGTTAGAAAAATCACAATTTCTGTAATTACTGTGTGCCTGAGTCAAGCTGTGTCCTCTGTTTAGTTTTTTTGTCCTAACAATTAAAAAACATGAGGCTGCTTGAGACAATTTTTTTTTTTTGGGGGGTTTTTTCAGCTTTGCAGCCACAAGAAAAACTATAGATAGAGAGCTAGAGTCCGTATCGTCTGAGACGACAAACATGACTTTTTCACTCAAGTGAGAACACAGTCTGGTCCTCTTAACCAGTGTTGTTCCTGTAATATTTGCTGTGCATCAAAAAAACTCAAATAAACAGAAGACTTTCCTTATTTGTTCTACACCACAAAAAAATATATTCAGAATAGAAGACATTTCTAATGCAAAAGAGTATGAAACCAGCACCACTGTGAGAAGTCATCTCGCTCACATCTGCGATATATTTGTTTCTGAACTGTTCTGTTAATTTAAAAAGTAATTTCCCATTAGTCATGGTGTATTTGTAATAAATATTAAACTGTCTTTCAGGGCCTCCCAGGAAGGGAAGGACCCAGAGGCATGCATGGTTTGGATGGCTGCAATGGCTCGAGGGGAGACCCAGGACTTCCAGGAGAAAACGGTTATATGGGACAAAGAGGTCCTTATGTATGTGAAAGGCATTCCCACTGTGCATGTGCATTTCCCCTCCAAGCTAACTGCTCTTAAAATGACTCTTAGACTGTGGCACCAGCTTTACACTGCTGCTGGGAATTTCCTGGGAATTCCCAGGAATTCTTACTCAGGTTAATGGGAGTGAAACACACTGCCTGAACAGATTAAGCTTGAATGTCAAGTAAGGTCCTGTATCCTTGAAATACACATGGCTGCCTTGAGAGTTAAATTCTGACTTGTTTCCCCAGAATGTAGCCACACCAGCTGAGAAGATGAAGCTTGAAACCACCATGCCATTCATTAGTACCTGAAATTTCTTAAAAGCATTACTAGTAGAGACATAGGTGACATGACTTAAAAATTAAGTGGAAGGTTCAATAAGCCTAGGTTCTGTTACACTCTAAGATTTTGTACCACTTTTTTACACATATGTGCTCTATGCACTCCTAGTCTTGCCTGGGCATGTATCTGTATATGCAGAGATTGTTCCACAACTAAAATGTTTGAAATTAGCACTTTAATATTTGTTTACTTTTTCTGTTAAAACGGAAGGTACTTTAAAATTATTTAAGTAGCTGTGTTAGCAGTGCTCGACTACTGAAGATAAAAAGATTCTTGTCATTAAGGGAAATAAATTATTGTAGCTCCAAAGAAATTTTGCTGAACAGTTCAAGTCACCAGTCTTAGACTTTTTGTGGAAACAAGTTTTACTTCTGAATGAATAAGAGCTGATTAGTTGGTCTAACAGCTTCCCTGAAATTTTCTAAATAACACAATAAAAACAACTGCACTTTACATGAAAAATCAAATGTGTTTAGTGAGAGCTAAATAAAATGCTACTAATGAATTCAGCTATTAGAAAAACGTGGAGAGGGTTCACGAGTGTAATGATGTTATCAAAGATAATACCAATTAGAATGAAATACAGTTTCATGCTATGAAAGATACATTGTAAACTTACTAATAACCTCATTTGTTATACCTCTGAAAGTAACTTGTTACTTCTGCTGAAACTCTAATATCATCTGTATTTTCTTACTTACTATGGCCTTCAAAATAGAGTTTTACTTTTTGTAATTAAACAGGTGACATAAAGGAAAAACGGGACATGGGACAAATTACAGCATAAATCCTACCAATTTCAGGAGCATGCTCTTTGTCAAGCCTAGAAAAATATTTGCAACCTACAAAAACAGGGAGACACAATAGGCATGTAGCCTTGGATATGTATACTAAAATTCCAGTGCAAATTCATTTAGCTACCCAGAAAAACAACACATAGTAACCATTTGTGTGCAAGCATGCCTCTCTATGCAGATTGTCTATTTTTAAATGGATTTGTTGCACCAGGTGCAAACCTGGTACATTACAGCCAACATTTTTATCTAATTCTTATTTATAGCATTCTCCTGTATAATTTTATTTAACACCATGTACATATTCATTGGCTTTACTTCACTGACCTTGTTGGAAAATAAGAAAGCAATTTCTATCTGTAAGACCTTACCTAAGTCATATAGAAGATAACAAACTGAATCTAACAAAGATGTTTTATTATACAAGAGACCACATGTAAAATAACTAAAGATAAATACAACTTTTGATTTGTTTAATGTGTTCCCTAGCACTATTGTTTACCTGTAATCTGTATCCAATCTACTGTAGCTATATCCAGCTGCAGACAGCTGTAATTCTTCCTTTTATTGTGCCATTCCAGGGAGAAATACCTTCCCTGTTTCACTCTGACTGCTGGATTTGGATAGCCAGTTTATGATATCATGAACACTGTACCAGTAGTTTTAAACTGGCTGACAGTGTCCCATTTTATTGAATTCAGTAGTCAGATGGTTAACTTAGTTAAATTATATCCACTGTATTTGGATTTCAAATGGAAAAACTTCAGAAATAATGTCTTTATATATCTGTTCTTCAGATATGTACATATTGTACATATCATGCTCTTAACACTAAACTGAGCATTACAGTTAAATTTTGCAAAATAAATCATCTGTTCATGCTAATTCAGATTGAGTTTTGGAGGGTGCTACAATTAGCAGGGTTTTATAAAGGACTCTACAGCAAGTGCCATGGGAACTTGGTTCTTAAAATCTAGGGCTCTTAGGTATCAGATTTTTTTATAGACTGAAACAGGTTTCCTAATAGATGGAAATATTGAGTACTATGCATCTAATGCAGTCCATAACTTTATTTATTTTTCTGTATGCAGTATCACTTTAAATTCTTCTGAATCACACAATGAACTTTCATGGAAGGCAGAGTGCTAGTACTTAAAGCCACTGCCTCTCTGAAAGAAAAATAAAGACTAAAGGCAAGATTTGTGAAGATTGTAGAATATTGAAGGACCCAAGTGCTAAGGAGTACCTTAACAGAGCAGGAGTCCAGAAGCTGTGGGAAGCTGGTTTGCTTAACTGTACAGAAGATTTTGTTAAAATAAAATGGTCATTCATGATCGTTGTGGATTATCTTGTGATATATGGGCACCTGAAAGTTTGAGAGGGTATCATACAGTCTCCTTGGAAATGTAAAATATGGATCATGTAATGTAAAAGTGGATCATGTTTTAAAAGACTCTTTTTCTTTAAAGGGAATTCCAGGGCAAAAAGGAGAAAAAGGAAATTCAGTTTATGTTTCACATTTTGGAAAAGGACTTCATGTAAGTACCTGATTGTGAAAAAAATCATCTATTGTAGGAAAAGATGTATGGTAAATGTAATTGTTCCATTATTCTCCATTAGTTAATAAAATTTAGTGAAAAAAACCCTAGATTAAAAACGCATATACAACTCTAATAGATAGTTTATGATCTTAACATCTGTAAAGTTAAAAAATACCCATGAGAAAGTTTGAACTGGTTCATTTGTTGTTACAGGGAGAGAGAGGTGATCCTGGACCCCCTGGCATGCCTGTAAGTACAGCCAGTGGGTTCTGTAACTGCTTTTTGACATGAAGATCATAAACTTTTTCTGCTTAGTATGGTAAGAAATACTGGGGTTTCTCCCTCCCTGCCTTAAATAGCAAAATTCCAGAATGAAGTCTGAGAAACATCCAGTCTGTATAGTCTGTTCCCATGGCCAGTTCATGCTGGCTGAAAGGGAGTAGAAACAGACCATCCTCACCTGCACTAGCTGTGTCTGGAGCAGCTATTGCCCTGCTACTCACAGAATATTTTCTCTGTGAAATTCAAGATGTGAAATCTTATTCTGCAGTATCTGATGGGTCTCCCAAGAATAAGTAGCACCCTATCATATTCCAGCCATAAGAACATGAAAGAAGAAGAGAGAGTTTAATTTTGTTGCTGAATCACATTCTGGATGGCTTTGGGTTCCTCTGGTTATACCCTTCAAAAAGGTGTTCACTGATGAATTGTATCAAGTCCCTGCACTGTAGCACAATTGCTGAAAAAGTGAACTCTCAGTGCATTAATAACACAGAACTGTGCCTTGTCCAGCATTACCCAGGAGCTGGTGCTGGGCTGCTCTAGTCACAGGGAGATTTCAGGAATGGTGTAAGCTTTGGGCTGTGGGTGGAATCCAGTGGCCAGAAGGCTGAGTCCAAGGTGTTTTGGGGGGGCTGGGTTTGTGTAGGAAAGGGCAAGTTCTTTCTGCATTCACAAAAAGACCTTTTGCAATCTTTTCCAGGGACCTAGAGGGCCAAGAGGTGCAATGGGCCCATCTGGATACCCAGGCCATCCAGGCTTGCCTGTAAGATAACCACAGTTATACAGCCTTGCCTTAGGATATGCATTCATTCTTGTCTAGCCATTTTAGAACTTGCCTTAATGTGAATCAAAGCATAAAAGTAATTTTTGAGGCAGGTGATAAGATAGATTTTTGCTTTACCTTATGAGTTTGGAAGTCGAGGAATATGTTGTTCCTTCCCATGTCTGTGTGAACATGTTTCATCCTGGCAGTCTGTGGTCATGGAGAAATGCTCCTAGTGCTCTCTTTAATCCCTTTTCCCAAGACCACGTGTGGGAGACTGAAAGGGGGGAAACCAGAGGTTAGCCCTCCTGAAAGCAGTGACCAAGTGAAGTAAATTGCCCTTTGGAATACGTTCACCCCAAGAGAAAATTCTGCCTCTAGGTCCTATAATCAAGAGGAAATAATTTTCAAAAGCTGTCTCTAAATCACACATACTAACTTGTCTTCATTCTCTTTTGAAGGGTATTCCAGGTTACCCTGGTTTGCCAGGTGAACAGGTAGGTAGCAACTTCTGAAGCTGCTAATGGAATAATAATTTATACAACTACTTGAAATGTTCCTTATGTGTAATTTTTATCAAGTTTTTCAAAAGAGTTACTTAATTAAACTCCAATGTTAGTATTTTCTGATCATGCTGAAACTGTTTACATTCTTTATCAATTAGGGAAATCCAGGGATTGGAGTAGATGGACAAAAGGGGGAGCCGGTAAGAAAACAAATAATATTAAATATATTATTGCTGTAGAGTTAGAAGAATAATAGTGTCTTATTGGGTTCCCTGGAACCCATTCATTTGTGGCTTTGTCTCCTGCTAATCATGTTAGAACAGAAGAAGTTACTGAATCAATTAATTCTGAGCAGAAGTGATTCCTTCAGTGAGCTGCATGCAGGAATCAAGCACATTCTGAAGATTTTGAAAAGCAACAGTGTTGCTTAGCATTTGCATACATTCTGAACAGACACTGCCTAGGTAATCACAACAGTATTTGTGATTACTTAATGACGGGGGCTGGATGAGATCAGATCCTGAATCTCATCTCTTGCTAAGTGCAGTGCAGAACAGATGTCAAGGAAGGTGTGTAAGAAGCACATAATAATAGTTCCTCTACCAGTCTCCACCTATATTAGCATACTCAGGATGTATAGAACCAGTGTGGAATATTTGATATTTCTTCTATGAATTGGTCCAATCAGTTCTTAGAATTTGTGCAGGTGTCTAACATACACAAGTTTCCATAGCAAATCAATAATTTCACATTCACAAAGTCTTGTGCTCAAAGGCTTTGGTCTAGAACATGAGAGATTTGACACATAGGAGTTACAGGACTGTCAAATCTCTTATCTCCACAGCAGATTTGGAGCAGGAGCCAGGCTTTCTCATTTATTTCCTTAGCCATAACATTATTTTTAATGACTCAGGAGAATAGGAGATTAGATTGCCAACCTCACTCTTCTGGGCAGATGGTAAAGAGGCTTACAGATTTCATTGCAAACCTTTATCTGCAGGTAATTAGTACATTTTCAGTGAGTACAGAAATATGTAGTGCTGTGTTACAACAGGAAAATAAGCAGAGTGTCACTGAAATACTGCATGGAGCATCTCTGCTGTTGCTTTGGCTTCCACAGGGCGACATCGGACTGCCTGGGCCACCTGGGTCACCACTATTAGTTGGACCTCCTGGAGCTCAGCTGTTCAAAGGACAAAAGGTGTTAATTTGTCATCATATTTAATTAACAGTGCTCAACTTGGCAAGTACAATCCTATGATATAATTTTTGCAAGGATTGCATTAGACAAACCTATCTTTCTGTAAGAAACCACCAGCTGCAGCAGAATCCTGTGTTCAGCACGCTTCCTACAAACTTTCAGGAGAGAACACCCCACATGTACTTTAGCTCATGTTCTGGAGGGAAGACTATGTTGATGCAGGGAAGATGTACTGCCCTTGCTTTGGTTTTGTTCACTTTTTGTCATTAGCAAATCATATTTCAGGCATCTTGGCAAATTTGATTACTGTGCTATTGAATCTCTTTGTGGCTCTTCACTAATAGTTTAAATTTTGCATGTTACTAGCAAGTGTACTATAATCTACAGTTTTGAACTAACCCTAACCCTTCTACGGTAGTCTTTTTAATATAAAAACTGTGTGATTTTTTTGTCAATTTTTATTGCAAATTTATCACAGAATCATAGAATGGTTTGGGTTGGAAGAGTCCTTAGAGATCAGCTAGTCCCAGTCCCTCTGCCATGGGCAGGGACACCTTCCACTAGACCAGGTTGCTCAAAGCCTCATCTGAACTGGCCTTGAACATTTCCAAGAATGGGGCATCCACAGCTTTCCTGGACAGCCTGTACTTCTTCAACATCACACCTACCATAGCTACTGCTGAGTGGCTTAGAACATTAGAATGTTTGTAACCCATGTTATTTTTAAACAAAAACTCTGTTACAGAGCCCTCTGCATCCTCAAGTCAGATTTCCTCAATTACACAAATGAAAAGGTAAAGTTGGCATTGCCAGCTCCTTCAGCCTCAACTCAGGGAACCAGTAGATTTCACATGTTGGACCTTGATCATGCAAACAGCTGCTGTACAGGTGTACAGAGAGGGAAAGGACCAAAAGAGCCTCCATAAACTCCCCATGTTCCTGGGAAGTGGGACATTTGCTGCATCTACATCACATAATCATGGCCATGTAAGCAGCCATGCACCCCATTCAGACTGGGGCTGTGCTCAAAAGTGTAGATTTATGCTTTTGAGTACTTGCATCAAACCAAGAAGAGCAGCAAATTAAAAAAAAGAACTACTGTCATGCATATTTGTAGGAACAAAGCCCTGACTTGCAGATCCTTGGAAGTGAAAAGATACGTATGTGTCCCTCCACAGTCATTATGCTGGTTTGACAGCGTTAACATGAATAAAGATAAGTACTTAAATGTTTTCTTGTGTCTAGGACACCTAAAGAAACACATCCAGTGCTTCAAAAAATATCATTTAACACTTCTAATTCAGAGTAGGACTTAAAAAAAGTTAACTAGCACACAGGCATATCCTTCATATTAATATACACAAAAACTTTCCTTTTATATGTAGGGCCAAAAAGGATTACCTGGGGTAACAGGATACAGAGGGCCACGTGGACCCAAAGTAAGTAACAGGATGTTTTTTTCCCATGGTGCTGGCAAAGTCCTTCTGTGGTTATTATGTTAAACTTCTAAAGCATTTTTTGCTGTGAAATTTAATCACCAGCTAAATCAGTGTGAAAGCAAAAATATTTCAAAACCCTTTGGAAAATCTCTCTGTTTTATACATACCTATTGAGTGTTGCCTGGTAGCAAAAAGTAAGTGTTGTTGCCAGTTGGGCTGTTGACATAATGGATTGGAACTATAAAGAAAATAGAAGTACAGATTGTTTTTCCTCAAGAAGGATGATCTGAATGTGTTCATGTGGGGCATGATGTATATTTACCACAGAAGGCTGAGGAGGGTCTTTAACATGACATTGTGGATATCCCCAAGGGTAGAGAAGGCAGAGTCACCTGTTTGGAGAAAGAGTTGCTCTTGACTGTCTATTCTGCATTTTCTTTTCTTTCTGTCAACATGATCAATTTAAACATTGAATTGCCAGAAGAGGAAAATCCATAGGCAGGAAGCTGCCAGATCTCTGAAAAACAGAGGATAATTGGAAACAAAAGGATAACTCTAGTTTATGTTAAAAAGTAATTTAACTTTGTAGCAGAAGAAAAGAAACGAGAAGCACGAACATCACATTTCTGATTTGTAAGTCTAGCACTTTTTCAGAAGCTCATTTTCCATCATAAAAAGACCACTGTTACTTGGCACTAGAAAAGAGAACAAAGCTAATTTTTTTCTATCAGATTTATATTGAATAAAATGGGCTTTATATACATTGCTCCAGTACTAGTTGTCTGTGTAGATGATAATACATGCACTTGTTAGTCATAAGCAGGAACAGAGAAATCAACTGAAGCAGCTCAAATGATGTCCAGAACTTAAAAAAAAAGAAAAAATTCAACTGCTGGAATAATATGTAGCTTAGAGAAGACACCAGAGCAGGTTCCTGAAATAAGTGGAGCTACTTGGGCACCGCTGGTGATGCTGTGTGAAGTCAGCCCCAGTGACTGAGCCTTGCAAGTGAAACAAGATCCATTGATGTAATGTATACATAATTTAATAAACATGCACAAAAATTGAAATTTATGGCACACTTCACTGAGCATCTTCATTAAAAAACCTATTTTGACTGCTCTAGGGCATACTTGGGAGAGGAGAAAAGGGTGAGAAAGGCCTTCCTGGATTCCCCGGATTGCAGGTAAGAAAGTTGCACAATAAATTATATTACAAATTCACTATAATTAGGCAGTTTAAGTTTGCAATTTTAAGAAAGACTTTAAGGATTTTTTTAACCTAATCTGTCATGCTTTATGTATTGAATATTTAGGAGACTTGCCCTGGGACTTACCCTGTCTCAGACTTAAACATAAGCTCACGCAGACTTCCCTTGGAAAGAAAGTAAATCTGTAGGGTTATCCTCTAAATATTTAGACTAGCACGAAGCTGCTTTGGAATAGCACAGTACTAACACAGTAATTTTAATGTTCTGCATATGTGTTGATGGCAGTTTTTACAGCAACTTTACTTGTGCCTGATTCACCTAACAGTGCTGAAATGGAGCAGCATTCCACTACTGTGCTTGATGCAATATGGTAAAAAAATTAAGTGAAAACCTGACTGGCTTGCTTTGGTCTGTAGTTGTAATTCTTGTCCATTTCTCACAGAAACTATTTTCAAAAGCTTTGCAAAGTTTTTGGAAGATATCCCACGTAATATTTATCTATGTAACATTAACTATCAGCAGTTCTGAATAGGTTTAATTTTAAATAAGTTTTTACCATTTTAGCTTACAGTCTACTTGCTTTTATTAGGGTCATCCTGGTTCTTATGGACCTGCAGGTTTTCCTGGAATGAAGGTATGAAGGCAAAAAGTATAAGCAGCTCTCTGAACAGTGGGATCAGTGAGATTTTGTTTTCTGTGGATTTGTGGAGATTTGCAATTTTCACATACTTCATACTTCACAGCTCAGATTGCATTCCTTCTTCTCTCTTCTGCTACCTGTTGCCACAGAAGCTGTATGAACTTTGTGTCTTTGAATTTCTGCTATTCTTTGAAATTGGGCTGAAATTTGCTAATGGAATCTGAAGTTGCAAGGAGGAGGAAAAGTCAGTAGGACACACATACAGCATAACAGAAAAGTTATGCAGCATATTAATTTTGTGTTTTATGGTGACATCGTGTAATTTTGTGGTGCATGCATGTTTTGTTCAAGTTTCTGTCTTGAGAAATTCCAGTGATACTAAGTCTGCTAAATTTTACTTATGAACTTAAAACATCTTACTGGAATAAAGAACAATAGATGTATGTATATAGACCTATATCTTGCCCAACTCTAGTTAAGGTAGTGATCATGCTGTTCATAAATCACATTAATGTAAAAATATTTGCCTCTAGAGTTATGTTCCAGGTGGCCGTTTTATCTGCAAAAATACTTTTCACTTTGTTTTTCACTCCTGTCTACCCAAAGAGTTCAAATACTGGCTGGATGAGTATATTAGAAAATCATAAAAAGAGAAGAGAGCTGATGTGCAGTTGCTTTCCATGCAGTAGTTTAAGAGAGTCATTCAGCAGGCAGCAAAGCAATTTCAGCTGTATTAAGCAGACAGTCTATCAGAGTCTGCTGGTATGTGTTCCAGCTAATTCTGTGCCCCAGCTTCTCTGAATCTGCTGAGCACTGTCTGAATAACCTGCCAATACATGCTGTGAATTCTCCAACACAGGAGAGTCTGTGAAACACCACCTTGTTTACAAACCCAGTGAATTCTCTGAAACAAGCTGTGGACACAATTATAACATGGCAGTACTGTATGACTGCCTTACTGGGTTTTGCTCAATTAATTATGTCTTAACAGATTAATTAAATTGTATTTATGCGATCGTTTCCAGGGTGAAACAGGATTTGCTGGTTTTCCTGGACAACCTGGCTATCCAGGCATACAGGTAAAAAGTGACCACACATTCACACCCCTCTCCCCTCTGTGCCAATATTTCCTCCCAAATGTACCCACTTGTCAGGTCATTTCCCTTTATACAGTCATAATTTCTTTAAAGATTTATTATTTCATGGTAGTTGTAGTTATTCATCACTGTGGTAGTAAACAGCAATGTAAGGAAACATTCCTAGCTGGTGCATGTGAGAGTGGGAATTCTGTTTTACATACCATAGGAATTGTTAATCCCAAGAGTTACCTAGTAATAGTTATAGTAAGTTATAGTTAGTATAACTTACTATAACTATAGTTATAGTAAGTTATAGTTAATAGTAATAGTTATAGTAAGTATACCAGGATAGCTACCTAATCCATGAATTGTAGTGCTCTGCAGGGTATTCATGGTTGAGATGCATTCTCAGGGAGGTATGGGAGGTAAAGGAAGCTGCTATTTAGTTAATAGTATGATCCTATAAATGAGGATTCCATTAGGGAGTAGAAGTGTAGGTGTCACATCCCAGGGCTAAGCAGTAAAACAGGAAAATATTTAAAGTGTGGAAGAGATGCTTAAAACAATTTCAGGAGACCCAGGTGTCAGTCTAGTGACATTTTAGGACAAAAGTTGATGGAATTTTCTTCTGCAGGCTGCAGAACCAGTGAAATTCTGACTACTGGATCATATTGTAATTCTGAGTAACAACAAAGACTTGAATGAAGGGAACTATTATAGTTCTGTGGAATCTACAATGCTAAAGCACACTCAGAAGAAAAAGGCAGTTCTGGATGCTACCCTAGAGAGAGCAAAGCAGCAGTGAGTCTAGCCAGAGGGGAAAGCCCAAGGACTCCTAGGATAGGGTCCAAGTGGTCAGCAGTGAATGAGCAAGAGGAGAAGTGAAATGCTGCAATGCAGAAGGTGGATGAAACATCAATAGTGACACCAAGGCTGAAAAAGCTCATCAAAGTTATTACCACTGCACAGAGGAGAAAAACATTACTGCAGAAATTGTGACACTAATGAACTTGGCTTAAATATTCTTAAATGCAAAAAGTCAAGGAGTTTTTATTTCCCTCTGAAATATTTTTTTGAAAACTGCCTATAAGCCAGTAAATTTTCTTCAAGAGATTTGCACAAAAATCACCTCTGTTATAAACTAAAGGTTAAGACTGGAAAACACTCTACATAATCCATGGCAACACAAAGAAGTAAACTGTGGCTGGTGCGTAAGTAGTACACAGCTAAAGACACAGTAGAAAGCACACAAATAAAAGTGACAAGCAGGTTCTCAAAGCATGTTTACAAAGGAGAAATGATGAACACATAAAGTAAATAAATAAAAGTACAATAAAAACATTTGGCTTAGTCAAAAACTTACTTTTAAAGTTAGGACTGCCAGGAGAATGCTAGAGCAACTTCTTTAGCTAAGATTTTAATTATATGGTCATACCCAGGGGGAAAAAATAGCCCACAGATGTTACTTTTCATTTCCTTTGGCTATTATCAACTTCACAACATGGTGATATCATTTAGATACTAATTGAACTGAAACATTGCGTGTAAGATTTAAACAGAAAATTCATTGCAGTCCAATACTCCCAAAATCTAGAATAAAATCTTAAGTGTTTTGTTGTTAAAAAGTTCTCACCCTGATGTACATATTGTTTTAATTCAGGGCCTTATTAACAAACTTGAGACAAATCATGTTATAGACAGAATTGTGCATTCCTCACACTCAACTGATCAGCCCACAGCCTGATGGTGTTAACCATCTGTTAACACTACAAACAGTAAACAAAAACATGATTAATTGTTGGTAGGTTATGCTAGGGAAAAGGTTGAAGTCCTGCAGTAATGAATCACAAAGATGAAATTACAAGTGCTAGTGCCCAGAGCAAAAGAAATCAAATCAAGTATAGACGCAACTTAATAAAAAAGGGTAACTAATACAGATATGCAAAATTCTGAGTGATTGCACAGATGCTGTAGTTTTGATTGGGAAACAAGTGGAGAAATCTGATTATTCCTGAAGGGGCAGACCTATCCAGACTGCACCAACTGTTCAGCTGGCCTCACCTCAGCTGTTGCTTATCTACTAAAAATCACATGAACCGAAGGAACAAGAATTTGATTAAAACTTCTCCTGGGAATAGCCTGTCTTTAAGTAGATTTTTCTGAAATAAACATGTTCATAGAAAATCTAAGATGTATTCAGATTTAAGGTGTAGAGACAGAAAAGAACCCCAGTTGCATTGAAAGTAGATTTCATCTTTAAAAATGATAACTGTTGCTAACAGCAAAGAGTGAACTTCAAGGAATTGTTGCCATAGCCTTTGATGCCTAAGTCTGGATGCTGGCAGCACTTTTTTTTTTTAATAAACTGTTGGCAAGTTGAGTCTCCTGAAATTTTTGTGGGAAGAGAAAATAGTATCAGTCAACAAAATAATCCAAACAGATGTATGCCATTATGTAGGAGTGTACCAACAGTGAAAACACAGCAAATAGGCAGCTGCCAGCCAAAGAGGGTCATTAGCCCTAACATCCTAAAACCAGATTTTGAGAGACCACAACCAGAATTTATTACTTAAGATACCAAGAACAGACGTGTTTGACATTGGCTTATTACTCTTCAGTTATTTCTTGTGTTCTGGTTGTGTCATTTTAAAATCAGCACGAAAATTATATAAGACTTGGGCCAAATACATATATTATACAAATCTTTGATTATTTATCATTGTGAAGTTAATTTTAAAGCTCAAAATCTTTTCTAAATTTATCAGAGGAGGGAAAATGCTAGTTTTACTTTTTCTTTCCTGCCACACAGAAGGCTCTTGGTGTCATTAGGGAAGACAAAATTATGTTCCTATTTAAAAGAACCAAAGATGACACAAGGATATTTTTTCATTCTGCAAGATACAGCCAAAGGAAACAGGCCAGAGATGAAGAGGGCAGCAGTCAGTGACAGAATTGTCTAATTACTGTAGAGACACCATTTAAAAAAAAAAAAAAAGCCAAGAAAGAGGCATAGAGGCCTTGTTTTCAGTTGTGTAAGAATGGGTATCCAGTTTTGCAGTCCCAGTTCTCCTTGTCTGTGTCCTAAACAGCCCTGGGATCCAGTCCTGGGAATGCAGCCTCACTACGCAGTTCCCACATTGACATTCTTTGTTTTCTCAGTTCCCATTTGCTGAAAAAGGAAAGCTGATTTCTAAGCTACAAAGAAAAGGTCTAATACAATTTGCCACATAAAAGTCTTCCCTAAAGTCCACTTCACTTGCAATTCTAATTAACAAAATCCAAGTTAATTTAGAAATCCTCCAAGCAGAAGTGATTTTCCTCACCATTAGTAAGCACTTTTATGTTTCCCTCATGCAGATGTTTTAAACTTCTTATAAGATCTTTGAGTATCTCTTACCATTGATAATAGCTGTGAAGCTGTGTTAGACTGTGAAACTGTTTTTCTTTATGCTTATCTGTCATAGAAGTAGTTTCCTAATTCTGATATAGAGTTTTTGTAATTTTAATTACAGATTCGTTGTTTAATTATCTCAATTAAATGGATACTGATTTACTGTAGTTGAGTCATATTTACAATCAAATACAACAGTCACATGTTCTGAAGGGTCAAATAGATATGTATGATGGGTATATTGCTATTTAGCCACTGGCATCCTGAAAGATAATGATTATTTTAAATCTTTTTTGCTTGGTTATAAATGCTGTAAAGTGTAAAAAAAAAATTTTCCGGGTGGTGTGTGTCAAATCCCTACATACCTCCCCATTGTTTAAATATTCAGTAACATTCTACTACACCATATATTTGTATAAAAAAAATTAATTGTTGGACTCTTACAGGGGGATCCAGGAGAGAAAGGGCCCCCAGGTCCTCCTGGAGTTGTTGGAACTCCACTGCCTCCTCTAAAAGGTTGTATCTATTTTTGACTAGTCTTTGTGCTGTATGAAGTGCAGAATCTGTTTTGCTAAGGTGTGTGAAAATGGTCACTAGGGGTGCAGGAGACAGAATCCTAAAACATTCCTAGTGGCCACAGGCTGTGTTTGTGGGTTTGGCCATGTTTTTTTAGTTTGTTTGTCTCCCTGATCTTCCTGGAACTACATTAAACATACAAGTGTTAGATTAAATGTTTGTGTGCGAGATCTTTGTGCATGCAGTCACAACTAGATGTGAAGGGCTCTCTCGTTATTGCACCTAAGCATATCTACAAAAAAATCTATGAAAAATAAGCCCATGCTGGTTAATGGACAGCAAATAAGAAAACTTGCCTTCCCATTGTGATGCAGGATTCCTGTTTTCAGTATTGCCACAGCACACAGATTTTAGACTACAATCAAGCTTCCTATTGCATAGCAGGGGCAAAGTCCTGGGACTGGTACCCCCAACAGAATACCTGCCAATTTATTACCTTCCTCCCTAACCCTGAAGGCTGCGTTTTAATGCCCCAGCTCCTTTTATCCCCATCTTACTCATCTAATCAGTGAAAAGATGTGTGGAAATTCTTATTTCATAGCAGGAAGCAATGGGGAACAGCCAGGTCTGCTGCCTGCAAGGTTGTGCTTTTGCATCTAATACTTGGAGAGTTTGTCTTGTGAGAACATTTCAACAGAGAAGTCATCATAAATGTATTTCTAGTGCAGCACTAGAAATTTCTTGTGATCGCAGAAGTAAGTTACAATAAAACCCCTCCATGCTTAATACCTCAAGTAACATTCAGTCGTGTGCATGGTGTGTGAGTGGATACAATCTTCAGAAAGAGAGGCCTTTAGCACAACAGAGAACAGAACTACTGCCAGTATTTTCCTTTTCCAATTTAATGAAGCTGGTTACCTGCGATTTAGGTTTTCTTTATCAATATGTAATTGCAATTTTGAATTTCATTATTTGTAACAATTTTGAAAATATACTTTTAAAAATCTGGATAATTTCAACTAAGATGATCCTGAACGACCTCCCTGTGTGTACTGCCAAAGCACATAACATGAAATCCATATTTATTTTAAATACTACATGCATTTATTTTGGGCAAACATTTATCTCAGCATTTTGTAATACATAGCACAAAGATGCTTCTACCAAGTGTTGAAGAGTTAAAAATGTGCTCGTGAAATGGGCTGGAATCCATAGAAAAGTAACCAAATCCTCCCACCTTATAATTCAATTGTTACACATTTAAAAATATTTCATAAATTATTTTATTCTTGTGTAGTTTCCAAATTATAATTTTGGTTGCAGCTTAATTTAGATTTAAGCTATAAATTCCATAACGTGTTCAACTCACATGTTTCTGTAATTCTCTGTAGGTCAACGAGGAGATCCTGGATTTCCAGGTCCTGTTGGTGAAATGGGGTCAGTTGGACCAGTTGGTCCCTCAGGCCTTCTAGGAAGACCAGGATATGATGGAACAAGTAAGAGAAGTAGAGGATAAATGTGAGCTATACACCAGAAGGAAAGAAAGCAGCTGAAAGAAAACTGTTCTTTGTTCTTGCTTGATGCAAGTCACCAACTGTAAAGACTGTTCAGTAAAAATATTAACTCAGCACTTAATAGCCAGACAAAGAAACAAAATTATCGAAGCAGAACATTAGGAATGACTAGAAAAGGAACAGAAGACTAAGGAGAATACTACCATGGTAAACCCATGGTATAACTGTGTCTGGAGTGCTGTGCTTAAAATTTCTGCTCTCCATGTCAAAAAGATATAAAGGGATGTGCTGAGGATGGCTTTGCTCTGTATGAGGAGCTGGAGTAACTGGGATGTCTGGAAAAGAGATAATGGAGGAAAGGAGGAAAAGAAGCATTTGAAGGTCTACAGCAGGAACCTCTTTTCTTGAGCATCCTGAAAAACCTAGGATTTGGATTCAAGCATTAGTTATATAGAAGCTGTTTTTCAGGACAGTCCTGAATGGTCTGGAGTTTCCTCCTTGATATCTCACATTAATGCTGTATGGGCTGTTTACCATTCTTTTTTTTTCAGGTCTTCCTGGTCTGCCAGGAGTAAGTGGGGCACCAGGACCTCAAGGTTTTCAAGGGGACCCTGGTTTGCCTGGAACAGGTGAACTAATCCCAGGAAGACCAGGATTTCCTGGACCACCAGGCCCACCAGGGCAGCCAGGAAGACAAGGCTTACCTGGACTACCCAGTAGGTTCAATAGCAATTTATATAACAAGACTAGAATTCTGCAGATTAATAGATCCATTGCTTTTGTTGGTGCTACAAATACAGAGAAGTGAAAAGTGAATTTTGACAGCTATTTCAAAGTTTACATGGGATATTGAAAACATATTTTTCCTATCAGCTTTTGATCAGTGAGATTTCAAGATTTTCATAGTTTCCTGGTTGATTTAAACACAGAGAAGTAACACACATATTAAAATTCTATTAAGAATATACTAGTTGAAGTTAAAAGTACTGAGGAGGAAACCCAAATCTGCATCCTTTAGAAAAGAAAAAAGTCAAGTTCTAAGTAGAAAAAAAAAGGAGTGGCAATGAGAAGCAATGTGTCAACATTCAACTCTAGCCATACTGTCTGTTGCAGTATAATCTATAAGCAAGAACTTGTAAAGCATTTAATAAAATCTCTAACTCTTCATGCAAGAATAACAAGAGAAGCAAGAGGAGGACACATGACCTAAGCTGTGGAAACAATAAACCTGATTTATACTGGCTGGAAAATTTGTTTTTTCAAAGGTGTAATCTGTACTGACAGAGGGATCCCTGGAGAACCTGGAGCAAAAGGTCAGATAGGCCTTCCAGGAAGAAAAGGTGCAAAAGGAGAGAAGGGTAAGTTGGCCTGGATAACAAGAATTTGAGTATGAAACCTTTGCCAGGAGTGTCAAATCTAAATGTCAAGAAATTCATGGTAACTGGGAGGATGAGGCCCATCGAAGTAGAGTTACACAGCCTGCTGGCATTGGGGCTTCTGAGTCAGCAGAGGCCTGTTAGTGCAGAGGTACTCAGCACTGTAAAGGGAGGCTGATAATCCTCTCCAGGTGAGAGAACATGAGAGACAACGGCCTGTGCACTATGCACACAGAAAAGAAGAAGGGCAACATTATTTTTTGTGGATTAATTTTGCTACTGTTTCAATGTAATTTTGACACTTTCATGTAGGAAGTCAAGGCTTCTGCTCATGTAGTGCTGGTCCTCCTGGTCCCCGTGGTGTGCAAGGACCTCCAGGTACTCAAGGAAGGAAAGGACAAATGGGATACCCTGGAAGACACGGAGAAAAGGGTGACCCAGGCTCATCTGGTGCAGTGGGAGCACCAGGGCTCCCTGTGAGTAGTTTTCATGAGCTTCAGTAAACATCAAGTTACCTCTCAACTCAGGAGGCATTTAAGCAGAATGGTGGAGAAAGTGCCCTGCAAAACTATCTGGAACTTTTATCTACTTTAGCTTAATACAGTCTCAGGAAACAAGCTTTTACTTTTGGGAGCAGACTTACTTTCTTTAATGTGCTTCATATAGTTTATCTTAGTCCCCAGAGTGAGCAATAATTCAAAACACCACTTAATCTAACTGCTTTAGGAATACACTATATGAGAATTTATTGGTCTTGCTGTGATTTTGATCTGCTTCTTCTGGTCTGACATATAGAATGTACATCCAGGATGTTGCATGCCAAAATGATGCCAAATAGAAGGGGTTTTTAATGCACTTTCTTGTGTGTGAGAGGGTTTTCTTTGAAAATATAGGTAGATATACCCTGCTTTATAACTGTTGCATTATGGTTGGGTTTTTGGGTTATTTTGAGGGGTGTGTTTAGAGGGGGTTTTTGTGCCTTTTTTTGTTGTCCTTGCTTGGTTCTTGTTTTATTTTTTTGAGATTTGAGTTTGTTTTAATAGCAGAACTGTTTTTTCACATAAGAAATTGCTTAAAAGTTTTCAGAACATGTTCTTTCAAAAGAAAAAAAAGCAAACAAATCCATTGTGAGTCTGAGAGAAGGAGGTGGAAGGGCTCTCATTCAAGTTCCAATAGTTTCATTAGAACGTTTACATTTAATATCTTTTTTTTTTTCTTAAAACCCTCTTACTTGAGTGGTGTATGTGAGATTCTGATGTTTTAGCCCTTGTGGCTCTGAAGTAAGGCTTGAAGCCTTCTCCTGAACTTTGCTGTTGTTAGGTTATTTAATTGAGAAACAAGGACAAAGTAATCGCTTTGGAAAGAAATAATTCACTTCAGTACAGAAGTGCTTTGGTTTAATGGACCATTTTTCTCCATTTTTCTGCTCCCTTTTCTTCTCAAAGATTTCATTTTCTTTTCAGACAATAATAACTCATCACTGCCCACTTGAAGATGGAGACATTGTAACAAGTAGTCACTTCTAGTTTCAGATACACGTTTTTCAGAAGTCTGATTCCTGATTTAAAATTGTCAATCACATTATAAAATGTTTTTGCTCCACCTATTTTTAAGGGAGAGATTTTGAGTAAGAGAGAAAGCTGCCTAAGTAAAGTGCCAGTTTTTGTACATTAGTGGCCTTTTACTTCTGTGTAAATTTCACATGGTTAAGTGTATTGATCCACATGTACTGTTGCAAGATCAGACCTTGACCAATGATGATATAAAAATTGCACCCTGCTTGGACAGCTGAAAGCAAAAATCAGCATAAGAATATAGAAAAGCTTTTCTTTTCCCCTCTAAACCTGTTGAGCCATATATTCACCTAAGAATATAATGTACCTAACCAGATGAAATTTTTTATTGGTAGCTTTGTGAGTTTTCATTCATAAAAAAAAGCATCACTTACCTTCTGCTGTGTTCCCTTCTGGGAGGACAGCTTCATCCAGCAGTCACCACCCTCCAGAGATTCCCTTCCTCAGTGGATTGTGGGTTGAAGTCTGCAGTGGGAAGAGTTAATGAATCATATGTCTCTTGATATTCTTACGTTTGCAGTCCCATATCTGTGCAGCCATGGGCCCAGTGCTTCCAGCATTACAATTTTTTGCAGTTTTATATCTGTGCATGTGGCAGTCAGGCTGGAAAGGCTATGTGCCATTCACACTCCTCTTTTTGACCATCAAAAGAGAAAAGTGTGTCCTTTTGATTACTTTAATTGGTCTTTTTTTTGGGAAACCATGCAAGAGATGGATATCTGATTTTCCCTTAAATGCCCACTTTGATTCCTTGCTGGAGATAACTGACAACTCTTTTCTTTGTCAATGATAAGGGGACTCCTGGTTTGGCTGGACAGCATGGGGAAAAAGGAGAGAAGGGTGATCCAGGAAGAGTTAGAATAAAAGGTAAACACATTTTACCATTAACCTTTTTGTTTTCTTATATGATGTCTAGGCAATAATGTGAGAAAAACATAAATTTACTCTTTACTAAATCCATTAGCTCAATAAGTTACTGAAACCTAGAGGGCATATATATCCAAACTGCTCTCTTGGTACCTTCTCTTCTTGCTAAACACAAGATCAATGCAGTGTTTTGTGGGGTTTTTCTCTATATTTGAGCCATAAAACAGTTTTAACAGCATGTTATTAATGCCAACAAATGACTTTTCATGTCATGCAGTTGATAATTAGGGGTATTCCAGAGGTCTGTACAGCAAAGACTAAGCAGAATACAAGTACTGTGAAATCATGAAGAAATATTATTGAACAGAAGCCACCTCCTGAAATTTCATATACTAATATCATAGCTGTTATCTCAAATTAGGCCACCAACATCTTTCTTGGGAAAACTTCAGTCTCAATGACTATTCAGATTCCTCTCCTATTTCTAAAAATTACTCTTGACCAGGCATTGAAGAGAAACAATAGGCCACCAGTTGCACAACTGGAATTATTTTAATTAAATAGATCAAATCCTCTCCACAGTTATGGTTATGATTTGCCAAAGCAAAAGAAACAGAGAACAGTAAATTACAGCAATCTGGTGGCAAAGCTTAGTTAGAAAGGCTAAAATAATTCTTCACAAAAGATTGTCCTTCTTATTGTTTGTAAAAAGTTAGCTTAGCTTTGGATGCCTGTGGGTTTTTTACAGATGTTGGAGCAGGGGAAAACATTTGCTTTTATTTGCAAAGGATTTCTTGACACAGCAGAATGAATCTTTGTGTTAGAATAGTTTTACTGTTCTTGATGCAAAAGTTACTTTTTCATAAATATTGGTGCAAGAGAAATCCATGGGGGGAAAAAACCAAAAACCTTTGGGAAATATTGATGCAAATATTCTGCATCATATGGCACTGCTATATCCTGACTTAACTGAAATCAAGAATAAATCTGTGACCTGTTTCAATAGTAAAATATTTTAACTCTATATATAGCATGGACAAAAGCCATGTTCCTATGGTGCCTTTGAACATGTCTTTTACGGAGAGACCAATTTATTCCATCAGGTATCCAACTAAAAACTGCCTTCCTAAGCCTAAAATGCCTAAGAAATGTGAATTCAAGGACTGGGAATTATCATGAAGATAGGATCAACAGTTACCCAGCATTTACTTAAGCAGAAATAAGTCCTCCCCCTAAAATTACTGCAAATATTATTTTTTTCCCAAAATAATATTTTAAGGATTAAAAGGTGAAAGAGGACCCACTGGGCTTCCAGGATTTCCAGGCCAAAGAGGTCTTGATGGCAGAGATGGGGAACTAGGATTGCCAGGGGAAAAAGGAGATGAGGTATGTTTGATTTCCCCAGACTTTTTCCATTTCAATTAACATATTATCTTATTAAAAGTTGTGAAAGGTTTTATCCATTAAAAAATTAGTTTCGTGAAAGTATTACTGTTTATTTTAGCATTCCTGATAATAATCTCTGCATATACTGTGTGCCAATATTATGGGGTCAGGAAACAAAAAATACACAAACCCCTTTTTTCCTACTGCCTCTGAATATTTAAAAATACTAATGTCATCCATGTAGTCTTTCCATTGTGAAAGTGTTTCTCCAGATAATTCTCTAACATGATTTTCATAATCAAAGGGAGGAGAGAAATTAGGTCTTGTTACTTCTTACTGAGAATTTTTGTTTCAGGGCGATTCTGGAGTAGCAGTTCCAGGTGATAAAGGATTCCCTGGGCTCCCAGGACCTCCTGGGGTAAAAGGGCAGATGGGATTGCCTGGCCTGGGGCTTCCTGGGTCTCCAGGAGCCAGAGGCAGCCCTGGAGACTTTGGTGATATGGGTAATATTGGGCCACCTGGTCCAAAAGGCCAGAAAGGTAATTTTGAATTTTATGTTAAGAATGAACTAACAAAATACATGTTTGGATGTTTGGTGGCACCCATTATGGTTTAATATGCATTAAATATTATATTAATGTATTATTCTATATGTATGTCTATGTATATGCATATAGTGCTATTCCTTTAGGGTGAAAATAGTGCTAATTTATAGGAAAACACAATTTATACTTAAAGCTTGGCCTGGTTTTTGGTTATAAAAAATTCTTAGCAAAAAAAAAATCTACACTGATAGCTGTAGATAGAATTTAAATGAAAATATTATTTCTTCCTTGCAATAGAGAGTACTGTAAAACAAATTGCCATGACAATTAAAAAAAAGTCTTTAAAAAATACAACTGTGTTACAACAATTTGAGATATTACCAATGTTCTATAGGAAGTATCAAGAAAAATATATTTTAAGATTCCCCATCAAAACTTCAGTAATATGGAAATAACAATCTGCATAAACAGTCACTGCACGTTTAATTGCCATGACAATTAGTTCCCCAGAAATATTACAGTAAGTGTTCAGACTCCAGTTAATCTAAAATCAAATAGGCCAGTTTCTTCTCCCTCTTGCTTCAGGTGAAACTGTCTGCATTACATCACCATATCCTGGAAATCCAGGTCCCCCAGGTTTTAAAGGTGTTCAAGGTATGTTTATGCATAGGAGAATTTTTGATTTCTACTGAAATGGAGTTTTAAGTTGCTAATTAAAGAAAAGAGGCTGTCCTAAAATGCTACACTATTTACAGCCTTTTTATGTATTTCCTTTTTATTTCCAGGACAAAAGGGTTTAAAAGGACTCCCTGGGCATCCTGGACCAAATGGCTTTGATGGGCAAAAAGGCTATCGAGGAAGGCCAGGAGCAGGAATCCCTGGACCAGAAGGTAAATTGTGCTTTTCCTGATTTGGGAGAGCTGCTGGTCAAGTTGTAATTCATACGTGCAGGGAAAGGTAGGACAGGGCAGGGTAAAGTAGAATTGAATTGAAATGAGTAGTTCAGTGTCCAGAGAGCAAAGGCACTGAACTGGGCAAGACTGACAGTACTCAAGACAGATGCTGCCCCAAAGAAAACCCCTGTTACTTCCCACAGGAATTACCTCCTTCAGTCCTTATGTATCATTAGCTGTAAATAAGAAACATGAAATTTAATTTATTATTATGTTTTTCTTTTCAAGGTGACAATTTAAATCTGCCTAAATTTGGACTACAATATTCCACGGTTTGGGTGTGGGGAAAACAGAACAAAAAATCCTGAACACCTCCTGAATTAAGCCTTATGATTTTTAAAATCATATCAACAGGCTTTCGAGGCACAGCTGGTGATCCTGGTGATGAAGGCGAAAGAGGATCTACAATTGATGGCAAAAATGGCCTTCCAGGTCCACCTGGCACAGATGGTCAGAAAGGTCTTCCAGGTGACACCACTTATGGCCCTCCAGGAATCCCAGGCAACAGGGGACTGCCAGGACCCCCTGGTGCACAGGGAGCAAGGGGTAATCCAGGCATTCCTGGACTTCAAGGTATGGACCAGTTTCTATGAAACACTTCTACATGTTCAAAGGGCAAAATCTGAGCAAAGGTGCTCCTGGTTCAGAGAAAACTTCCTCACACTCAGATCCACAACGGTGACTGTGAACAGTACTCCCTGTTTTTACATTTACATTTTGCTGTTTGCTGCAGTGATGTCTCCACAGCACCATGTCCTTCCCACCCCATAGAGAATATTGCTGTTTCCTTTTACAGGTGTCGCTTTTGCCTGGCCCTAAGCAGGTGACACCCATCCTTCAGTGCAGGGAACACCTACAGAACTGAGCCAGTGCTGTGCACCTGGTGCAGGCCAGTGAGTTACTCCCATTCTGCTCCTACACATCAGAAACTGCCTACTGTACCTATAGATGAGGGTTGAATTTGTATTTGTTCCTTAAAGAAAGAAGTTCTCCACAACAGCCAATTCTAAATTGCAGAAAAGCATCACTTTTCACAAACTATGCAAAAACTAGAGGATAAGTAAGATACTACAGTAACCGAACACATACCTTTCAAAATTAAAACTAGGAATTTTGAGGGACAGTGAGTAATGGAACTGACAATGGTTTTTTTCCAGGACAACCTGGCACCCCAGGATTTCCAGGTGCCAAAGGTTTTAGAGGCCCAGAAGGTGATGTAGGAGCACCAGGCTGTCCGGGCTTCCCCGGCTCACCATGTGTCCCAGGCTTACCAGGACCGCCTGGACTCAGAGGTGTCATGGGCCTGCCAGGACCTCAAGGTACACAACAGCCAGCAAGTTGCCTCACAGCTCTAAGCTTTTCACATACTTTCTGCCAGATTTCATCACATGATTTTTGTGGCTGGCATGACAAATGTTTCCATGGGGGCTGCTCATTACTGGGGGTGTACATTATGTTTTGCCCATTTTAAACTCAAGGAATGTAGACTGTGCATCTCAGGTGCATCCCAACTTCCCTTCCCATGCTGTTCCTTAACTGGCCAAATCACAGTGGGTTCACTCTAAGTAATAAACAAAGAGTTGTCTCTTATCTGTTACTGTCCTGAGTAACTTAACCGAGCTCCTGTCATTACTGTGATGCTTTTATCTTCCTTATTCTTCAATGGAAGTATTATTTAGGAAGAGCTAGGAGACACATCTATCAAAAGTATTTACAAATTAGTAGGGATTTTTCACAGTGCTCTTATACTGTCCGTCACTAAAGAAAGACAAGAAAACAAACATTCCAAAACATTGAAAAATCTAGGCAGGGCTAGGACGCCAACGTAGTAAAGAAAAAGTTTCAACTTATTTTGCCATGTTTGATGGTCTTCAAATTTATACCAAATCTATCACTTTCTACTTTTTATATACAATTGCTTAATTTTTGCCTGCATTTACATACATAGATTAAAGCTCTCTTTCTCAGGCTTACCAGGCTTTAAAGGTCAGAAGGGAGACAGGGGCCTGGCTGGGCCACCTGGAATCAAAGGTCTCAAAGGCTCTCTGGGCTCACAAGGTCTCCCAGGTCCTCCAGGCTCACGAGGTCCTCCAGGACTTCCAGGCAATAAAGGACCCATTGGCTTCCCAGGAGAAACAGGTATGTTAAATATTCTGCAGACCACCTCACCTGTAAGTTCTCTTGTAGAGGGAGCCCTTTTTACTGCTGTTAAGGTTAGGAAGTACTTTCCACCCACCTCCCTTTCCAGCTTCAAGAATAAGACTTCAGCAGGGTAGAGTCAATAACCATAGAACCATCCCTTGTTCTTTCTCTTATGATAAAAACGAAGGGATGAATATAGTTTGATGCATCTTGGTGCATGCTGGTGCTTTAGTTGTTTTACAACACTAACGTATTTCTATATATTATTTCCTAACTATTAGTAATAGGTTGTAAGATGCTATAATAAGAGGAATATATTTAGGTTTAACAGAATCCTTTGGGTGGCAGTCCTGAAGGGCAAATGAGTCCAGGAAGGCTGAACATTCTTCAAGAAGGAAATTTTTAAGGCATGGAAGGAGGCCATCCCATGCACTAAAAGATGAGCCAGCGGGGAAGACAAGCAGCTGGGCTGAACAGAGTTTTAGCTGAACTCAGGAAAAAAGGGAGAGTGTATGAAGTTTGGAAGAAGGGATAGGCAACTCAGGACAAGGGTGTCTTAGGGTTATGGGGGGAAGAAAATCAAAAGGCCCAAAATGCAGCCAGAACTCAATCTGGCTATTGCTGTAAAAGACAATAAAAATGCTTTTATAAATACATTAGCAGCAAAAGGAGGGGTAAGGTGAATCTCCATCCTTTATTGGATGGGAGGGGGGAAGACATAGGGACAAAGGATGAGGAAAAGGCTGAGGTACTTAATGCCTTCTTTACCTTTGCTTTAATGGCAAGCCCAACTGTTCTCTGGGTACCAGCCTCCTGAGCTGGAAGGCAGGGACAGGGAGTGGAATGCAGCCCCCATAATCCAGTAGCCACATGCAAGGTCTGGTGGTGTGTTGGGGATAACTGCTTTAGGAGTAAGGGTAGCCTAAATCTCCAGGGGCTGACCGCAGGTAGGGGGAGGCAGTTCGCTTCCGTGGAATCTGGGTTTCAAGAGAAGTTTGACCTTGGCATGAAGCCATGCTCCAACTGTTGGCTCTCTAGTTCTGCTGATTTCCTAAGAAGTACTTCTGAACATCCTGCTTTTGCTTTATACTATTCCTTAGAATATGACAGCAACAGTATAAGCAGACTTAACATGTAAATAAAGCATTTCATATTACCAGGAAGCAAAGGCATTCAAGGACCCCAGGGATTCCCAGGACTCCCAGGAATACAAGGCCCAATGGGAATCTTGGGTGTAAAAGGTGAAGAAGGAAAAATGGGTCTACCTGGGCCCAGTGGAGAATGTGGAGATATGGGAATAAAAGGTTTGTAAAAATCCACTTCACTCTGTAGTTATATTGCTGCTATGTTTAGTTTTGTTACTACTACCTTAAAAATCTGTTTCATTTTTATAGGAAGAAGAATAATCATGTGTAATCACAGGCCGTTCAAAATTGCTGTCTTTCCTAATTTCACAATCTTCCCTAATTCTTCTGATTTAATATCACCAGGGTTATGACTGAATTAACAAAAAAGCAAGGAAAGGATTGCAAATTCTGTCAGCAGTGAGCCTGCTGGAAAAACTGAGAACCACATTAGTATTTGAAGGCTTTCTCTATTAGGAAAGTCAACACTCAAAGTGATTTTCAGGACATGTCACTCGTGGGGAGATATTTACATTCCACATTTACTTCCAAGGTGAAAGGGGGCCTCCAGGAGACAGTGGCTGCGTTAACCTCCGTCTTGAGAAAGGACAAATGGGAGACCCAGGGTTTCCTGGTGAGCATGGATTGAGAGGTGAAAGAGGTAAGTTCAGAAAAGAAAGCCCTGATACACATTCCTCTGATATATATCACTGGTGGTTTTCACAGTGTGGACTCAGGGCTGCAGCAACATCCAGCCACCATACCACGTTTACAGATTCCTAAACTGGCTGCACAGTTTTAGATTATCACTAAGGCAGTACACCAAGAGTGAAAGTGTTGCCATATTGAAAATCAGTGTCAAACACTGGCTTGACTTGATTGCTCATTATCTTGTTCTGCAATCAACTTCAGGTGAAAAAGGCAATACTGGTTTCAGAGGCACACGAGGATTTCCAGGGAAGAATGGTGTTCCAGGACTGCCAGGTGACCCAGGTGACACTGGAGTGATGGGGTTTCCAGGATCACAGGGTTTGCCTGGACCAAAGGGCCTTCAAGGAATTACAGGTTTTCAAGGAGGACCAGGTGACCAGGTAAACACAGTGGTAGTGAAGTGTCCTGGACTTTGCAGTTATCTCATGCCCTTAAGAAATATGATGAAGGGTGCTTGTATTGTACTGCCCCATTAGATGTTCCTTCTAAGAAGAGACAGCCAGTGTAGTAGGAACTGTAAATTCCCTAATGAAACACTTCTGTGCCTTGGTTAAATTTTAGCAGGAGCTGTGGTGGGAGTTAAGAAAGGACCTGTCTTAGCTGCCTGTTCTGATGTAGTGCTTTGCCATGTGGTTGAAGTCCAGGCTCACTACACTAAATGGGGGAGGGCAAAAAACAGATGTACAGTCAAGTCTTTAACATTTTTCTTAAGAATAGATTGACAAACCACTTACCACAGAGATCATAACATAGCACCAGCACAATTTTGCAGTTAATATGTAGCTGCTTCTTCATATCCTGCTGTGTGAAGTGACCAAGGCAGCAGACAAGACAAAGCAAGTCTTCTTTGCCCCAAGCAGAACCCAGGCAAGCAGTGTTGCTCAAGAACAAATACACAAAACCACACAAACATTCCATACAAGGTATAATTCTTCACTTCTTGTATGCTGGGGAAGTAGACAGTGAAATTACATGAAGGATAAAGCACAGTTATTTTCTTGGTAAAGGGGCATACTTTTGCTTGGTTTATTTAATTAAAATTCTTTGCTGATTAAAGATCATTATTCAAAAGGAAAAATAGGGAAATTACATCTTTATTGTGACATCAAAATATTTCTGGTTAATGTTTATAGTAAATTTTGGGTAACATACAACAATATTGGATATGTATTTTATGGTACCTTTTAAAGCAAATTATTCAAGCCATCTGTGGGGAAATTAAGCTGTTTGAGCCAAGAATGAGAATAAGCTATAAAAGCACAAATTCAAAATTATTAGTAAATCTAACCTAAGTTTCTTGTCGGTGGCCAGTGTTAGACATGTAACAAAGACAAGATGTTTTTTTGTTGAGTATCACTATGAGAACCAAATGCTCCTGCAGATCATTCCTGCTACACATATCCTATGTCAAACATTTCTATTTTGTTTTTTGAAAAAAAAATCAGGGTGATGTTGGCTTACCAGGAAACCCTGGATATCCAGGACTGATTGGCCCCAAAGGATGTAAAGGTAATGAGTTTATATAGATACACTCTGAAAAGAGCAATATTGTTAGGATGTATGTGGGATAGATGGTGAAGACTCACTAGAAAACTATTTTCACTTTTGTCCTGTTTTACCATAAAACATGAATGTAATTAGAAACAAGTCTCACTTACCTGAAGGCAAAAGTTGCATTTCAGTATATTCTTTAACAGCTTGTTCCTTTAAAAGTAAGTGTTGCTAATTTAGAAGATAAATTCCTGTCAAATTTCATAACACTCAGACATTCCATCAAAACCATGTACAAATCCATTCTTATGGATATGGAAATTTTGTCAAATCAAATAAGAAAAAATGCAATCAAAGTGAACTGACATAATTTGCATGTGCCAAAGCAATTTTCATTTTGTGTTCTCTTAGTCCCTTCTATAGCTGTTTATATCTATTAATGACTTTTCTGATCCTAAAAAAGCGTCCAGCTTTGCTTTTGTGGATGGAAATGATGCTTGTATAAAATAGAAGTCATTGTACCTCAACAGGCAAGAGAGGTGACTCAACTCCTCTGCTTGGTACACGCGGTCAGAAAGGGCCTCCAGGAGATCCAGGATTGCCAGGTACCTCTGTCTGACTGAAGACAAATTAGACTTAAAAATCTATTTTCTTTAAGTTTCATTAGCAGAGGGAGCTCTGTTCCCTGTGCATTTTGAGCCATTCATTTGAGCTTTTTTTTTTTTTCTTTTAGGACTTTGTGGATTTCCAGGGGAGAAGGGTTTACCAGGTATCCAAGGACAGCCTGGAAGGCCAGGATCCAAGGGTGACCCTGGGTATCCAGGGCTACCTGGATTACCAGGTAATGCCCAAGTTTGAAAAATAGTGCCATGGAATAGCTCAAAAGAGATATGAAACAGGAGAAGGCAGTTGAGGCATCTCTGTGAGGAGGCTGGAGAAATCAGAGATCATATGAAGGGAGGCATTGAAAGTTATTTCTGTACCTATAGCAGCAATTGTCTGCTTAGTTTCAGAGAGCAAGACCCATTAATTCTTCCTACACCCCCAAACACTTTCAGTGTGCTGCATAGCATGGGGAAAAAAATCAACAGTTTAATCGAATTGCATATTCACAGGGCTTTCTTTCACTCTCAGGAGCTACAGGTCCTCAAGGATTGCCAGGAGAACGTGGAGAAAACGGGAAACCTGGAATTTTGGGACCTCCAGGATTGCAAGGGTTACCTGGATCCCAAGGCAGAAAAGGTAAACAGAATATACAGTGCCATTCTAGTGGTAATGTGACAGTACCAGACATAAATATTCTTTCAGTAGTGAAAATGGAAAAGGCCTAACTGTGACTGTCATTTGGACTCTGTGGTCTCTTAAACTGCTAGAAGACTTAAGCCAGTTCCCATTACCTTTGAGAAGTAACATAAAGGTTACTTTGGAAAACTGGGCTACAATCTAAAATGAGTAAGGAGGAAAATAGAAACAGAGTCTGGCTTAGCTGATGTAACCAATAGCAGAAATTCAGGAAAGAAAAAGGAGTTTGCAGTAATTCAGCTGTTTCACTTCAGCTATACTGTGTTCTACATTTTCACCATGGAGTGCCACTGTTACTCTATAAACCCAGCAGGCTGCTATGACAGCTCTGTTTTTCAAATTTGTTTTAACAAACTGTGATGACTTGAGTTGCGTTTTATTGTTGGTTTTCTTGCTTCTTGTCTGATTTTGGAGTATTTAGCAGAGGAGTGTTTCCTCCAAATCCTAATTTACACTTCTTGTAATTACTGTTATGTTTAGATTGTTTTTTTGTTGGAAAACATTATTAACTTTTACTATGCTTAGAATTGAAATTGTAAGTTACTAATATTCCATAAAGAAAGTTATCAACTCAGTATCCTGTGTCTGTCGTAATCTGTTCCCAAACAGGAAGAAGATTAGTGACCCATGTACTGAAACCACAGTAAAGTAACACTTGGGGCCAAAAAAATTAGCTAGAGAGGACAATAGATCCACTTTTTCAAATTCAGCTTAAGGATAAATTCAGAAGGTTTCTTACAAATTACTGAAAATCCAAATGAAAAATGGAAACAATTTATGATTGCTTGCAGTAAATAAGCAGTGCTGATTTAAACTGTCATGACAGATTCCCTGCTGGTACATAATGCGCAAGAGAACATTTCAGTGTCGCAAACAATATTTGCTGTAACAAAGGCAGAGATCTGCAGCGGCAAGGATGTCTGAAAGGGGTCAAAAAAGAAAAAAAGCATTCTTCTGCTAAAAACTTCTTCATAATTGATGGGCACTTTCCTTCTTGCCACAAGACACTTCTCTACTATACTGTGCAGAAGTTATCCCAAGTCCTGCACAAGAACATAACGTTAACACACATCCTGCAGAGGGAAAAGTTCAGTCCAAAATGGCAAATCATTAGAGACTGAGCTGCCTGCTAAGATGAGGATTTTATGTATCCCCAGCATAGCTGAAAAGAAGGTTAATACCTTTGAAACTATACCCAGTAATGAAAACTGACTGGTCTTTGTATTCCAATTCAACTGGATATATAGATCTTGGTGCTGTTTTCAACAAGTGCTGGTGCAAGCATTAAAAATCAAATGAATAATTCATAGCTAAGTACATGGCCTCGTTAGTCTCATTGGTTCTCAGTTACATTAAAGGTCTTGTGCCTGAGCTTTCAGATTTTAAAGTTGTTCTAGATTAAAAAAAAAAAAAAGTTAAAAATCCTCTATCAAAGTGTAATCCCATTTTCTTTATTACAGTAGTTTTACTAGTTAAAGGCTTAGCCTGGCAAGCCTTACTTGTGTGAGTAATCCTTGATGGAGCAAGTAATACTCAGACCATCACCAGGAGGACTTGTGTGAGTAGGAGCTGAATTGGGCTGTACAACACAGAAACAGTTGGTTCATGCTCAGGTCAGCCAATTCAGCTGTACCTAGAAATATGGGACCATAGCAATCCAAAAATCTAGAATTACAAGTGCTGATATTATAATGGATTGTTGGCAAATGTGTCAGAAATTCCCTGGAAAGCAAGTAAAACCAAGTCATCAATCTTGCCTGAATAAGCCAAAGATCAAAAAAGTTTTAAATGGTGACCCGGGGGCCAAAATTAGTTAGGAGTTCTTAATAATTTTAAAATACCACTGTTAAATTCCCCAAAAGCAACTCTTACAGAAATTTTAGAATGGGAACATGTCCAAACCCCAAGAAGGCTACAGAAAGCAGGAATGAAAGTTAGAATGTCATGAAAAGTTAAAGAATAGTTAATTAAGGTCATAGAAGATATTACAGGTTGGAGTACTAAGTGTCCTATATTATAAAGTGGATTACACAGAGAGTGTATTATCAATGTTTTGCAGGTTTTCAAACAATTTTCTGGATTTAAAATTTTTCCAGATTTGTGTTTGCTACACACTGGAATTTTTTTTTCAATTCATCCTTTGTTACATTTTAACTAGAATAATTCAACAATTGCTGAGAAGAAAGCTATATGATTATAATTTTTGGTGTGCCTGCTAGAGAACTCCAGGGCTTTTTTTATTTTTTCATTATCAGATGACCCATCTTTGAACTACGGACACTTAAATTTGTCAGGTGAAGCTGTTGATGAAGGGTGTTTGTGTTGCTGTTCCTACAGCAGTTTGTCCTTGCCAAATTTGACCAGTTTATAAACTTTAAAAAATATATCCATTCGTATGTGTCCAAGTAGAGCAGTAAGTTCTCCCAAGGTGCCTGCTCTGGATCCATGGCAGGTTGGTGAGCTGCAGGACATGCTGGGATTGAGCACAGGCACTCAACAGAGAACCTGCATTTTCTGTGCCAGGAAAGAGCCAGAGGAAAGGAGACAGACATACAGATAACTCAGCCTTGTGGGGAAAACCCACTGCAAGTGGAATGGGAATCCTGCAAGGCAGGGAGAGGAACTGATGGGGAAGGAAAGGAGGCAGAGATGAGCAGGAGAAGTGGAACAGAGACAGGAACAAGCACTGACAGTATCATTCAGCTCCTTGATGATCAGTGTCCCTCACTGGAGCAAGAGGCATCCCAAGTCTGTTCCTGTCTCTGAAACCTCTTTGAAACTTGTCACAAATGACCCATCAGTTTTGCCAGACTTGTTGCTATCACAGGTGACAGACTGCTGTCTGCATTGAGGAAGTGTTTGCTCTCACATTTGATAGTTTAGACAGCCTAGGAACTAAAAAGCACTGATGACATGGAGATATTTTTACCCTCGAATGCCAACAACAAACACAACCTTAGATTAGCTCAAGTTTTTAAAAACCGGATTAAAAAGTGCCATCTATGGTTTTATTTATTGTGTTTTAGCAATTTTCAGAAAAGCACAAATTATAAAGCAGAAGTTATGTCTGACTATCACAAGCACTCAGCCAGTGCTAGTGAACATCACTAGTGACAGAGCTGCTCTATACACTACCATGTGTCACCAAAGGTTTCAATTACAGATTTGTTGTCTTCAAAGATTTTGTGCTGTTCAGTTCAAAGAGCTTTTGTAAAAGAGTGATGCAAAAAAAGCATAGTTTTCTGTGTGAAATCTTCAGGACCAGAAAAAAGAAGCCAGGTAGAAATTTAGTCTCTTTTTGGTGCAGCTGGGTTAAATTGCACTTCTATTTTGAACAGAAGCTATAAAGAAGTTCCAGCTTTAAGCTATCCTAGGTAGTGTCTGTGTCCCTGTCAGTGGCCATGAAGTGGTAGCACAGTGAACTTTGGAGTAGCAGCCACATATAGCAGTAGCAGTCCAGCCACAGACACAAGGTTCTCTGTAGATTAGCCCATAATCTGCTAGCTGCAGGATGGAAGCACCTAAAGGATTCAAAGTTGTGCTTTCTGATTGCTTTGATGTGAAACTGTATTATGACTGCTATTTCTAAACTTCTCACTCTTGCCTTTCCAAAAAGATTGCACTGCAATGTGACCTCAATCTGCAGTTGCCAGTAATCAAATTCAGCAAATACCCCATCTTGGTCCAGTATGTGTTGTCAGATTAAAAAAAAGCTTGATTTTTAATTGTGACTGTAGAAGATTGTTGTGGTACCCAGTCATACCTGTGTAACACCTCTCAGGTCTTCCTGGACTGCCTGGACTGGATGGCTTGGATGGACTAAAAGGTCAAAAGGGTTCTGCAGGAGCTCCAGGTAAAGATGAGAAATAACTGGAACAGAAAATCTTCTCCTACAACACTGAATGTGCAAGGAATGGTGCATGTTATTTTGATGTTTGTCTTGCCCAGAAGATATCATTAAGGCTCAGACTAAATTTTCAAACAGAATCTAAAGTATGCTTAATGGCACACCTGCAGTTATTTGTGGGGAAAATTTTCAAACTTCCATTACTCACATAGTTTTGTTGGAACGTTACAAGGCTGTTTATAAAATTAAAAAGTTCAGTGCAGATGATTCGAAGGAGAGCCAAGGCTCTCTTTTTTTTTAATATATAAAAGATAAAACTAGCAAATTAAAGGGAGACTTGTGAAATCCCAGCTCCATTTAAAGTCCATGGGAGTTGTGCCTCAAACTTAAGAGGAATGTGGATTTCAACTCGTGCTGATATATTTGCAACTTTAAAAAGGTGCTTTTGAAGTACTATTTAAAAACAATGCTTATAATCTATCTAAAGATTACAAATATATGCTGATAGAAAATTAAATTTAGAACCATCCAATCAGTTTACATTTCAAGTTACAGACAATAATAAAATCACCCCTGAAGAAGTGCATTGAAGCAAAAAGACTGCTTTCTTTGAAAGTGATGAATTAGGGCCAGATTCAACAAAACTCTATCCAGCCTCCAAGAGAGAACCAGAAAAACAGCACTAGGCAACCCTTGCAAGGAGGAACATCTGCAACTGGTATTTCTGTTCTGCACATCTGTATTTGTACTCGCTGTAAGCTTTATGTACATAATTGGTTTCTTACAAAGGTCAGAGTGAGACAGGGCCCCCAGGATACTCAGGAGAAATTGGACCAAAAGGAGACAGAGGTGAACCTGGATGGCCTGGTATTTCTATTCCAGGCCCCCCTGGAGAAAGGGGATTCCCAGGATTTCCAGGTAAGAAGAGGTTTTCTCCAAATTGCTGCACTGCAGAGTTGAAATTAAGCTCATACTTAATTTCTTTTTCTAAAGGTTCTTACTCTGATTAATATGAACATTACTCAGAAGATTCTTTCTCTAAAAACACTTCTGTTGTAACATGCTGCTGTTTCCTGAGTAGAGATACAGAGACTCCAGAATTTCTGGTTTATGTTATAGGAAAGAATGAAAATAGAAAATTATGGACTTGAATAGACTCGGGGAACTGCTAGGTAGGGTTGCCAATTGGGAAGAAATTCCTGAAGAAAAAGAGTACAGAAGATCTGGCAGTCCGAGAACTCTAGTAAATCTATCAACTATTCTGATAGAAGTGCAAGATAGAACTGCTTCACAAGATTGCAATGGTTATTTTAGAGCTTGGTGATATAGGAACTGCACAGAAATGGGAAAAAGCAAGTGTTTGAGGAAAGACCACTGAGAAAGTGAAGAGACTGTCCCATGAGGAGAGGTTGAGAGAGGGCGAATTGCCTTGGCTCCAGAAGAGAAGGTTCAAGGGGAGTTTATTAATGTGTGTAAGTACCTGATAGGAAGGACCTGGAGACAGTTCCTTCATACTAATATCATGTGACAGGACAAGAGGGAATGGGCACAAACTGACATATAGAACATTCTACTTAAATATAAGGAAAAGTTCTATTTTCCCTGTGAAGAGAATTGAACATGGGAACAGGTTTCTGGAGAAGTTATGAAGTATCTGTCATTGGAGATACTCAAACCCCAGCTGGGCAGAGCCTGAGGCAACCTGCTCTAGTGGATCCTGCTTTGAGGGCAGGGTTAGTCTAGGAAGTCTCCAGAGGCCCACTCAAGCCTCAGCAATTCTGTGATTAGAAGTGACATCAGCTTTATGCTGCCAGACCTTGCCACAGTCACATAACACATGGAGTAAAAACAGCGGGAGGTGAAATCTGGTGAGGTGAATTATTCTAAGATGAAGACACAATCATTTTTCTTAGTTTGGTTACTAGTTTGTGAACTGGGGGAGTCAACAGAATGGTGCTGCTGAGGAAAAAAGAGAAGGTTTAATTCTGAGATGTATTAACACTGTTTGACATAGGATAGACGAGGTTGCTGATGGCTGTGACCAGCTTTGACAAATAAGAGAAAACTCGGCAGAAAGTAAATGGAAAGAGGAGGCCAAAAGCAAGACTGAAGAAACTAGATTTGTTTTTCTGTAGAAAAGAGAAGGCAACAGAATGCAACGCACATGTTAACAAGTTGCAACTGTTCAAAAGTTTTGTAGAGAGGATGGTAACCTGCAACTCTGCCTGTCACAAGTAAGGGCATAAACATTTTATTATGTAAAAATCCAGAGTAAAGATTAGAAAAAAAAATGCATCCAAGGCTAGTAAATTCATCTTGTTTACTGAGATTTTTAGGAATCAGCATAACTCCCTTTTGCTAGGAACAATTTGTGAATACTTACCCTGCCCCAGGCAGAATCATTTCATAGTCCCCACTCACCTTACATGGTTACCATTTCTCCCCTTGTTGGAATTCAGGAAAACGTGGGTATTTGTGGCAATGTGCCAACATGTGATGATGTAGTCTTCAGGTTACATAGATTTTACAGGAAGAATTAAAAATTTAAAAAGATAACGGATATTTTCACTTTGACAAGATGGCCTCATTAGCCTGGGGACTGGTATGTTTGGTATACAAGTGGGAGCATACATTACCTCCATGACTTCTCATGTCAGCATTCTTTTACTTACTAACTTCTGTCTGTAATCTAAAAAAAAACCCCTCAGATTTATTTTTTTTAAACGTGATCCCTTAGGTAGAAGAGGACCTGTTGGACCCACTGGACCTATGGGAAGGTCTCCTGATAGTGCTTCCCCTGGTCCTCCAGGGGATCAAGGATTACCTGGTTTAGACGGAATCAGAGGTATTAAAACTAAAAGTACCAACTTTTATAATGTAAAAAAACCCTGTGACTATTAGGAATAACAGGGTTACTGTCTGTGAAACAATGTATAGAAGTGCATAGGGAATAAAGAAACCCATCACTACCTCAGTGAATACACAGAGAAGTGAACACTAGGTAGATAAGCAGAGCAAGGACAAAATGCAGATCTCGAGATTAAACAACACAGTAATAAATCTATAAGATATAAATATAGAGAAACAGTGTTTCAATGAATGTACCAGTAACTTGCTGCCTATTCTGCTTGCACAGAAGTTAAATAACTTTGGGAACTCTTCCTAACGTTGTCTTCCTTGGACAAAGGCTAACACTACTATTTCCAGAAACATGTAAGGGCTGTCCTACATCCTAGAGAAAAAAATCCCCACCAGCAGAACATGGCTATTTTTAGGTGTTTGTACTTTGTGCATACATTAAGAATAAAGTTCTTTTCCATAGGTGATCCTGGGAATCCTGGTCCTCCTGGAGAGACTATCTTTCTGCGAGGAGATCCAGGTGATACCGGCATGCGAGGGGCACCAGGTAATCCTGGGCCACGAGGACAACAGGGAGCCAGAGGCCCTCCAGGGAGCCCAGGAAGAGAAGGCCCAAAGGGTATGGTCAGAGTTGTTTTTAACTTCTGTGTGCACTTATGCCCAGCCCTGTGATTGAGCCTTGTGTCCAGTAAAACAGTTGAGTTTGCCAGATATGCAAACTGTGACCCCTCTTCAGGGGTCTAGAGAAACTATGGAAAATGCAGATGTGTTTGAACTAACAGAGTCTCACATCTGCCCATATCAACAGGTTGGGGCTTTCACGAGATTCTTTAGCTTGAAAACAGAAATCTACATACTCCGCTTCTTCCACACACTGTAGAGAAATCTCATCTACACCAATCACTTCCAATCGCTAAAAAAAAAGTCATAAATTTTAAGTCAGATCCAGACCAGGGAAGGAAGAAGAAATGTGTATTTCTTTCTGTGGCACAACAGAGTTGAGGATTCCCAAGCACTTTTTGTTACTCAAGCATCCAAACTCCATTTTACTTTTGTTTGGTTTTATTTCCAGGTCCTATGGGGGTCCATGGCCCACAGGGTCCACCTGGTGCTTTAGGACAACCAGGAGACCAAGGTTTTCCAGGAAGACCTGGTCCCAGAGGTCCCACAGGTACTTATGAAACTGTTGCTCGTTGTCATTCAACTGTAACTGTGATCCTTCTATTCATATATAATCATACTAATGTTAATTTGCATGCAAATAATTTAAGCAATCTCAGAAAAAAGACCCCTGCAGTTGCCAACTTAAATAATTTCTCATTTGATTAAAAATTTCTGAACTATTTGTTTCTAATGTCACCTCATGTAAGTAATTTCAGTTCTCATTCCATTCTTTACTCTAATTTACATGCCTGAAACTTGCTTCCATCTGCACCTCAATGGCCACCATCTGCTTTCCATTTTTCAAATCCTTCAGGTTTCATAGGTAAGTTCATGACTTTTGATTATTGTTCTTTTCATGGGAGCTCCCTTATATATAGAAACATTCAGCTCTTACTAGAAGGTATCCTTGGCATGGTTTCTAGGAATAGTAGGTACTGCTAGCAGGATACAGTTCTAATACAGATTTCACATAAACTGCACCAATGTCATGAGAATGCTCTGCTGAGAACTCTCATACTAGGATGTCAATTAGACTTCTGAAACATTTGTTTCTAGTTCTTATTCAGTTTTTTTTTTGGTTTTCACACAAGATGCTTTCTAACCAAAATCATAGCAAAAGGTTGAATCCCAACACTGGATTACTACAAACACTGAACTCTCCATCTGACTAAATGCTGATCCAAAATGCAAACAGGCAAAAGCTGCCAGTAACTTTCAATATATAAAATGTGACTATTTTTTTTTAAATTATGTATTATAATTATTTCAAATGGCTGTTATGGTCTAACTTTTTTGGCCTGCCTATTGATGGCTTTGCAGAAACAAAATAGGCAAAATACTGCAAAATTTTCCATGTGCTAAGGTGTTTACACTGAAGCTGGGTAGGTGGACTTTACGCTTTAAATCAGTTTGGGGCACATTAAGACTGAAGCTGTATACGAAATATGTGAAATACAACCACTGAATTGTTTAAGTTGGAAAAGACCTTCAAGATATCAAATATCACCATTAACCCAGCACTGCCAAGGCCACCCCTCCAGCATGTCCCCAAGTGCCCCATCTGCACGTCTTCTCAATACCTCCAGGGGTGGTGACACCACCACTTCCCTGGGCAGCCTGTTCCAGGGCTTGACAATCCTTCCCATGAAGACATATTTCCTAATATCCAGTGTAAATCTCCCCTGATGAAACTTAAGGCCATTTCCTCATGTTACTTGGTAGAAGACTCTACAAGCTCTTTTCAAGTAACTGTAATAGAGCAATAAGGTCTCTCCTGACCCTCCTCCAGACTAAATACCCTCAGTTCCCTCAGCTGCTCCTCATCAGACTTGTGCTCCAGACTGTTCTCAGCTCCACTGCCTCTCTCTGGACATACTCCAGCACTTCAATGTCTTTCTGGGAGTGAGAAGCCCAAAACTGAATACAGGATTCAAGGTGTAGCCTCACCAGTGCTGAGCACAGGGGAGCAGTCAGTGCCCTGGTCCTGCTGGCCACAGGCCAGGATGCCACTGACCTTCTTGCCCACCTGGGCAAAGATCACAGAACAGCTAACATATACTTGCTAACACTGTCTTGCCACGCTGTTAATACTAAAATTAAAAACAGTAGGACTCAATAATTCAAGGTTTTAAAATACTTAAAAGTATACTCTTGAACACCCAAATCAGCAACGTTTATGTTTAGGTTTTGCATGGGAGCTGTTAGCCAGTCTTGCAATTCACTTTCCCATTACACATTCTAGGTGACCCTGGTGAACCAGGAAAAGTAGATGATTCATGTCCTACAATCCCAGGGCCTCCTGGGGAAGCAGGGCAAAGAGGAGAGGATGGCTCTGCAGGATTACCAGGGCCAATAGGCCACCCTGGACCCCAAGGTAAGCTCATGTTTTGAAAGCTTGGATGTTCTCAGCCATTTAGACAACAAGTTGAAAAAGGTCAGTGTCAGAGTTACTTCTCTGTGTTTTACCCTCTCTCTTCTCCTTAAACACTTACTAACAGTCTCCAGAAAGACACAGTGGACTGATTAATGCTGAGGATGATGGATAAATGTAGCTGAACCAGGCTGTTTGAACCTGCCTGCACTACATTCCCATTTCCTAGGCCAGGCAAGGCAAAGTATAAGGCACTGTTGAGGAAAAAAGTTCAAGTGTTATATTTCCTTTTTCCTCACTAAATTATAAAGCAATGCCTCAAACCATCCCTGTCGTTTAGACCTATTTGGAGGATGTTTAAAATATGCATGCTTTAAAATCTACCAATAATGAATCCCAAAGCTCTGCTAACCGAAGTCCTAAAAGGATTCAAGAGGTCTTTATCTGCTAGAACATGAAAAAGTTACCACCAAAGAAAACTGACCAAAGACATATTAAAAAGAAATAATGAAAGAATGAAATGTTCTTCTGACAGATGAAAAGAAAACATGGGTGATGCTGATACTGTTGGTCCCAAAAGAGAGGCCACCTTCATAGAAACACGGCACTGGCTGTATTGCAGAGTGTCTTCGGTTTAGATGGTGGAATCCCTTGTGTGGTTTTAGGTATTTCCTACTTGGGAAACTGAAGTTTGTTGTGTTGGCTGCTCTGGACATCCAGTGTGTCCAGAGAAAAAGATCCATGATTGTCTCCCAGGAGATTCCCTGCAGCAGTCATTCCCATCATGAAAAGAAACAATGCAGTTTTCAGTTAACTCTATAGTATCTTAGTTCATTTGCCAGCTAAAAGGGGTTTCTGGGGTTACACAGCTGTGTTTCCATTGTATACATCATTAAGGGTTTCTGTAAAACCAGGTGATACAGCGATACACATATTTGCACTGGTTTTATGAAAGAAATAAAGAAATAGTAATGCTTTTTCCTTCATTAAGATAGGAGAATCCAATTTTTTCCTGGCTTGGAAGGCAAACTGTAAGTTTTACTGGTGAAAGCAACGGATTTTATTAAAACCCCTCAATGTGCTTAAGCTTTGGCAGAATAACTCTGCAACCAACATAGAAAAGCTGTTAATTTTTTTGACCAGTTCAGACTTTCTTAGTAAAAAGTAATAAGGGGAAGTTTGAATATTGTGCAGCAACCTGGAATTACTCAGTCTGCAGGTTAAATAGCAAAGTCTGCCAGGAATGACACACCATTACTGATAAACAACTGTGGTGGATGCCAGAGAAACACCCTCATCTGAAACCTGGTTTTTATCAAAAAGGGAAAACCACTTCTAAGTGCAACAATACTTGTTAAGTGTTACTTTGTTCAATTCAGATTATGTTTTAAGTAGCCAATGAACAGGCCCATAATTATCTGCACCCTACATGAGATGTATATTTTACTGTCAAGGTCACATCTTCCCTGCTAGTGTAAAAAATGCATGGACGTGAGAAATACAAAAAGGTGAGGCCACCAGGAGCCTAAAAATGTCCAGTTCTGCACTCCCTCCCTGTTCTCTAAGTACTCCAATACATCCATTACTTCAAAGGGAGTTTACTATCTGTTCTGAGACTTTGCTGAGTGGGGTTCTCAAAGCTGACAGCTTGGCTTGCCTCAGGAGGAGTTACAGCTCATTCCAAGGTACACAGCCTGATGGCAGTTCTGCACAAGGCTTGCATGATAATATTTGTTGGGGAGCGCCTTAATTTCAACTATAAAATCATACAAGATCTCTGGAGAGGATGGAAAACCTTATCAGGAGCTGCTGTTCCTAAGTCATGCCACTGAGCTATTGCTATAGTCACAGGGTAAATAAGTGGTGAAAAGAATTCCCAGCAGAAGCAGTTCTGCACCTCCGTGTCCCAGTGTCCATTTTGCTGTCTGGCCCTTTGTGTTTGTACAATGCAGAACCTTAAATGCAGCCCTATGAAGGAAAAACCACGTGCTTTGTATCTATCTAGGCATAAAAGGTGAAGAAGGATCACGTGGCCTTCCAGGACAAGATGGGTTACCTGGGGCACCTGGACCACCAGGTGACCAAGGGAGCCGAGGAGAGCAAGGATATGCTGGGCCACAAGGTAAGAATGGAGCATGACTGCTGGGGGGAGGTGTGTGAGATGATGCACAGATCAGTTTTCTTTCTGCTCCCCCAATTCCCACATGGATACATCCACCTCTAGCCTGAGATTCCGTGGCATGTCTTGCCCCCTCTCAGTTCAAGCACTGACAGTGACACTTGTGAATAATTTCATAACAAGACCTATTGGAAGAAAATGTATCTCAGCATTCAGTGTTAAGCAGAAAGACAATTAAGCACCCATGCTCAGGCAGCATATATCAATAGGCATGCATCTCTGAGCCAGGGCTAATGGGGCAACCGTCTGGCAGTAATTAGTTGTATTTTAACTGTGACTGCTCTCTAAAAATTAAGGGTTTAATACTTATGTGAGCAGGGCATTGACTGTTACTGCAAGGATTCAAATTCAGTCCAGACATGCTGTTCATCCTAGTGAGTAAGTCTGGGAAATCATTGCCCACTTCAGTTCATTTCTTAATCCATACAGCACAAGACAGAGGCACAATAGAACAGCCAAGTGCCAAGCATTCAGTAGCAATCTAGTTCATTTCTCTCCCAGAAGGACAACAAGTCTTCTTGTGTCTCTATTGCCCATGACAGCCTTGAAGTTGTATTATATTCAATTGGGAACTTCTTACTGAACGTTTAACACACAGCTGATGTGAACTTTTACTGTATCTTATACAAGTAAATTTCTTTTACCTTTCTCCAAGGTCCACCTGGCCAGACTGGTGTCCCAGGACAACCAGGCCCCCAAATTAGATCTGCAAGTGGATTCTTGCTCGTTCTGCACAGTCAGTCAGATAGAGAACCACTGTGCCCACAGGGGATGCCAAGGTTATGGACTGGCTATAGTCTGCTGTACCTGGAAGGACAAGAGAAAGCCCATAATCAAGATCTTGGTATGTATTGTACATAACTGCTTTCCAGCTAAGGGATAATATGGTGTTATCTATACAAGGAAAGACAAGTCACATCCAGCAAGCCATACAAATGTCAGTTACTTATTTTCTACAGACTCAAAACTAACTTACACTGATGATAATGAACTTGGTTATGCTGCCCTATTGTCACCTATTTAAAATGGCCTTCTACTGCACTGCAATTGAATGGAAAAGTATTTCTGAGTTATTTTGACTTGAAGTTGGAGAGATGAGTGCTTTATTTCACTTATCCCAGCTCATTTTAGGCTGTCTTTGAAGTCACTGGAGAGATTTTCCTAGGTCAGAAATCTTATTTGGCCACTCTGAAATAACTCCCTGGAGGATCTGCTCCTTTTTTACTGTACACAGAACTTGGGAAAGAGCTGGTTAAGTTGGGTAAGTACAGTTGGGCAGTATAAGTAAGCTTTACAAGTAAATTATGCATCATGTGTAGAGCAGAATCCTGTGCTTTTCAGTCAGAAGCTAATACTTTTTAGAGAAGCCAAAGCCAAATTTCTTCCAGAGACAGCTCCTTTAGGTGCCTTGGGTCATCTCTTCCCTGTCTTCTACAATTCTGACTAAAATTAGATGCCTAAATAAGCTGCCTGACTCGCAGCCTGAGGAACTGATTGGTGGCAATTTGCACAGAAAGTCTACTAAATTCTCGTTGACTTGTTACACAAGAGTCAGAGAAGCCTCTGAGGAGGAAAGATCAAGGACCTAATAAGCTGAACAAAAAAGAAGTGTTTAAAAGAGCAATAAAAAGAGCTATTTTTAGAATAGCAGTGATATTTTAGAATGTTTTCACTATTGTGTGTTTGGCATTCCCCAGGAGAGCCAGTTGCTAACAGAATGCCTCATAACAGCAGTGAAAATAAGATTCAAAGAAAACAGAGTCTTTGTCTCCTGTGTGATTTTGCAGGCATTTTTCCTACTCAGGCTGCTCCAGATCCTTCATTAGTACTGGAATGGAATATTATCAGTGATAAACAAAACTGGCTTCTGTACAGAAATGCCACATGTGTTTAATGAAGGTATTTGGGTTTGGGGGCATTACAGAAATAACACTTCACACAGAAAGTTCAAGGCAGAACTTTGTGCAGTGATTACTCCAACTAAATAGGCCATCGTGAAACTGTTCTAAATTCAGTTCTGGAAGAAGTTCACCACAGAAGTATGCACTGGTCACTTCTTGGTTCCCACTGATGTCTGCCTGACAACAATTTTGCAGGATTGGCTCTGCAAAATCCCTCAATCCTTTTATTTCACTTTGAGAGTCTATGAAACCTTTCTGGAAGGCAGTAGGACAGCTGCTGAGATTTCAGCTTAATGCACTGCTAGCAACGGCTTGTCATACTTCACAAAAATGCTTCTATTTATCAGCATTGTCATTTGGCTTCTCACTGCTCCTAATGAGTTTGTAAATAGCTGATCTCCTTTTATACCAGCCGCCACCTCTTGCCTAATTTATTTTTCAGTGTTGGCACAGCTAAGAAATTTGTTATCATAACTGTTTCTCATGGTGACAAACTACATCATGTTTACATATCAGATTGACACAATTAAATATTACTGGTCAAAGGAAGATACTTACTTGTAATAGGTCTCTGCTTACCTAGGAAGTGGAATAATTGGCATCACTTGCTGTCATTTTCAGGTCTGGCAGGATCCTGCCTGCCTGTGTTTAGCACCATGCCATTTGCCTACTGCAACATCAACCAGGTGTGTTACTATGCCAGCCGCAATGACAAGTCCTACTGGCTGTCCAGCGCCGCGCCGCTGCCGATGGCGCCGCTGGCCGAGGAGGAGATCCAGCCCTACATCAGCAGGTGTGCTGTGTGCGAGGCCCCGGCACAGGCAGTGGCACTGCACAGCCAGGACCAGTCCATTCCTCCCTGCCCATTCAACTGGAGGAGTCTTTGGATAGGATACTCTTTTTTGATGGTAAGAAAGTGGGTGTGTGATTATATAGATATGTTTCTTTCACCCAGCTTTTGTATTCTAAAGGTTCAAGGATTTTTAGCTCTGAAAAGTAAATTATTCAATGTCTAGTGAACATTAAAGAGGAAAATTCACAAGAAACAAGACAAAGGTTACTGCCAAATTGCAGAACCTGGCTGTAGCTACATATACTGTACTCAGAGACTTAAGATACACATTTCCTAGAATTGCAAAGGTTTTGCCTCCTTGTCTATAATAAACAATGAGATTTTCATTTACAAAGACATAATTTTCAGAATTAGAGCTCCAGTCTTTTAAATGCCATCCTCAAGTTACATTTGCAGCAGTTTGGATAACAGCATCATTCCGAATCAACCCAGACTATTCCTTCCTTCAGTCTGATAAATACCTGAAAGTTAAGTGAGCCAGCTCTAGACTTGGAGATTAATTTATTACAGAGCAAATCAAGATTTTCTCCAGCAAAAGAAGCTTACTCCAATTTAAGATTACATAAAACAGCACAGTTAAAATCAAGCAGGGAAAAAGACAGATGAACATTTACCTATTTTTCATGCACAGTTACCAAGCTTTCTCTTTGTTCTTTGCAGCACACTGGATCTGGTGACCAGGGCGGTGGACAGTCCCTTATGTCACCAGGAAGCTGCCTGGAAGACTTCAGATCAGCACCATTCATTGAGTGCCAGGGCCAGCGGGGAACGTGTCAGTTCTTTGCTAATGAATACAGTTTCTGGCTGACCACCGTGATGCCTGAGCTGCAGTTTGCATCAGCCCCCCTGTCAGGGACTCTTAAAGAAGGACAAGAGCAGAGGAAAAAAATCAGTAGATGCCAGGTATGCCTGAAGCACGGCTAAGGAGCAAATCAAAAGCAGGCAGCCACAGAGAGAGGCTTGTGGGAGGATGAGCAACGTGCTGAAGGTTTAAACAGAAGCTCGTGTTTGAATCTGTGTGTAAATGTGCAGCACTGTTCTCTTTGTTGGAATGGAAAACTCAGATAAAGATGAGGGATCTGTTGAGCCTCATCCACCCATGTACACACATCCACAGGCAGTAAAATCTTTTGTAAAATAATTAAGACAAAACTCTGTCCTGTTGGAGTCCACTGCTGTAAAGTACAGGGACAAGGTGAGCTTGGAGGATTGAGTCAAGCTAGGAAGACCAAGGACACCATATCTGTTGTGCAAGAGAATGGATTTCCTGTTAGAAATGGCATTTACAGCAGGAAGAATATCTGCATTTATATGGCATATTATAAATATTTATCCATACCGATAGAAACGTGCAAACATACAAATGTTTATCCCTGTAGCTGAATTTCCCAAGCTAAAGAAACTTTGCACTTGCTGTTTCCAAGGGAAGGTGAAAATGTAATTGTTAAAAAATAATCTAATAATAAAAACAATGAAGATCAAAGTCTTTTACCACTGCAGTAGTGAACCAGACTCTGAAAGAACAGTTAATTGAGCTTTCATAAGCAACAAAAAGCTGCAAATCCATTTAACAGCAGATTATGTAAGGAAATAAAATTAGCTGAGATAACAAATCCTTAAAAACCTGTATTTATATTTACAATTAATTTCTAAGAGCAGTTACATTAAATTATTAAACTCTAATCCAAGTTGCCAAAGAAACAAAGCAATTTCTAATATTAATTGAAAAGAAACAGTGACATGGTGATAAAATGGGTGAACTTATCTGAATGATGAATATAAGAAGTGTTAGGACAATAAATTGTGTTAATTTTTTGCTTCTTTGTTTGTAAATACACCACAAAAAAAAAGAACCATCGCCATTAAGATCCTTTTGGAATGACGGCTCTGAAGATCCTTTTTATTTTTTAAAACACTGATTGTAAAAATGTTCATATCCTAAAGCACTAATCACCTTCTGAAAAAATGAAAACACATTTGTACCTCCTTCATTCATCTGTAAAACCAGAACTCTTCCATGGTTCTGTATCATGGGGAAACATCTGAAAACACAGATTGCAAATGGAGTTACATTAATCCATCATGTGCAGAAGGGCCACAAATGCTCCTTTTGCCACTTAAATGAGTTACATTTTACTAGAATGGAATCAAATGCTTTTTCCAGCACTTTTCATTTCGTGTTCACTGAGGTGCCTCCAGCAAAAGGATTTTCAAGGAAACTGCGATCCTCATCCAAGGGTCCTAATTCAAAGCAAACTCCCTCTAGAGCCATCACGAGTACAACAGGCTGATCAGCCAATTTAAAAGCTGGATACACAAACTCAAAGAGCAGGAAAGACAGACATTCCAGGCTCAGCCAGAGGAAAATAAAACACTCAGAAGATAAGTCCAGTCGAGTGTAAATACATCTGACTGTGCAACTTCCTCCTGACACAACCAACCAAACCTGTCTGATGTGCTATGCTTACATGGTGGTCAACTGACTCTTGCAGCTGGGCAGGGGTGAGGAGCCCTCCTGGGGCATGTGCCATCCCCCCCGTGCCAGGGAACATTCCCCTCTGGTCCTGTGCCCACTGGGACAGGGCACACCTTGGGTCACTCCAGGCTGATCCTGACTGCACCTCTCAGATCTGACACTGGAGCAGGGGCCAATCCCTGCCATTGACCTGGATGCAGGAATTCCATCCCTCCTGCTTCAGGCAGCATCCCACAAGCAGGGGAGAGAGTAGCTCCCCAGTCTGACATAAACCCCAGAGCCTCAACTCTGCAAGGTGCTGAGCAGCTCAGCAGCTTCCTGTGAGAAGAAAACAGTGGATGGAGAGGAGCACCAGTGCCACCTGTTCTCCAAGATGTGCAAGCTGTGTTTCCAAAAAGGCCCCAGCTAAAGCCCCACGGGGCTGGAACTGCAGCTGCTGCTCAGTCACAGGAACAAACACCCACACCAGTGGCTCAGGTGATGGCCCCATTTCCTGAGTGGATTTAGCTGATTCCACACTTGAGGTCTCCTTTATGAGCCTTTACCTGACAGTGCTCACCAGCTCCTCCGTCGCTCATCTGCAGCCTCTTTTCAGGTGAGAAACTCTGGAGAGGGGCTGTGGCTTTCCTGGAAAGCAAAGTGGGGTTTTCGGTATAAACTGCACTGAGGTAACCAATAGTCAAAATGCTATATACTGTGTTACTGCAAACTGGATCATAGGGACAAGGTGAAAACAAGGCAATAAAAAGGGGTTTTGGAATTGCACCTGTGTTCAGCTAACTTGAACAAATGCACCAAAAAAATGTGTAAAGCATCAGCAAAAAACCTCACCAATAATTCAAATAGGCCATTTCACAGCATTTTACCATGTTGCTCTTTTGTTTGGCTTAAAAACATCACACAAACCTCCTATATCTGTGTATAATTTTGATACAGAGTTTTTGTAACTGTGCCAGTTCCATTTTACTGTGGTCTGTAAGAAGTATATAGGAAATGTATTTTTAAGTGACTACTGATAGGTCAGATATTTCATAAGTGTGTAAATTCCTTTTCTGTGCTCAGCTAACTCCATAAAGCATTTGTCAGAAATATTGTACTAATTCAAAACAAAATTGAAGATAAATTGCTTAATATTACACAGCAAGTAAAACAGATCAAAGTATAAAGCAGCAGATGCTTTAACTCTGCAATCATTTGTCCAGTGAGTATAAGCAGAAAAATAATTGATTAATTATTCATAGGGAACCTATTAATGAAATTAAGTGTGAAAAGGCATAGCTGAAACTGTTAGGAGTAAAAACACTCCTAAAAGCAACGGCCTTGTGCTGGCCCTTGAAGTCCAAAAAACCCTTACTATAGCATTGCAGAGTTTGGATCTTGTGTAGGCCCAGTCAAGAAGTGAATTTTATCCTCAGCAGCAGGCAGGATATTAAGAGCAGCACAGAAAATTATGTGGGCTGCACTTGTAAGTCACTGAAATAGGAACCATTTGGGGTGAACTGCCCCGGAATTAAATTCAGAACCAGTGGTTTCCAATGAGATTTGCTTGCCCATCACCCTGGCAAACCATGGCCAGGACACAGGGAAGGTCCTGGTTCTAACCCGAGGCAAATCCTCAGGGCAGGTGGCAGATTCCTGTCCCTCATATCCCTGTCCATCAGGATTTCTAGAGGATAACAAGTGGAAGAAAAACACTGCATGGCCTGAAACCTGATCTGTTCACTAGCAATGTGGTCATTTTTGCTTCATTTGATGTTTTTCATGACAAGGAAGGAGATGCACAAGCCCAATACTGAAAACGTCTCTTGAATGTGATCTTTTGGTGTATAGAGAGCATGTCAAAAGGGAGCAACTAAGGCAAAACTTAAAACAGGTATCACTCATTTTATCATCATGGTGCTATGCTGTAAATATGGTATTTTTAAAGAATACTTCAAATTCATCTGTCTGCAAGAGAGCTGCTGGATTTGGAGTCCACAATCCACATGCATAGAACAGGTATCAGAATGAGAGGACAGCAAAGATGCTTCAGCTCCAGACAGAGGTGGTGCTTGGCTGGGGGTGTGAGCTGACACAGCCTCCTACAGAAGCAGAGCAGGGGCCATGGCCAGACCTTGCTTCCTCAGGTCCCTGCTTGTCATGTGCTGCGAGCTGTCAAGGGTGGGGAGCTGGCCCTGGCTGGCAGCCACACATCTGCCCAGCTGCTTCACCCCCCAGCAGGACAGGAGAGAAAACAGGAGGAGAAAGAGCAAGAAAACTCATTGGTCAGAATATAGATGGGGAAATCACTTACCAAGTACTGTTGGGGGCTAAACAGACTCAGCTCAGGGAATTAAATTTATTATTTTGGGGAAAAAGTTGACAAACCTTAACATACCTTCCCTCCAAGTTTCCCAGGGTCAACTCACTCCAGGCCTTGCTCTGCTCCCTTGTTACCACAGCAAGTGCTAGTCAGTCCCTTCAATGAGGCAGGGGGCAGCCAGAAGCTTCTTGGGGCAGGTGTTTTTCCAGGTACAAAGTGGCTTCTCTGTGCTGCACCTTCCTTCTCACTCTCCTCCTGTGCTCTGACATTTTTCCTCCTGGGCTACAGCCCTTTTGTGGGAGTACCTGCACTAGCATGGGTCATTCCCAAAATCACATTATTATGTGCAAAAGGTTTAAGCAAAACTGGTCCAGGGATTCTTCCAGAGTAAACTCTTGACCAAAAAAAATCTCTTTCCTACTTTGGCTGGTCCACAAGCACCAGAGGAAAACAAAAGTAGTATCAAAACAGTCAAACCCCAAAATTCCTACAGTCCATACATGTTTTGCCTGTATTTCAGGCAAATTAAGCAAATCTTTTATCCATTAACCCAGGCAGCTCATTTGTTTGAAAAGGACCCTCCTAAAGCTTTAAAGCACACCCTGGAGCACACTGAATGTGCTCTGCACCACACCTGCTCTGGGCACACAGGGCCAGCCTGCAGGGACTGTGCCAGTGCTCCAGCACAGCGTGTGGGGCCACAGCAGCAGCTCTCAGCAATGCTCTGACTTGTACCATCATCCAGATTCAGAACATACACCACAGCCATCTGGGAGTTTGTTTCTGCTATTCCACATGGCCACTTCAGACCAACGTCCCAGACTGATTCCCAGCCCTTCCAGGGCTTACAAGCAATCCTTAAGTAACTTGTAACTCCACTCTGGCCATCCACAGACAAATGGTGCACAGATGAGGACTTCTGTTCTAAGGCTTGACTTGCATTAGAACCGTCTGAGTGAGACAGAAAACAACCATCCAAGGCCATGGGGAGGAGCTGTAATGGGGAACAGTTGTTTGCAAGAAAAAGAATCTCTCCAAAGCCAGCTGTGAGAAGCAGCAGTCAGGCAAGGACAGAGCCCATCAATCCCCAAAACAATAGAATAATTCTGTCAGCTCTGGTAAGAACTTTCCAGCAGGTGAAGCAATTGCTTCATCAAACTGGGATCTATTTCATGACTGGATCAGATTTCAGAAATCAGCATTTTAAACTGACCAAACAACAAAAACAGCTGCTGAAACTCTGCCCACCTGAACCATCTGGAAGACTAGCCAGGTGGAGAAAAAAATCCCCATCAGCACTCCAACAGATGCTGCTCCATATTCATATTTAGGAGCTTCCCCTTTCCTAGTCACCTCATCCAGATGTTCCAGAAGGTACTGGAAATTCAATTAGAGGTGACATTTTATAAGTGCAAAGTAAAAACAACTCCATATTTATCATTCTGGAGTGAACCTGTCCAACAAACACAGCTCCTCCACATAAGGCAGCTCACACAGCACAGCTCACCTTATGCTTGACCACACACTGCCCACTGCTTCACAAAAGAAGACAGCCTCAAGCTTTGTGAGATTTGAAATTCCATATATTTAAATGTTTTCCACAGATTCACTGAAGTAGAAATGCAGAACATGTGATACAAAATCTCAACCAAGTCCTACAGGAAGACCCACAGTAAGGTACCACCCTACAGATTCTCTGTTGTGTCCCTGTGTATTACTCCTTGTTGGTTTATAGCAAGATTTGGAATGAAGCACTCAAGTCCCAAACTAACATCAGGTTCAGCTTGGCAAAACAAAGTTTCAATACACAGGAAAACAAGAACTTTTCCACAATTTAGTCTTCATGCACATGACAAACACTACTCCAAAGGGGTGCTTCCATTGAAGTGGAGATTAAACTTTGTCATAGGCTGAAATCAATTAAATTGTGATGGGAAGTAAAAAAATTAAGAATGGCTACTCTGAGGCAGTTGTATCTGTAGTCTGTTAGACTCTGCACATTTGCATTTTAAACACTAAAAAACCAAATAGTATTTTAGAATGTTTTAATTCTATTGTGCTCAAACATTTAAGATGTAGGTAAAAAAGTGAAATAGATACAGTAAATGGTACCAGATGTTACAGATGTTTTGGCCACAGACAGGTTGTATCTCTGCATAAATGATGTCACAAGAGCCTTCTCAGCTGCAGGACTTCATACATAAATACTTTATAATTTTTGAGTCAACAAAGAGGTCATTCCATACTCACTAATATTGTATGAATTATAGGGCCGTTCTTTCAATTGTTCCAAGGGTAAGGAAGGAAAACCGGGATTCACAGAAGTGGCTGCACCCCAATCTCTCTTAAATGATCCCTGGAAAGAATGGTTTGGTGAAGGACCAGACCTAATCCAACATGCTGCACCAAGGCAAGTACATTTACTGCTGACCTGCCCAACAGCCCTGAAGGGTACTTCTTTAACCTGCTCCTAAGCGACAGAAGGAAATTCTGGAATATTTCTAGCTTATTAGGAAAGTTAATTATCTACATGTTTAGAAATCTTTTGCTTGCACTCCTTTTGCTGCAAATTAGGCCAATTTCTGCTGGTAAATAGAGAGCTGAGCTTACTGCTGTTCTCTTGCAGAAGAATGCTGTCATACATATCCTTGATCTGCTCTTTCACTAACCCAATTGCTTTACCCATCACAGATGATAATATAAACAAAAATGCCCAAAGCATACTAGATTTCTGTGAAAAACTGTCTTTCTCCAGTTTTCCAGCTCCTGAAAGAGTAAATGGGTATCAGAATTTATTGTAAGACTTTTTAGAAAACACTGACACTCCTTCAGAAACAGCTCCTATAACTGAAAGCTCAGAAATGTTAATATTTTCTTGCCTTCTGAAATCTAGTAACAAGTAAGAAATAACCAGGTTTTTTTTATATAGGGAACAATGAGAAGCTTATAATAAACCCATGCAATGATTCTGTCTTTCATGTCTGTACACTCCAGAAGCCACAGCACAAACACCAGGATCTGCTCACCAGCTGTTGTGTGGAAGCACGATCCACACTCAGTCCCTGAGTACTGAGCCAAAATGGGCACAATCCCTCAGCCATGGAATCAGAGGGGAAAACGAGAGCAATCCCCATTCCCATCCCCTGCCAACAGCAGGGACCCAAACTCTTCCTGAGCTGTCCATTCCTGCTGTCACTCCACTGTGCTGGGCCATCTCCATGCTCACACCTCTGCAGAGAAGCAGCAGCTTCAAAAGGTTCAGCAGCTGTTAGCATATATACACTTGTTACATAGGGGTATTAAACAGAGCAAGGGATGGCCAGAGACAGTTCCTTTAGTCCTGCAGGCAAAAAAAAAAGGCAGAAGTACTGGCCTGAAGTGGCCAGTCCCCTCACTGTCTCCTACTACACCCCATATGCCTGTATAAATACTGTTTTCTTGGTGTTTTAAGGGGCATTTTTTCTGTTTAGGAGAAGTGGTGCTGCCAGGGAAAACAGCACACTGACACAAACCCACAGAATTTGCCTGTGCTTAAAGACAAGATGGAAGAGGGGAAATAACTTTAAAAGCTAAACACAGTTCTTTCATCACATCTTAATTCTGGGCTGTGAGAAACCCTTATTTATTAACAGTAATATGTTAAGTCGTTGAACCATTAAATGTCAAGAATGTGCCCATTAACAAGTCTGCTGATTAGGATTAATTAGGGAGTGGAATTTCTTACTTGGTACCTGATCACAGAGTTTAGAGGAAGTACCAAAAACTCACAAGAAATCACAGCTCCTACAACAAAGGAATCAAACTGCAGATGCTGAAATATTTTATACAAAGCTATGTTTGCTTCAAGAGCCCTTACTTGAGGCAGTCAGGCAGTGACCAGGGCCAGAGAATAAAGCAAGGTGCAACACCCACCTGGATAACTGCCCTTCAATTTTTGTCCCTGAAAAGACCAAGTGCAACAGAGCATACTGGGGATTCATCTGCCACATCTGCCCTCAAACCTAAACTGATGGGGGCTGTAATGGCAAAAATCCTGCTGAGGACTCACAAAATAATTTGGGTTGGAAGGAGCCTTTAAAGGCCATCCAGTCCAACCCACCTGCAATGAACAGGTGTTAATAAGCCTTCCAAATACTGTACCTAGCAGAACTTTTCAATAATCTAACTCCAAAACTTCCCCTAAATTAAAAAGAAACAAAGTTAGTCCCAATATAATCAATCCACCCCCTTGGTATCACAAGTCTTCATTTCTGACAACATGGCAGCAGCTCTGTCATTTAAAATATACACCTCATTAATTACTACAATCAAAACCAAACATTTTAGATGTTAAAAAAATATTTATTTAAATTCTGTATACAAAAAAAGTCAAAAAAGAAGAACATTTATTACTAGTAACAATTTTTGTGAATATATAATAGCATGTATGTCTAAGCTCACTTTACAAAACCAAGTGCTTATAGAATTGTAATCAGGTTTTCGATTTTCCTGAAGTCCACTCCTTAAGTATCTTTTTTTACCTGACTAGCAGCACATCCTGTACTTTTAAATAAATAAAATATCAGAGCTTAACACACACAGTATGTTACACTGCAACTTTTGACCTACAGCATTAAAGGATTTCTGAGGAACCAATGCTACATCCTTCTCATTTACATCCAATTATTGCCTGCTGAGAAAAATATGCAGGTTTTTGAGACTTATTTTCAGTGAACATAAAAAAGTTGGCCTTCTATAAAAGTGTCTGCTGTTTTATTCTATGGCTATTGCATATATACAAAAGCAACCAAGAACATACCAGAAATCAGCATTCTGTCTGTACCTGGAGTCCCACTGCAGTTGTACCTGTTGTGTCCCACAACCCCGAGCACAAAGTCTGCACCTGATACTGTGCTTTTCCCAACAAACAAGTTTCTCCTATATGCATTAGCTACAAACAGAAAGGGTAGGTACTATTCATTTAAAGAACACAGTAGAAAATTTCCTTTCAGGATATTTTTCTGTGTGAAATATACAGCAGTGTTTTTTATATACAAAAAATAACCTCATAGAAAAGTAGACTTAATAAAGCACAGGTTGGTGAATCCCTTAAAATGCATATCCTAATCCTCTACTCCATCAGTGCTGATGAGGAGGTTCCAACAGGTCTGTGTCAAAAGCCAATAACCAAGTTATTCTTCTGCAATCACACCTCTCTGCAATAGCTTTAGAGGAACATCCCTGAGGATAAAATGCCTGGACAAGGAGTGATTTTTCAGGGTGATACTGGAAGCAAACCCCTCAAGGTTCATCAGTTAACATTAACAGGCAGCAGTGCCACAGGCAGGACAGCCTTGTGTGGAGGGTGTGCCCAGAGAGACAACTGAGCTCTCAGGCCTCCTGTCAACTCCTCTAGCTGGGTAAAGAAACTCTCAAAAATGAAGAACTCAAGGTAGCCTGTGTTTAGCCATGATCTCCACAAGTCTACAAACTCTCAGGTCTCGTACTGGTCTTCAAACAAGATAAATACTGAGAAATAGTGGAATTTTTAAAGCTGCATGAACAGCATATACAAAATAAAATTTCCAAGCCTTCTTAGAAAGGGAACTATATGCTTTAAAAAAAGTATATTACTAAATAAATATATGCTTTGTATGGCATAGCCACATGCCTTTACACAAAACTCCTAACAAATTATTTCAGCTCTGTAAAGGGCAGCAGTTTTTTATTTAAGACATAAATATTAAGAAAGGCTTTAGGAAAACACAAGTAGTTCCAACTCAGTTTTATCACATCCAAACTCTAGATAATATGATGTGAGGAAGGCTGCAACACTGAAGTTTGTATTAAACAATTCCTTGGTAAGGATGGCAGGGGAAGGATAACTGCAACTATTTATCTGCTCAAAAGCTTAAGCCTAGACTCACATGACTCACTGTCATCAAAGCAATCTTTTCAAGTGTCATTTCACATGGCAATCCCAAAAAATGAGCTAGTCATCACAGATAACTGAGAAAGGTTTGTAGGGAAAAATTGCACAGTTTTAAACTCACATAGAAAATGTAACTTTTCAGCTGCAATGGATGAAGAAAACCTGTTGTCTGAGAACATCAGCAGTCAAGAAGCCAAGGAATTCTTAAAACTATACAAAATAATTTAAGGAAAAAAGACAGTTTGGTAAAACCACCAGTCTTCTTCCATTTAAGGTGCATTAAGATGGAGACAGCCAAAGATCACATTTTGATTCTTATCTCACATTTCTTATTCAAGTTCCAACTCTGAGTCTGAAATCAAAAATCCTAAGTCATAAAATGCTATGCAGTTTTGCAACAAGTAGTAAAAATAATGGAAGAAATATTATATATTATTCTGTAAATCACAGATTACAAATAACTCTGTAAATATTTTGGTAAGTCTGAATAGCATTTTACATCAACACCTGCCAACTTCATCGTCTGTCAAACCTACGAAGCCTTTGCCTTCTCATGTCCTCTTCTGAAGTCTCAGGTGGGAACCAAAACCCGTAAGGTCGCCGCTCATTATTGTGTGCTCTTCCACCAAAATCTACAAGACACAATGAAAAACAACTGTTATTTTGGTCTGTAATAGAAGAAAAATGCACATATATCCTGTAAGACAAAGCACCACAACACAAAGGAGACAGGGAATGGAATGTTTTCAATTCTGATGGTTTCAGGGCAATTACATCTTCCAGAAACTGCTCTTAAAGACAGCCAAATAAAAAGAAAAACCAAAACCAGAACCCCCCCCACCCCAAACAATAAAGCTACCACCCAAAAACCACCCCAACCTAACATCAAAACCAACCAAACAACAAACCACAACCAAAAGAACATCTAACAAGTATTAACCTGTTAAGAATAACAAGTATTCACAAGTATTCACATTTTTCACAATCCCTACTTTACACAGTAAACTCCAGAATGTTAAACTATTTCAGTGTCCTCAGCAGTTGCTTCTTGCAAAAGCAGCTTTTGTGTTTGCTTTCAGTACCAAGTCCAACATGTGCAGACCCACAGCAGATGCACACACAGCTCCCACCCCCAGCTGGCAGCAGTTTCACAAGGGAAGGACACATGGCAGCCCAACCATACAAACGGAAGGCAAAATCATCTGAGCAGCAAGAGCACACCCAGCCCCACAGGCACCCCCAGAGGAGCCAGGACAGGCGATTCCAGCAGCTCTCCAGAATTCACAGCGAGTCACCCAGCAAAGAAACAGCACAAGGCTTGCTTACACACACCAGCTCAGCTGAGGGGCCCTGGGAAACAAAAATAACAGTCTGCCTTCTGAGCAGAATTACAGTATTAAGGACAAGCAAATTAGCTTTAAAGGTAATAAAACCTTTGTAACATTCAGCATTTCTTAAGCTTTCACCTGCCCCAAAACTGTGTCATAATGCTGTAGTTTAATAATTGATTTTTAAATCATCATAATGAAACTACTTGCATTTTTTAAAAAATTCTTTTCAGTAGGGAATTTGTCAACTAAATATCAAAGTTTCTTATAAAAACATTTATTTTTCTATACAGCATCCCAGGTTAATTTTTATTTAAGAAAACAGATACAACTTACACAGTTAAGACAAGTCCATGCACAGTCTCCATAAAATATGCTCAACACTTCAAATATACATGTGCTTTAATAATCACTAGTAATATAATGAGGTATTATAAAAAAGATGAAAAATGCTCTTATATATATATTGACCCAAAAATAAAAAGCTAGACAATATATTTTGAAAAGCTTTAGGTTGAAGAAAGTATCTTATTTTACATCAAACAATATGGTGAACAGCAAAGGCTGGATATTTTAAATACATGCATTTGTATTTGCATGTAGATATTTAAATTATCCTGTCACCTAAAACAGTTCTGACACCTTTTTTCTTTTAATTAAAGCAGAAATATTAATGAAATAACACCTTTATCTTATCAAAATATTTATAAGCCACAGTGTTCAGAAATGGTAATTAGGCCACTGCTACTACTGAAACACCACCTGACGTCTGTGCAAGAAACCAACACATCAGCAAAAACAAATTAAAGACTAATGGGATCTAAGACTGCATTTAAAGTATATGGAAAACTGCTACAACACTGGATGATAGACAAAACCAAAGGATATAGTACGACAAACTTAGAACAAAACATTAACCCTTCCATGGCATATTTTACAACTTTATTGTGAACTAGAACCACATTCTGTGAATACAGAAGACTGAGACCCCCATTGCTATCCTGTCACTCTGTAGGAATTTCTTTTGTTACTAAAGTTCACAATTAAAGCACTTTGGACCAAAACAAGAAAATCACTGTAATTGCAACAGATATAACTAAACCTGTATTAATGCAACGCCACAGAAGTGTTACATCAAACATTCTCACTTGATTTTTCCTCTTCTCTGAAGTTATGACCTTATTTTTAGATTATACAATAGGATTTGCAAGACAGTTTCTGTAAGATTCAGGATGAATATATCAAGCTACCAAACTGTGAAAGTCTCAGTAGTAGAAATATGCAATTAGGTCTGATGAGAAGAGTGTAGCAAATAAGTAGCAGAGGTATCACAAAGCAGTATGTCTGTACTTCTTTTTCATGCCAGCTTTAGTTGTGTTAAAGAAGAATCTAGAACATTTCAGTTGAACAGCTTACCATTTTCAGTATCACCATCTGCCCTGGACCTACTGAATATGGTATCCATACAAAAACCCAACTATACAAACACTTAAATACCCATACAAAGAACAGACACTTCTCATTTCTAAAAAAACTCTTACCTTTGGAGAGGCTTTGCTGCAGAAGATAATCACAGACAGCAGTAATCCCTTTTGAACCCAGCAGGACCATACAGCTAACCAAAACAGAGAGCTCTGATCTGGATATTTGATCAAAGGCCATAACAACTTCCATCGCTTGCTTGGTTTTCATTTATACCAGTTTTATATAAATTATCTCTTCCATAAACAGTATAGCCCTGCTAACTATGTTATAACAACAGAATATAACTGAAGTTTACTAACCAGCACTAGGGTGTGCTGCAGATCACACAGTATGCTGCTTTGAACACCTGACTTGCTTTGCTTTTTAATGCAAAAATACCAATGTTTAAAGTGTTCTATTTGAGAAAATGGGAGCTCTCTTAGTTTATAAACATCCAAATATTTTTTCCACAGAATCAATGAGGTTGGAAAAGACCTTTAAGATGATTGAGTCCAACCTATGACCCAACACCACCACCTTGTCAGGCAGACAGTGGCCCTGAGTGCCACATCCAGCCTTTCCCTAAAAACCTCCAGGGACAGTGACTGTACAACCTCCCTGGACAGCTCATTCCAAGGTATTTTTGATGCATTTGGAGTAAGAAGCAATAAACTGGAGGGCAGCAAGAAGCCAGAATCAAAAGCCCACTGTTGCTCTACTCATTTCACTTCTTCCAGCCAAAGAGTAGTGAAGTCTTTAGGTTTAATCAAACTCTAGTGATTTACTGAGTTGTACAGAGAATCCTAAGGAAAGGCAGTACAGGCATTTTTCCTCCTTTCATACTTTACAAGGACTAGAAGGCTTCCAGAAAGAGCTGAGACACACAAAACACAGCAAACTTTTCCCTGTTTTGTGTTTTGCTAGAAGTCAGACGGAAACTACAACTGAATGAAACATATAAAATGGCAAAACTGCTTTTATTCTTTCCTGTCCTTCCCTCTGCAAAATGCAGACATGCTATACAGTCTGAGAGCTTTGGCTTTTAGTACTTATCACTGCCCCATTTTTTCCTACTCAGCTCCAAATAGACCACATTCATTAGCCTTTGCTATTGTTTCTAACACAGCCCTTTGAGTTTCTGTCAATGTATGAAAAGAATTTTGTCATGCTATGAAGCAAACTATTCTTCCATCTACAGACTTAAACTGGTGAAGAAGAGAAATGGAAGTAACTACTGTTTCTGTGCTATGCTTTGGAACAGCTGACAAATGAAAAATCAAATTAGTAGCAAAGTAGCTGAGGGTAATGAATTTAGAAGGAAAGTTAACATACAATGAATCCAGACACAGCTGGATTGTTACAAGAGCAAGCCAGAACAATCTTGAACAGTCTCCATCTCTCTCTTGTTTTTAAAAGGAGATGGTAAAATTGAGAAATACACAAAACTATTCCCTCCCAAAAGCCTGATAATTTGTTTTGGTTAGGAGAGGAGATGGCTAAAGACAATCTTTAATCCCTTCATACTTGAGGATTTTTGTATTTATTTTAATCACCCTCAAAAACTCATCTTTCCTGAATCAGTATCACCAAAATAAACTCTTTTAAAAGTAACAAATTGTTAAAAGCACACTGGTAACCTTTTTAGAAACCATCAATCATTGCCTCATAAGCCAAAATCTTGCTGCACACTCAGATCATCCATTTGCTACAAATAATCAATGCTACAATGCAGAAGTAAGAGGATAGAGACCACTGCTGGACTTGATGCTCTTCTGCAAAGAATTAAAGGGATTAGTTTTACAGCTATCTCCAGCTACCATTTAGCTGAATACTGAAAATACTACAGGAGAGATGGCATAAAATAATTTCACTGCATATCCAACCATTTAATAATTCTCCGAAAACAAGGCTAAACTCATTATTAACTGAAAATGGTTGATGCATTATGTCTTTCCCAAGTATTGAAAGGAATTTACTATCCAACTCAAAAAACCCTATATAAACATGCTACTTAACCAGTCCCAAGGCAAAACCAGACAGCTATTCCTCTTCTGAGTAGTAAGAAAGCTATGAAAAATTTCAGACAGAAGAAGAATTTCAGGTGGGCTCTATATTTATCATAATGTAGTAGAAGTATTTTGTTGAGTTGCAAATAGCACAGTATGCTTTTCCTTAGAAAATGACTAATTTATTCAGTCATACATAAAAAAGAGTTTAGAACATCATTTTTTACATGGTCCCAATGAAAAAAATGTAAACTATATACATAATCTATAGAATTAATCCAACGAAAAACCAAAATAGTAAGTTATGGGTAAATCTAAAATTAGGAATATTCACTGGCCTTCGTTTAGCAGTAAAAACATTCCCAGACTGTTAACATTTGCAAGAATCTTACAATATAAAAAACCACTTTGCTTTCCCGTTACTGCATTTCTGCTTGCGTAACAAAGACCCACAGCAACAAAGGAATGCTGAACAATATCCCTTTCCCAATGCCAAGCCTGTGAAACCCAGATGGATGGATGGATGGAGGTACCAATGCACACTGGAGCCAAGCAGCTCCCACTTTCTCCAAGGGCAAGGGATGCCTTTGTGCAGCCCACACACAGCCCCTGCTAATGATGCCCAGAGCTGGGAAGCAGAAGTACTGTTCTCCAGCAAGGTGACCCTGCCAAACCCACTGTGAAAGGAACAACTTTTGCTCCTTTATGAACAAGTTCAAGTTACTGAGTGAAAAAAGCTACTTCCAGAGACCACTGAAGTCAGAGAAAAGACTCCCATTTGTATCACTGAATACAAATCACCAGGAGGATCAAAACATCAAGAGGTCTCTACATCCATATGCAAACCATGCTTTTAAAATAGGTGTAATGCGTATATATATGCAAACTATCTCTAGCTACATCCAAGATTTAACTATTTTTAGCATTTTCCTCCTATTTCAATTGTCTTCAGCAGTTGAAATAATCACAAGAAGGAAACCATCCAAAAGAACTGGCAGTTTCTGCAAGTGTATTTGTATATTTATGAAGTCCCAGAAAAAAATACTTAGCATTCTATATACATTTGAACACAAAAATCTGAATAAATTCTTATCTCAAAATCCGTTGTGGCAATAGCAAGAACCAACTATGTCACTGTCAAATGTTGTCTAAAGAGCAAAGGAAGCTAACTCTTTAGGCAGTACTTCCAGAAATCCCTGCTTTGCAGAACTGGTCTTTACCTCACAGTATTTCAGAGGTGCTAACTGGTCGTGGTACTGGTTTGAAAGAGAAATCCATGGTGAAAGGCTCAGTGGTTCATTTAACTATTTTGGTGAACTTTGATCACCATTGTAAAGAGAATCGGGAGTTTTTTGGTTCTAGTTTTCAGCAAACCTCTTATCCTACATTAACCACTGTATTTATGAAGAGACAGATGGAAGAGAATTCACTAAATATGTCTAAAATTATTCTGACTACACTTCTTGTTTCAAGTGTAGGTCTGCGTCTTACACTGGTACCAAAACTTTGTGTGGAAATGATAACAATTCACTGATTCATTTCCCCAGAAATTCCCCACCTTAAGAAAGTGCTGGTCATCAGATCACAGAGTTTATGAAAAGTTTTAGAAAGGTATTTAGAACATGAGGTCTTCTCAATGGGTTTTTCCACGACGTGTTTTGGGTACCAAAGTTGCATCTAATTCTCAAAGCCTAAATCCTAGTATACGATTTCATGAAATGAAATTTCAATTTTAATCTGAAACAATGCACTGCATATTTGAGCATATAACCTGCTTCAAGGTATTTCTACAGAAAACCACCAAATTCAAGTGCAATGACTAGCATTTCTATAATTGTGGAAAAACCAGGTAACACTGGAAATAAAATATACAGCATTTCTCCAGTTTCTTCACATAAATTCCATTCTTATATTACAGTCTTCCATGGGCTGGCAAATTTCAGAGACTCCAATAAAAAGTCCTGTCTCAGTAACAAGCAAGACACATGGGAACTCTTCCAGGGAACAGGTAAGCCAGATGCCCAGGTATTTCCTAACTGCTCCAAATGACTCTGACTAGCCCATACCACGCCATCTAAAAGCTTTTGAGTGGAGAGATATTTATTGGTTTAGTTTCAAATCAAAAGCAAAGAAATGCACAGACAGTTCATGAAAAGATGTAAGAGGAATGTCTATACCTGATACTTGTAGGTATTTCTCTTCAATCTCAAACTATAAAGATTATCACCTTGATGTTTAAAAAGCTTAGTCTTCTGTGGAGAAACACCAGCTTGCAAAGGATTCCTTAAAGTTATTGACGTTGAAAGGCAGACACTCAAAAAGCTCGACTCACAAAAAATCCCCAAAAAATCTCACAACAAAAATCCAAACCCACATCCCACACTAATCAAGATATTTCTTCTGAGCAGAATAGCAAGCACACAACAGATCAGAGACTTGGTTATATTGGGGTTACATTAAGGGTGGCTGGTAATACCAGTATTAAACAAAAATGTCAGCCATATATTTGAACTTCATAGTAAAAGGAGTTTAAATATCAAAGGCTAGGACTTTCTTAAATCCAAAATTTTCTTATGTAAAGGAAGAATTATTACAATTTGACACCAATATAAAATTATGAGAATAACAGTAAAAATTAAAGAAAAACCCAAAACAAACGAAACCAACAAACTGGGGAGAGAAAACCAATTAATGTTGCTTAAATGGTTTCTTGTTTGAAGCAACAACATAACTACAACTGAGAATGGAAAACATTAAGTAGCAGTTTCTTTCAGCAAAGAGACCTAAATCACTAAAATAGTTTGACAGCCTTAAATTGACGCCTCCACAGATCTCAAACAAGCCTAGCAATTCCTTTTGGGCACTAGACTCTCATTATTACAGAAAATTTCAGGATATTGCATAAAACCAGATCTGCAGTTCAGGAATGCCTGAATGTGGAATAAACAGAAATGCTGTATCTTTAGGTTGGGCTAAGATAATCCATGTATGAGTTTAGAGTACACTATCTACTGAGCTTAAATTCAATGCAAGTCTTGATACAAATTAGTTTTCAGTTGTGGACAACAGCTGATACCAGGAAATTCTTTAGTATTTATTAGCTTAGCAGGATACTATCACATCAGTTTATAGGAATGGATCAATGTTCTATATCCATAATGGTACTTTCTGTGGCCTAGAAGCCATAATAAATGTACTTGTCCAAATAAGGATGAAAAATATATTATTAATCAATTGAAATTATCGGAGTACTCTATTGTCCAAGTTACAGAGCAGCTGCGATGGTTTAAATATCATAGTTGGGGAAAAAAAGTAATAAGAGAGCCCTAAATTGATTGTGGTACCTGCTGTTACAACCTATTTCAAATTATTTTATGTAATTTTTTGTCATATTAAGTACCTGTTTCATCATCCATGTAATTGCAAGAATCTCTGAATGTTCATGCTTTAGGGAAAATGTATTGTGTTCAAAGGGTAGTGCTCATTCAAGCTAATTATTTTTCAAACTAACTGACAGGGAAGAATATCCTAATTGCCCATTAGCACAGTAAATTTAATCTCATCCTTTGTGTCCCTAAAGCAGGTGTGATCAGTGACATGCTCTGTATTATGTTCTTTGTGAAATAAGACATCTGCCTATAGGCAAATTGAACCTTTACGCAGGCTTGCTTAAAGGAAGCAATTTAAGAAGCTCAAATCTTAGGTCTTGCTTGTCCAAACTGAAGTGTAGGAGAAAGAGGTGCAAAATAAAGCAACATCCTTATATATTTGATCACACCAAATTATACAGGAAACAACACATGATGATACCTTTTCCTGCTTCACTTGCCTGTGAGGCTTAAAAACTGTAACCAGCACTGAAGCCAGGCACTACCAGAGTGTTAAGAAACGCTGCTTTTGGCAAGGAAGTTTAAAGTGCAACTTGGTTTGCCACAGCAATCTACTAGTGAGGTACTATTGAAATTCATTCTTGTGTTTCATCAAAGGGCATTCTCCAAAAAAACACATTCTCCCTCTTATAGCACAAAACTTATCTTTGTTCAAAAACACAAGCAGACAAAAAATACATCTTACCTGGAGTGTTAGAGATTATTTAAGGCTACAAATGAAAGTTGTAGATGTTTCACAGTGATACGTGTAAGCTTTTAAATTGTATACTGTCTATTTATTTATATTATAATCTTATCACTGTTATTTGTATGCTGTTTTCTTGATAGTTCCAAAAAGCTCCACAGAAATGGCTCATTCTTTCAAGTAACATCTCAAAATGCTTGGTATTAAAAGCTTTGAAGGATTTCTTTCTCAAACTTAGAGTTAAAAATTGTGCAAAATATAATCTTAAAAAGACAGTAAAGTAGACAATATCCCTTAAAATAAAACTCATTTTATATGCATTCCTTGCCAAAATTACAAGATGTGTCCAAAAATAAGTCATGAGGTATCCATCTTGTTCTCCCTCCTGAGTCCCTTTCAGTATGAATCATAACTTAAGAGATAAAAACGCAATAAAATTCCTACCTCTTTCATTAAGGCTGTTTAGCACTGCCCTTTCAAGCTGTTCTTCTTCAGTGAGCCCACCTGTATAATCAAAGTAGCTCCTTGGAGTTCTGTATTGATAATCTGGATAATAGCCATAATACTCTGAAAAAAGAATCAAAAAATAAAATAAATTTTTTCTACTCAGCAGGTGTGAAATCAGATATTATCTTCTTGCTTTCTTCCACAAAATGTTTAATTTGGGAAAGAAAAAATTATTAGGGTTCAATGACTTATACAATATATGCCATGAATTAACTTCTAATTTACAAAGCCACAGTTATGGTAACAGGAGAAAAAATAAACAACAGAAAAAAGATGGACCAAACATCTCAGCTTTTTATAACTGTTAAAAATAAGTGCCATAGAATTGCTATTATTAAGAAGTTTCACACAGAAACTGAAAGACAGCTTTCATAATTTCCTTATAACATTTAGTTCTTCGGACACCTTACTGCTATCACTAGAATACAAACCAGGCAGTGTTCAGGTTTTTCTCCCCACCCCTCTTCCCTTCTCCTCCATGGCCCATAAAACAATGTCATCATAAATTCCAGTCATCTTTGGATCTAGAGAAGTCACAGGGAAAGATTCCTGCAAATTCCTGCAGCGCTGTACACAGCTCATGTTGTGCTGTGGCACAGCTAAACCTGTCCTGCAGAAGCCAGCACAGCACAGATCTCAGTGTCCCACTCACTTCTGACAACCCTTTCTGGCCTTTGCAAAGCTGCCCAAAACCAAGCACAGGCCATCATCCACACAAACACATGAGACTCAAAAGGAAAAATATTACTTGGCTAGAGAATTGAGCAAGACTCTCTTCCTGTTAACAACACAATCTGATCTTGCCTGAGCACAGAAAACCTAAGCTGAGAAAAATTATGGAAAACAGTCACACTTTTCAACTAAGGAAAACTATGAACACAAGTCCCATTTTTCTATTTCATTTCTGTATTTTCAAAATACAACGTTTTTGTGATGTGTTCATTTCCAGACAGCTGAACAAAGGATTTTGAAGAACCAAAGTACAGAAAGGTTGCCAGTTTCTTCCAACCAAGAGAAAATTATACAAAGGTTTTTCAAAATGAGAAAAGTGGAAATATTTTTGTATGAAACAAGTACAGCAGGACATTTCCTTTTTCTTCAGATTATTAGCATCAATGTGAACATCATCATGTGTTCTCTCGTTGGTTCTATCAATTCCAGGTGAAACTTGTGAAGTTTCTGTGGTTAATAAGAAATATAGATGACAAAGTGAGGACAAATAAATAATTTATTTTAAAAAAGGATTTTTCTAATGAAAAACAGCCCATACTCTAGGACTTTTAGACAAATAAAACCAGCAATACTCTGTCTTAAAAGTTATACAGGAAAAGCAGGAAAAACTGAACAGAGTAATTGCACAAAATTCTACATAGAATTATATATATTCCTCTGTATTTTCAAATATCCCTACATGGACTTTATATACAAATGTACATGCACACAGATGTATGTATACACTTACACATTATACACACACATTCTGTTTCCAATTCTTTCTTGTCTTGAAACACAACTGACACTGGAAGATTTCTCCTACACCTGCAGTGAAATCTGACTGAGGAACAGCATTTAGCTGTTATGCCTGTACATGTTGGATGCAATCTTCATATACTCCCTTCATTCTCCTCTGCTTTATGTTAATCTGAATGAACATGTTCTCAGCTATAAATTTATTTTCTGGAGGCTTCAAAACTACATGCATGAAGAGTGTAAAAATCTTGGTACTAAAAGCATGAAATTATCTGATGAAAGCAAAAGGATGCTGTATTTTAGGTTTGTTCAATTGCTGTAGTTTTATCTATGTTTTATGTTTCACACTGCCAGCAAGTTGTAAGTGCTCAGAAAGCTGCAATCTTTTATTTTAAAATGAGACACAGTTTGGTAACATTGACATGTTCAAGGTGTTCCTATTAATCAAAATAAATGTCCTAATACTTTATTCATGAACTGCACTTAGAGAAAACCTAATTCAGCTACTACATACTAAATGTGCTACAATTTCAGTTAAAACCTTTTTTCTTTTAAAGCTGTTTCCTTGTGCTGTTTTAAAAAATCTGTTCTGACCATAACTTCATCTATTTTTCTATTTAAATTGGTATTTAAAGGCACATAATAATAAATCAGCAATGCCAGAAAGTGAAAAACCAATCAAGATATGCATCATTAGCCTGTGACAATAGAGCAAGTTTTCTTCATTCACAGATGGCCAAATTTATTCCATATATCATACACCAAGCAAAAGGTTAAATCTTCCATTAAGACTTCTGCAAATAGGATGAAAGACAATTACAAAGTATATGAACAGGGAATGAACATAACAAATATGTATTTTCTTAACTGCAGTTGTAAGTCATTTTAGACAAATGAATTTAGTACAAAGCAAAAATTAAATGGTTATAGCTAAAGGTGAACTTGGAATACAGGATAATTCAGGTTAACTCTCTCCATCTCCCCTTTGTCCAAAAGAACTCAAAGTAACAGCATTTGGGGAATACCCAGAACGTGCAAAAAAAGTCCAGACTTCCTTGTTGTCAGCATACAAGGACAGCTTTTTTCTTCCCTCCCCATCATGGCAGATCTACTACCTGAAATCTCTTCTACTTTCCCTACTTGAAAAGAGCTGGAAAAGCAAACAGAAAGGGCCGTTCAGAATCTCTCTGCTGCTCCTCCACAAGCGTGGCCTCATACCCCCACCCAAGCTCCCAGCAGCTGGTGTTTGTACAGGGGCTGTAATAGATCACAGAGTTGAAATGTCAAGCACAAATTTCTTATCTTCATTAGCTATTAAAGAGCTTTTTCCAATATAAATCTTTTGAGTTTCCATCCACCCTGTTATTCTGGGATACCGCAGGAAGGTTCAGTGTCTGAGCAGCTGGGCTGGGGAGCATCTGTAGCTGGGTGAGCACCTTTACCTGGGCTGGGATTGCCAGCCATGGGAACAGGTAACACAAACTGTGCTCACCTCTCATTTCACTTCACAGCAGTAATTGTTTTATTTCTTTACTGGCCTTTAGATTAAATGGTTTTGACTTGGGAGTAAATTAGAGTAATGAAAATCCTGGGTAAATGTACCTTTAAGTTGGAACAATCCCTGTTGCTGTTGTTGAGGAAAGCAGGCTAAGATCTTTTGTTTAGGAAGTACAAAACAGATGTTTCAAAAATACTTAAGTGCCCAGAATCCTGCCTGTGGGAACTATTTAATGTAATAATAAAATTGGAGATAGATCATTGAAGACAAAGTCCATCAGGGAGAATAAAAGCAGCTATAAACTTGGCTCAAAGTAAGCACATCTCAATTATAAAAGACTACACAAAATAAAAACCCCTGCCTGATGAAACATCAGAGAACAGCAAGGAAGATCAAACGTGTGAAATAGTTTCCTTTTAAGCAACCAGACAGACTCCAACTTTCCGAAGGGAGGGAAAAGGTGACCATTGTGAGTGCAAGACTGAAGACTAAAAATCCACTAAGGAAGCAAGTACATAAAGAATGAAGGTCTAATCTCCCTCCCCAAAGAAGAATTAACGTGCATCAAATGAAATCAGCAGTTAGCAGGTTCAAGCCAAACCAAAACATGACAGATTCTAAACCAGGAAACAAATTGTGAGTCTTTTCTGATGATGTAGGTGTTAAAAGTGTTCATGTTGATTCAAAGAGTTTTTGACAAATTGATGGAAGAAGGATCTACCACAGGCTATTGAAGACAAAATTCTCCCATAAAACTTTCTGCTGAGAACATCTTTAAGCCACAAGCCACTGCACACTGGCAGATATTTGAGAGTTACCACTATGCATTTACCCTGTTCTTCCTGCAGATGCCCAGGAAAGAGCATAAATCACTGCAGGAGGTAAGAAATGCCAGGATACACATCCCTTAGCTCAGATCCAACACCCAGAGCCCATCTCCCAGCCTCTCCTGGCCCTCACAGACAAGGACTCCACCCATTATTTCTGTACACTCCACATGCAATGATTCAATGTTCTGCAGGAGAAGTGAATCAAATGTATGCCAGCATTCCAACCATCCTTTATAAACTGAAGATGGCCTAAATTCAGTCTGCTGAGGAGGGTTTTTTTGCACTTAAATTACCTCATTTACAAAAGAGCGTTCAAAGGAAGATCCTTGTTAGAAGGGAAAAACCACCCCAGAATGGAACAGATAAATTTGCCAGATGAGGGCATATTTACCAAGGTCCAAAAGGCTGCTTTCAGTAGACACAATTTCCCCACTGCTACACCTTGTGCAAAAGGGATGATAGCTCCCTGAGGTAGCATTTTAGGAAGTCATGACCTTAATTTGAGGCTTAAGCCTCTTGTACAAAATCCATCCACACACTTGCCTGAAGAGGAAAGGTGAGAATGCCCAGAGAAGTAATAGAAGTTTAGCAAGTATACATGTGCAGAATATTTCGTATACTGTGTATGTTTCCATTTACATAGCTCTCCTACAGGTTTTCTAATCATTAGCAAAAAACTATTTTTGAAGTTGGAATAAGTTTTTGGTTAAGTGGACAAGAGTACTTACCTGAATAGTAGTCCCTTGGCCTGTCAGGCTCAGTGAAGAAAGAAATGCCAGCTAAATAAAAGAATAACGCATATACTGTTAAAATAATCATATTTTCTTTATAGAATACAAAATTCAAATTTAAAATACCCTTTCTTTAAGAATTTGTTTCCTAAGATACAGGCAGGAAATCAGTCATGGGTATCTGTGGATTGTTTTGGCATCAATGAGAAAACATACTATTGCAAGCTTGTATGTTCCAGATTTTATAGTAGTGTGCCACATTCAAGCAACATATCCATGTAGACTACAAAAAAGCAAACCTATAATGTTCTCCCCAGAACACACAATGAACAATTTCTCTACTGAGAGTATTCATTAATAATAATGTTTAATGCACAGAAAACTGAGGATTGGAGCAACACTGCATTATTCCTGCTTTGCTACACAGGGGAAACAAAAAGCCCATGTACTGAACACTGCTTCCTGCAGCTGTTAGTCACACAGAATCTGCACAGCAGCCTGGTCTGCAGAGCAGGTTTCACTAACAGTTACTGTGGGGTTATCACTGAATCCCAGAGAAATTCACTGGAAGGGACCTCAGAAAGGTCCCCAGTCCACCTCCAAACCAGAGCAGGGGTAGTGAGGAGATGAGAGCAGGTTAGCCAGTCAGGGTGCATCTTGCCAAGTCCAAGGCTGGAGAGCCTGAAGCTGCCCTGGCAGCTGAGCTGATGCCTGCCTGTTCTATAGTCATCAGGCAGTTGCCCTGTACACAGGATCATGCAAGGTTAACCTTTAACCAACGGGACACCTGACATCTGTTCCCTCCAGCAAGGCAGGAAAGCTGATGCTTTGGTGTCCTTTTTTCCCTTCCAACTGCTGAACATACATGACCTACAGACTATCCACAAACTGTGATCCAAGCCCCAGTGAGAGCACACATTATTTGAACAAATAATTCCCCATGTTACAAACACTGTATCCATGTTCAATTTGATGGAACAGTCATGAATAAAGTACTCAGCCTATCAAGTAGTTAGACATAAAAAGCCAAATATTCTGCCAACCAACCCCAGCACAGCTGTTGTGTCAGGGCTGAGACTTCAATAAAACACTGACATTTATGGGAGTGTTCATTCAAAAGTTTGCAGGGCTGTATTTAAAACATTTTTTAAGACTACAGGTGTCTAAAGCTAGAATATTTTTTAAAAAATAATCATTACTGCAATATGAAAAGCTGTAATAACAAATTGTTGGGAAGCTTGAGAAATCCAGTAACAATTTCTTAAGCATCCCATCACCTTTTGCAAACCATAGAGACTTCCATTAGAACTGACACAACAGGAGAAATCAAGATGGAAACGTTTTGTTCTGACGTACGTTTATGGCTTCACCACACTTCATTTGAAATTGACATTTTCATTGAAAGATTATACTCGAAATAAATAGTTAAAAAGAAGAGAAAAAGGTATTCCTCTATGTAAAAATATCTGAAAGTCACATTTATTCTTAATTGCTCTTATCCATATTTAAGAAAAAAAATTGAATTTTTTCTTCTGCATCCATTTTAATAAAATGAGCATATCTTTAATTGTCTAAAAACTTGCTGGAATAAGCTGAATTTCTATATGTGAGACTTCGTAAATTTTAAAAATAAAAGTGTTCCTTATGCAAATTTTGCAAATTCAACAAAATTCTATACCCGCACAGGCTCGCATGATCTTTTTCAGAGGTCCCATAGTGTACATCAATCCAACAAGAATCCCTGACAGATGCCCAGCGAAGGAAGTCCTAGAAAAGAAAAAAAATCTTGTCAGTAATGGAAAGGGAGAATTTTTTTGGTAGGGATACAAAAGTGAGAGTGTAGAATTTTTGTAAAGAGAAAGTCTCTGAGACTTCCCTGAGAAAATCCCTGAGTGAGACCAAGCACAGAATTACCTGCCTGTAAGGATATAATGCCAAGTTTTCTTTCTTTATAACTACCTTACAATTGGGAGTTACATAGTTACAGAGAAGTATTTAACAAATATCCTGAAAAAACTAATTGGAGAGACGATTTTAGTTGCTACAGAATATGCTTTCCCTAAAAGCATTTAAAGACTTCCAAAGGAGTAAACTGGTTTTAAGCTTTAGAAAAGTAACCTCCATTGTAATGTCTGGGTAGATCTTACCAAAACCATGTACAGTTCTAAGTGAAAGCACAAACACAATACTTTGTACTGCACTAGCCATGCAATCCTACAATTAGTCTGAAAGAAGTATGAAGGCAGATCCATTGCAATCTTTGTAATACACTGCCTTCCAAACTGAAAGAACAATTGAAATGCTGAGATCCAAATTCTTTTCTATGCATACCAACAATTTCTTTAAAAAATACCATTACCATTTGTGTACAGAATGAAAAGACTCTGGAGTCTTTTGAGAAATCAACCCAGAAGCATATGTTTACAGTAAATAAGGAGATTTGCTCCAGTTATTGACATGACTATGGGGTACTCTATAAATTCAAAAATCAATTTTCAACATTCAAATTAAGAGTTAAACTCTTTTGTGTTTAAACATAAATTAAGAGAAAATTTTCTGAATTCAAGCAGGTGTAAACACTAGTTGCAAATTTTTCACCTCTATTACAAAGTTACAGAAGCCAATACACTAAATGTTAAAATTTCCTCATATGCAATTAGAAATAACTCATTTATACTGGTTGTCAAAAAATTTAAATAATATGAGCTAAAATAAGCACTTTTTTTTTTCCTTTATAAAGTAGAAATTAAATGTTTAATGTACCAAGTGTAACGTTTGCATAAATTTTTACATTCAGGTCAGTGATCTGCAGGAGTTATATAGATGATGTCACAAACACCCAAGCCAAGACAACTTCCAGGCATCAGTGGTAAAAGGAGACAGGAAAATGCACGTGTCACTAGAGGGAGGTAAAGATCAAATCTGAATTCACTCTTTTGCCACCTACTTAACCACAAACTGGTATCCTACCATGGAGAGCTGCAGTTCTCTCTCACCAGCAACCAACAACTCTCTAAAGAGTAGCACATAAATGCTGATGTGAACATTTATAGATAAAAGGTAGTAACCAAAATAAAGGATCCATAAGATACTAATTTTCCAAACAGATTTTCTGGAACAGATTTTCCAAATTTATGAAACATGCATGCCTGACTTGTAAAATGTCTGACCTCAGAAAATTAAACATACTTAAAGATCACCTACTTTAGAAATCACCAACATGATACTGGTTCACCTAAGACGTTAGATACCTGCCCAGTTCTGGACGAGACACAGATTAAACAAAAAGTAACTTTTCACATGTCTGGTCTTCCATTAAACAAATAACCCCAAGGACTGCTAAACAAAGCCTGCATCTCAATATCCTTGATTGAAGGTGAAGATTAGAAGGGTACTGAATGCACTTTAAAATTCTTCCAAAACAGAAACATTAATGAGAAAGAAAATAGTAAGATGTTAGCAAATTCCTAAATCCTCTCACGACACAAAGATCAAGGTTTTCAAAAGGCTCAGTAGTACTTTTGGATCTTTCACTGGTTTTGGATTCTCAAGTGAGCCTGCTACATCAGTCCAATAAGGCAGGTCCAAGTTTACCACATGGCTTTCTGACTGGACAGAATTCTGCCCCAATTACTGACCTCTTATCTATTAAAAACTAAATTATGCAACTTAGTCTACAAAATGAACCAGTTAAACATAGACTTCAAATATTATAACCTGCCCTGAACACACAGATGAGCATATAAGAGCAATGCTGTGAGAGCTGCAATTGCTATGGTTCATTGCAAGGCAGTTGGCAGTTACTAATTAAATATGCTATGTTCTAGGACATGAATTTCTGCATATCACTACTTGTTTTCTGTAGCCCCCATTATCATTTAAGTACTGTGAAATTGCTCTCTGTACAGGTTTAGATGAGTCAGCAATGTAAACTTCCATGAAATTATGAAGTATTTTTTATATTATTTCTGGACTTCCTATCCACTCTCTACCCTATGCAACTGAAAAAGAACAGCACACAATGTCTGAAATCATACTTTCCTCTACCATAAACAGTATGATATGATTTTACTTAATAAATAATGCTCTTCTACTACTCTTTAATTAAAAACAGTACTGCTAAACATACCACCAAATAAAACCTATGTTCAGCTAAAACAACAGTTAATGAAAAAAAAAAAATAATGCACTGAAAGCTTTACTTTTATCCTTGTAACAATGCCATGCAGCTCACAAATAAATTTGCATTTGGGCAGAGCACTCTTCTGTCTTTAATGCTCACTGCAGTCAGTTGAGCAGCCAGGCATAAAGCAATAAAACCAGTGCTTAACCTAAGCAGTATTTGAATTCTCCTTCTGCACTCGGAAGTGTTCTATCAGCTATATCATACTATCTGACAAGGAATATCTCAGTACTGCTGAGCTCTTTTTTTAAATCTTTCTGAAAAGTGGGAAATTGTACATAAACTGTGATTTGATAGTTCATAGGTTTTGTGTCTGTACTTTGCATATATTCAGCAATGTGATTCACAGTTACAAAATATTACATAGGCAAATTACTCATTTGCAAACAGGACTACAAAAATCAAGTGCCAAAGAAGAGCAAGGCCTTGCTCTCCCAGACGTAGGGGCAGATGAACTGTGCTGGCACAGAGCACACAGGGAAACTGAGGATGACGACCAGCAGCACTGCAGGACAGTGACACTGACAAAACTGGCAGAATACTAGATGATAGTTTGATAATAAATCAGGAGTGACTAAGTCAGAGTGGGCTAGGACAGAAATGGCAAGCAGTCTGGAATGCTGCTCAGCTAATGAAGCCCTTGGCACTATGGTAGTTGTTTAGTTACCTCGTTGAAAAGGCACAGCCCTTCTCCTTGTCCATCAACTTTTGTTACCTTCCCTCAAATACTCAATTACACCTTCTGGGAACAGTATTTCAGGTTTTTAATTTGAGATGTAATCAAAATAGAGGGTTTTAAGGAAAAAGCAGACTGCAGCCCCAACACTGCACTGGGATACCAGCTAACACTACTCACACTTCATGAGGTATTTCAAACTACTCCAGATAGTCCAAATCTCTTCTCTTTGAAATACTCAATGCACTTACCCCGGGGAGATTAAATGAATAGCCACCAGCTCCACCCAACAAGCATATTTACTGGATATCCGAAATCCAAAGACACTGCTCACTCTTCCTGGATTATAATGGTTGTTCAGAACTTTCAAAGCAAACAAGACTCCTGCAAACAAGAAGGAATCACATGAAAGAGAAATACTTGTGCACAAATAATAAAGAAATGCAAACAATTTGAAATACCATGCAGTTTCAAAGCACCACAAGGCATATTGCTGCATGCCAGAACAGTTCTGTTCTTTCAGTGATATTTTTCAGTGACTTAAAAAAAAGATACAAAAATTATGTTTTTGTGTAACAGCCAAATCTAAGCTGCTTTTTAATGTGCCTGCTCACTGTCACTATTCAGGTATTCAAAACAAAACAAACATAATTTAATATGGGAGTTCTAGTTGAAATAATTGACAAAATTAATGAACTCAAAAAAATGGTCTGTGACTTGAGAAAAGCCACTACTGAAAACAAGACAAACAAATATGTATAAAGCTCAACAGCAGGTTTAAATTCTGAATTAATGGAAAATCATCTTACACATACTCCAGAACCACTTGTTTCTGAAAAAAAAGAGTAGATAAATCACCTTTTATCACAGTAAATAATATTAATTTCTAACTGACTGCAACTGTTTTATCATGCAACCACCAGCCAATATGATGGAATGAATTCACAGAACTTATTGGAAGTGTTCATGAAAAAATTCCTCTCAAGAGAAAGCTCACAGTGGTCTGAAAACCACCCTGACAAATTAACAAGTAAAAGTTTTGACATGGACACATTAAGGCTGGCACGGCCAGCCAAACCATTCAAGGACAGGGGCTGCACTCAGGGCCTCTATAGCCCCCAGAAAGGCTGATACTAGAACTGGCCAGTCTTGTTACCAGAGGGGGATGGACCAGAAGATATCTGGAGGTCCAGAGGAGCAACTGCCAGGATGTTCCAGCTCCTACCCACTGGAACATTCCAAGAGAACTTCAGAGGTGTTGAAGCAACTTTCTCAAAGGCTGAAAAAGAGGGCTTGCCTTCTAAGGCTAGGTCCCAATGACAGCAAGGAAATCCCCTACTTATCTCGAAATGATCTGCTAAAGGAGGAGACAAGACCATTACTGGAAGGAAGATGGCCAAAATCAGGTGTTTGGATATTGCTAGCAAAAGCAAATCTAGAGGAGTCCCTCCAAAGACAGGCAGAAGGAATTTAAAGTAATAGGCTTTTCTAGAAGCTACCTAAGGAGCATTACTGAAATGCTTATATGACATCATAAAATTAAGAGCTCAGACTTCAATTAACCAGCAATATTAAACAGAAAACACAATTCTACAGGATGATGATATTTTTATGTTCTCAGGTAAAATCCCTGTTGGTCACAAGAACTGAACTACTTCATGTTCGTGCCCAGAGTACACACTTTAAATTAAAACATAGGATAAGCATACTGATGTGACAATCATATATATATATACAGATGTACACCTATCTTCCTTCTACAATTAACAGTTATTGTTATATAGCAACTATACATATTACTTTTACATATGTAAATTGGACCAACTCTGTGTCTTACCTGAAAAACCCACACCACAATTCATTTCATAGGAAGGATCATCCAGAATTATCACAAGCAGGAGTTCCAGCACTATGTAAACTACTCCAATCAGTACTGAAAATACTGCAATTATATAGGCAAACCATATGCTCTTCAGCTTTCTTTCCAGCATTATGCCCTTCCAAAGCATGGAAATCATGTTATAATACAAATGCCAATCATCTGCATGGTGGAAAGGAGCAAGCAGCAAACGCTGCCAGTTCTTTCTGTGGACAGCTTCATTTACACTGAGACACACTTCAGTCAGTGGCCTCAAAGGATTCAGAAAGAGAAAAATATTCAGTACAAGTACCCCAAGGGTAACAGAAGGAATGTTCTGGAGTCCAACTTGAGAAATTTGATAAAGCAGCAAAAGCAGCCCAGCACTGACTCCTCTTTGCCTTCGTTCCATTGTTACTTCTTATTCAAAGAAATGTGAAGATTATTCCAAATTCCAGTCTTTCATTCAATTTCAAAACCACACAAGTTTCGGAAATTCTGAAAGAAAAAAGACAACTTGTTATATACACATTGTGGTGTTTCGAAGCTCATCACTAGTTTTTGTGAGTTTTTAAACACAAAAAATTCATCAAGATAATCAGCTGAGACCTTTCATATATCAGAACAAAAGTTCAAGTAAGGAAAAAAAATCAGAATTTGTAAACTGATACAAAACACAAATAAAAGAGATTTATACAGGTAATCCAGACAAGCATTGAGAGAAAAAGCAGTCTGAAACCTCTGTTTCACATCCCTGGACAGGCTGCAGGCTGTACTTAATCTATTAAAATACTTGGGTATTCTAGACATGTTTTCATTAATTCTGATTCAGTCAGAACGATTAAGATTTCAGGAAGGAAAACAGTTCAAAATTCTTCTCTAGGGTCTCCATTTCCAGAATTCCTATCATTGTCACATATTTAACTTTTTTTAATGACCATTTTTCCAAATTTACAAATATTCAAAAAAAGCTAAGCTTGAAAACTGGAAGTTACAATTTTTAAAAAAAGGAACAGAGACACAGCTAAGTACTCCTAGATGCAATTTGAAAATTGTTACTGCTTTCCTAGGGATGAGAATAAAGAGTTTAGTTTAGAAGTAAACCATGGAGAAAATAAAACTATAGGGAGAAATCATATACAAAACCAGCATATAAAATTTGAAGAGTTATAACAAAATTTGCATCTTTGTCTTATTTATGCCAGAAAAACCCAGGGGTTAAAGAGGGCTACAGAAATAGATCTGGCTAGAAACAGAGTTACTCTGACAGGAACTGACGACAGGAGGGAGGAAGCTGCCCTGGATATCACAGCACAGGAGTGTGGAGTTTCCAGAGCGTGGAACCACCTGTGGAAGACAGGAAGAGACCCAGGATTTCAGGCTGGTTCCGAGGGCTCCCCCAGCTTGGCCAGTCCTGCTTTTACCTCTGAAAACTCTGCAAGATGGCCCAACAACAGCACAGCCTCTCCTCCCCTCCAAGGTGTCCCTTCTTTGCAGAACTACTGAAGATACACAGCACATTATTCCATGTGTATCACTTATATAGAACCAGCAAAATGCAATTACTCTTCAAAACTCTGCCACCAGGTTTCAAATGAAACTGCCTGAAATACCGAGATATATACAAAATTCTCATTTCAACACCCCATTAACCTTCTTTTCCACTATACACAATATAGTTAAAGATGTTAATATACTAATTTTTTATTTAAATACCTTTCCAATTCATATGAAATTATTCCTCTTCAACATTTTCATTAGATAAACAAGCAACAATCTAATTATTCTAGAGGACAGAAGGAAAAATGGCACATTTATAAAGGACAGTTCAAGCTGCAAAATGTAAACTTCTCCATTATGTCTGTTAGCAATGGTCTGTAGAAACATGAAACTTAGTAAATCCTATGCCTGCAAACACTTCACTAAACATTTTTATTCAGGTATTCAGGGTATTCTTAAAAATTTGACTGGGCTGCATTCCACAAAGTCAGTGAGCACACAGAAAAGAAGGAAAGCACCTCTGGATGATGTTATCCTGTAACAGCAAAAGGACCTGGGAGACCTGCACAGGGTGGAGCATCAAAAACAACCAGGTAGGGGCCAGGCTACCTTCTCTGCTTCTCCTAAAGTCAGGGGAGCACACAGTTCCATGCTAGTTCACACACAGAAATAATTAATGCCACTTCTTATAATTAAGTATTTTTTAGTGTCTATATTTCTCTTTAAATCACATTTATGCTTATTACAGCAATTCAAGAGAAGAAAAAAACAAAATAGTTGTGTTTTTTAATCCTGAAAACAACTGCAGTAAACCAGAATGCATGTAAAATGTATTTGCTACATTACAGTTAAAGTCACTACATTTTTCCCACATTATTATCTTGGAGATGCTACATAACTCCAAAACAGAGTGAAAACAACAGAAACGTGCTTTATACCTGGCCTCTTGAACACGTAACTCCCTACACTGGTGCCTTCCAAACCCAGTTTCTAATGATCACAATTTAACTGCAGAGACCACAGCTGTAGCCCTCACAAAGCTCAAATGAACCAACATGTTAAACTGCAAATTGGTCACTGCAGATAATTACATTGTCAGTCTTTGACTTTAAAGTCAATATTACCCAAAAAGAAATAGCTAATCCCAAGTTTAACCAAAGTCATTGTCTTTTTCCACACTAGCTCTGATATTTCTTATAATCTTCTGCCCAGACCTCTGGCTTTTCTTGTACCACACACAGAGGTTACATCTTTTTCATCACAAAACAGTCAACACAAAAACTGTTAGAATTTAAAAGTGAACATCCTTTAAATGCAAATTATGTGGAAATGTCAAAATCTTGCCATGTTCTTCAAATTATCAAATAGCCTTGTGTTTTAGTTTCCACCTCTGCTTCTGATACCCTTCAATTCCCAATTTAAGTACTTTCAACACCAATGCACCTAAGAAAAGAAACCCTCATCCAGCACACAGCCAGACAATAAGCATGGAACAGGACTGGGAATGCTTTCCATCATGATTACAGCAGTACTAGTTATCATAAACCATTCCCATTACTGGGAGCAACCAAAAATATCAGCCAAAACACATTATGTGTTTGAGCTGAAGGGAAAAAGATACAAGAAAGACAACAGTAGTTATTTGAGAGCCTTCAGGAATGCAACTCCCTTAAAACATATAGAGCTTTCAACTGTTTGAACATTCTTCCTCAGCCTCTACTCTATTAAAAGTCTAATGAGGCTTGAAACAATGAAGTGCTTTTTTCCTTTTTTTTTTTTTGAAAACATGCCACCTACTTCAAAATGAACAAATTTCCAGAACAGACTTGAAATGGGCATTTGTCTTGCATCCAGGCTGCCACGTGGCTGCATTTTCGTCACCTACTCAAGATAAATATCTGAACTAAATATTCTTGGAATTTGTTTGTTTGTTTTGTACTGACCAAGCAAAAAGCATTTAAACTTATTTTTACTGTGACAAACCCCCTCACTCACTTGGCAACCATAAAATATTACAACTTCACATTACTAAAAAAATCATCTAATTAAGTAAATATTTTAGTAAATATCAGTTAAAATGAAATGTTCTACTGTCTTTTCCTATAGCTGCAATTTGAATTTAGAGGAAAAGAATCTCCCTGTACCCTTGCTCCCCCTAAAACAGACATAACTACCCTGAAATTTTGATTTATGTTTATGCAAAACCAAGTACACTCTGGAAAAAAAATTGTGTATTCAGCCTACATGTCCAGATTAGAGCTAAGCAATGTCAAAACCACTTGAAACATAAAGGGTGAGTATCAGATGTCAAGCACAAAGCATTCCACAACACAGATAAGCCTCAACAGGTCCACACCACTTGTCTGTGAAGATACAGTCTCAGGATACAAAGGCTTCTCCAGCTAAAGCAGAAACTGTTTTTAGGGCAAAAGAGGAGGGCAAAGGAAGCAGGAGCCAACTGTAAACACTTTTACTGTGGCCTTCGAACTTTGGAAAGGGGTGGGGAAAGGACCTAACAGGAAAAACAACCAATGTAAGGAAAAATAAACTAAAAATTTGAAACGTAATGAATCATCCTGTTTATATTTAATATGCATGCAAGGAGGTCAGCCATAAGCTGTCAGCTACAATTAGCTTTGAAATGTCCAGTCAATTACATAGTTAATAGCAAAGACAAGGTTCTGACTTAATTATAAAATTAACTACTTCATAAATAACAACTCCTGGATTCATCAGATGTGCCCTTAAATGGCTTTCCTTCACAAAGGAATACTGAATGGTGGACTGAAAAGACACAGCATTTCAGAATTTGGTGAGATAAGTCACACATCTGTAAAAAAAATGTTTTAAAACAATTTAAGTCAGTAACTCTTTCTAAGAGTTCAAATTCAAAGTTAAGTATCAACGATCAATGACTTCATAAGTGGCTGCATCACAGTCTTTTTCTATTATGCAACTTTTTAAATTTCATTCAAAGTTTTCTGTGAGATTAAAGAAGTTCTTCTGCCTCTTATATCTGCTGCAGCATGAAAATTGAAAATCTTTTATAGATTTTTAATCCTTTTAGGTACCACCTAAAGAAAATTTTTTAACTAAAAATTTCAACCTAGAAATGAAAATTGTGTTCGGAAGGGTGTAACAATTACTGTTCACAATAAAATATACACATGTTAAATAATGCATGCCAAGAACCATTTTAGCCACCTTATCCCAAAATAAATGAGACAGCTTTCACAAGAAAGAACCCAAGGGGCTAAGTCAAATCTCTCTCATAACAGACAGTAATTAGTAACTGCCTCTCAAAACACTAGGATACATCTACACTAACTGAAGTTGGAAAAGTGAAATAATCATAAATATTTAACATCACTGTACTTGTGAAGGTAAGAGGATGTCACAGCTTGAAATAAAAATACATCAAAGCAACAGTGAACTTCAGATTAGGCCACAGCTGAGTTTTAACTTCACAGATGTTTAACTCAGGGTCAGGGATTTGGGTTTTATTGGGTTTTTTCCCGACTTGACTGCAATTGTTACACATGTATGTTAAAACTGGATAATCATACTAGAAGAGCATTCTTCTGTATCTGAAAAAAAATTTAACATTATGAAAAAATGAAACCATCAAAGATTGCCTGACTCCAGAAGCATAACAGCTTTTACAATTTTGGCATTCCTTGGTAGCTTTGAAGGAAAATTTGTCTGCAGTGTGTAAGAGAAAGAACAGGAAACTCACTATTTGAAGAAATCCATTTTAAATAATACTGGTTAGATATACAAACAATTCAGAAACATATGCTTTCTAGTATTAGTGTCATTCTACTGTTGTCAACACCTCTAATCTACGTCAGTAAAAGCCCAGCTCCAGGAAGAACATCACTGTGCTATTTCAGGAAATCAAACCAGCTCAGGTATTGTTAACTACATTTTATAGACACCTGAATTACTTAAACTCGGTGTTTTAACACCTGTAAGAAGACTTACCGACTACAGACAAGATATACTTGCCATTGCTCCTTCTTTGATACAGCTGCAAGTTATTTGCAGGTTTTGGGGGTAGGTTTTTGTTTCGTAGTATTAACAAATAAAGGGATGTAGCTCTGGCTAGTTATTTTTTTTTTTAAGAAGTTGTTTATAGAACTTGTGAAAAGTATTTTTGTGCAGAAAATGGGGTAGATGAAAGCAGTAACCCCGAACTCGCAGCACACGTGCAGGTGTGGCTGCGGATAAGCCCCGCGGGCCCGCGGCTCCTCCCGCGCACCGAGAGCGCTCCCAGGAGCCGAGTCACACAGACACGGCGGCGGGTGCGTGTATAGAGATAACAGCTGAGAAACCGTGGAGTACTGCGCACACCACTTCTCCGGCCGCTTCACCTCACTCATTCCCACCACCACTCCTTGCAGCGGCGGAGGGAAACTTCCCAGAGAGCGCAGCCCGAGGGCAGCTAACCCAGCACAGACCCCACTTGTTGGGGCTTGCACCGGGCACCCCCCCCGCTCAGCGGGGCGGCGCTCCCCGGCTGTGGGCCGCGCCCCTCACGGCCGGGGGACCGCTCTCCGCCGGGAGGCGGCGGCAAAGGCAGGAGAGCAGGAGGGCAGGAGAGCAGAACAGGAGAGCACGGCAGGAGGAGCCGCGCAGAGACCGGGAGGAGGAGGCGACGGCGGCTCCAGCGTCCCCCCGCCCCTGCACTCACGTTCTCCGGCGGCGGCAGCACCCGGAACCTCGCGCCGCCCCACGTGACTCGCGGCCGCCACTCCGCGGCGAGGGGAGCGGCCCCGGCCCCGCCCAGGGAACGCACCGCGCCTGCGCCGGGGCCGCCGCGCCGCCAGGGGCGCTGTGCGCGGGCGGGCTGAGGGCTGAGGGCGGAGGCGGGAAAGCTGAGGCGGTGTCTCGGGGTGGGTGTTGGTCGCTGGCACTGCCCACTATTAAAATACATAATCAGGTTTCATTTGGAAGTGTTTTACTGCACGTGCAAAACAGTAAGTAGTTCTGTAAGTTTAATAGTTGGAGGACTTTTTCAAGCTTTGAAAGCAAGTAGATGAAGACATTGCAGAATCACAGAATCAACAGGGTTGGAAAAGACCTCTGAGATCATCAATTCCAACCTACGACTAAACACTACCGTGTTGAACAGACCGTGGCACTCAGTGCCACGTCCAGTCTTTTCTTAAACACCTCCAGGGCGGTGACTCCACCTCCCTTGGCAGCCCATTTCACCCTTTCTGTGAAGAATTCTATCCTAATGTCTAACCTAAACCTCCCCTGGCAGCTAAAGATTCTATTAGTTTCACTTTTGTAGAGTACTAGTCACTGATGTCACTGTATTACTCCCCAAATTTGACACAGATATCCAGACTGTAAGCTTTGTTATTAATATTCAGTAGGGAATACACTGAGCAAATTATAAATGCCTGAAATAATAGGTTCTCATAGAAATGTTGGCAAGCTGATGGTGCAAATATATGTCTAGAAATGAATCATGCAAAAGCCATAGCCAAAGCTACATGTAAATGGTCTGATTTTGCTGTCATTTATGTGGCACTCAGGTTTCATAGAACATTTTGGCAACTTGTACAAGTATGTCATAAAATTTATAAGAAAATTGCATTCTGCTCTTCCAAAAACAGCACAGAGCTCAGCAGACTGGCAGGCATGAAAGGGGCTGAATTCCTAGAAACAGGGTGGAGATCAAGTTAAAGGAGCAGGCTTTGCCAAAACAAGCAACTTCAGCATAGTCCTCGCTTCCAGGAACGAACAGAAGCCAAAAGAGGCGGGCAAGGCTCAGTGTGTGCCACCGTTTAGACACGTTACCTTAAGCTCCTTACTTTTGGCACATTTAGATCTGTTACCTCAATTAATGCTAATCATAATAATTCATAGAAATCACAGGATGTGAGAGTTAAAAGTGCCTGAACTGATAGATTTTTTTTATCATACACCAAGTTTTCTACAATTGGCACCATTTCCTCTAACAGCATACTCCATTTTCAGGCAATCATAACTTCAGTCCATAATTCCTAAAGATGCCATATTTATTGCCTCAATACAGGCCCAGATCTTATTACTGGGTGTGCAGGTCCTGAGGTTGTGGTTCCTTTCTGGGACCTAGAAGATCGTAGCTCCCTTCGTGGTTCAATATGAACAATTGTATATTACTGTTCTCTCTTTTCAGATCCTTAATGATATGGCAGGGATAAAAAAAGTCACAGGAACAATGGGAGGCTAAGGAAATGAATAATATGTTCTAATGCTATAATTAATGGGCCACATATATAACTAGGTTTTAAACCATTGTTCTTATACTCTTTACCCAAGTGTGGGACTTTATACCCATTAAGTTCTTAAAAGTTGGGGGTTTTTCCTTATTTTACACAAATTTTACTAATATCCCGCCAGATTTTCTGAGTTAGTTTATACTTATATAAATAGCTGGTTACAAGAAATAAAAGAAACACCTGCTGCTCTCTTTCTTTAATCTCACGCCACTATTCACCTCATGGTTTTCTTTTACTTTTCTGTCTGAGTGTTAATTTTTCTTACCAATAAATTTGAATGAAATGAGAAACATTGTTCATCTATTACAACATTCTTTTTTTTACAAATTCTACATTTGATATACGTGTGCCATACAAGCTATTACTCAGCTTTCCTCAACATGAATAATGTTCTTAAGTAAGAATAACTGAAGAGCTGACACATAAAAGGTGGGTTGAATTAATTTAAGACAATATCCCTTTCCATTTAAGCAACTATTAACAGTATAGGTTCTGTTTTTCTGTTATGTCTGGCCTGATTAGAAAGAGAATTCAATACTTGGAAGGAAAATAAAGAAGAAAAAACCAAAACCATCATTTTCATAACCCGTGTACTCCTGGTAGAGGAGTGACGCATACGGTCAGCACTGCTTACGCCTTACTGCTAACTATATAATCCATGTAAATATTTATCATACAGCTATTATCAGTGTAAACATACAGCTTAGTCATATGTTGACCCATAATGAAAAAGTGACATTGAGATCTTTGCTTAATAGCACAAAGTTTAAATGTGTTTTAGAAGGAATAGAGCAGATCTCAGAATATTCTCGGGGTTATAGGGAGGCTTTTCAACATGTAACAATTGCAAAGAAACATCCTGTTATGAATGCATAGATGCAAATTAAATCCATATCTGAAGGTTATTTTTCTAATTAATGCTGGGAATCTGATAGCAGCACATTTGAAACACTGTTTATGTTAATCTTGAAGGAACTAGTTAGGACTAGCCTGCGAATGTAAGAAGAATGTCAGTGTAGTTATGGTAGAGGAACTGTGGTTTTCCTAGACTGTCAGTACATGACAGTGTTTACAAAAAGCAGAAGAAGAGAAAAGCAGTAACCCAGAATTTGATACACCGAATATTATGAATCTGTCAGAAAATTAACAAAACACAGATGATCAAAGCATCAGTTTAAACATGTTATTAGTTTATATACAGCTGTTGTACCACTGCTACCATTCTGGTTCTGAAAAGAACATAATGCCTTGGAAACTGTGGAGACAAGCCCTTCTGAGAGAGACAGATGAAAATAAGATCTGATAGTGAATGTTTTGTATGAATTCAGGGCTTACTCTTCCAGAGTCTTTGATCTGACATTAACTCTGCTTTTACTATGTAGTCCACCTCTACTAACTTCTTCTTTGCTGGGAGGTTACTTTCTCCAGTTCAGTTGCCACCATCACTAACACAGTAACCTTATAATACAATATGGACAAATAGAGATGCTTTCTCTTCAACTTAAAGAGATAAAACAGAATATATCCTGGAGGTTCTTGATTTGTTCATACAGACTCCTAGAAGACATAGATGAAACAACCGGATGGAAACTAAAGGAGTGTCTTGTTCTTAATGTGGGCTGGAAGAAATGAACCAGCATCAAAAACGTTTCCCAACACTTAGAGCCAAAGGTGTCTGGTCACATGATCAGTCACCTCCTGCTTATCTGGATACTTCCATGCTGCAGTGAGATACTTCAGTTAAGCCACAGCATTTTGAAAAAGCTCAAGAAGCCTGAGCTGCTGTATGTAACGAGAAGAGAAGTGAGTAGACCAAAAGGCAGCATTATGGAAATGAATACGTGAGCTATGCCAAGAAGATGGTACCAGGCAATTCTTCTATGCAACTGAAAGGCACCTCTTCTAAAAAAGGTGTCAAAAGCAAAGAGAATAGGATGTGACATCACTGATAAAAACAAACGATAATGTAAAAACTTCTTTGGTAAGAAGTAACTAAAGAGTACCTTGCTGTCATCTAAAACTCATTCTAAAAGCTGTGTATGTAAACATTTATCTTCCTTTTGCTTGACCACAGAAATAACAGTCAATAAGTTGTTACTCGTACTAATACTGTAGGCAGAAAATATTATGTTGAATACAGTTGTTTGGGTTTTTTTCAGTGGCAGCATAATTTACATCTCATCATTCACAGTTTATAAAAATAATGAAGATAAAGTATATTCTGCTACTGGCAGGGAATTTTTCTTAATACTCTAGCTGTGAAAATTTTGTGATTATTTCCCATTTCTATAAAGCATTCACATAATATTTTCTGTTACAGAAACATGGGTTTTGATTCAATTTTTTATGAAATTTGAACTACTTTATAACAAGGATGTGTCAGTGTTCTGGTGGTATTTGTGTGCTTCATTGGCCTGCAGGACACCAGGAGAGTGGAAGCCGTGCCCTTCCCCAGGGAGATGACATGTCCATTTGCTGTACTCCCAGGTTCCCAGCTCTCCAAGTTGGGTTAATCCAGAGGCAATACCAGAGGGCTTTATCTGGCACTCCTTGTAAAGAAGGATTTGTCAAAGATAGTACAGTAATTTCACCAGAAATTACATTTAAGCCCCTTCTTGGAAGTCTTTTCTTGCTCTGTATTTTCTTCTGGATATATGAGTAGAATTCATGTTCTGCATGTTTTTGTCTTTTATGCTAACCTTGGTCCTACATCATATATGCTCACTAGCCTGACTTCTGTTCCCTGCAGAGAGGCTTAGAGGCAGAGGCAGGGGTGAAGAAGCATTTGGAAGAGGGGCTGATACTGGCAGAAGACCACTTCACAAATTTTACTTCACAATTTGGTCTTTTTATTTCAGTTTTCATTCAAGGAGGTAAGCTTTATTTCCCTTGGAAGTTTGAACCCCAGAAGTTGTGAGGAGACAAAGTATGCCATAATATTAATAATATCCATTATATTGAAATGGGTATTATTATTTGTTTGGGGGTTTTGTTTGTTGGTTTCAACTTCCTAAAGCTATCTTTAACATATTTTTACTTAACAAAACTAAGCCTAATGAAGGCATGTCTCACAGCACAGAGTGCACTGATTGGCCTTAATCAGGCCTTAATAGCACTTGAGCAGCCTCATCTGGGTCCCCCCCCAGCCACACCCCTCCTCATGGGGCCAGAGCTCCATTTAAGGTCAGCCCAAGCGCTGGTATCCTTCCTTAAGCAGGCCTGGACCAGGGCTGGTCTCCCGCTGCCCTCCAGCCTTGCTCTAGCTGTGGGGCCTTGGTTGGTGGATCTGTCTCCAAACTGCTCCATCCAGGTGCAATGCCTGGTTTTGACTCCTTGTCTTTGCCCTGCTGCATCCTCATGGGCTGCCTTGTGTTTTGGACTCTTGGCTGAACCAGCTGCTGTCCCTGGACCTTTCCTGTCCCTTGCTCAGGTACCTTGGGGCTGGGTCACCTTCACAGAGGTTCCAAAGTAAGGAAGTGAGGAGTACAGGCTTCAAGGCAGTGAATCTGAAAGCCATAATTCAAAGCTGGTAAGCTCTATTGGAGCATTATTTTCACGTTTTTCATTATTGGTTTTTACAATAGTCAGCAGAAATTACAAGGCTGTTGTAGAAAGCAGTACAGTAAATGAAGATCAAATTGGGTTTTTGAAGCACTTAAACAATATACAGTTTATTGTATTTGGTCAGCTAGTATAGATGGGAAAAGCAGACAAGCCTTCAGGAGCACAATGCTTTATTCAGATCTGACATAGAAGCAGGGTCTTCAAAGCTCAATAAAAATTGAAGTGTATTTTTTTTAAACTGCCTTTAGAGCACTGGAAACTACTGATAGCAGCTGGCAGAAATAACTGGTGAGCCTGCTGGGGATGATGCTTTTTGCTGTGTATGTATAGGAAATAAGCCTCAGTCTTTACCTTGGTTTCAAATAGCAGCTTTCACCCCCATTTTTGTGGTAGCGTTGCTGTGGCCATAATGATTGCCTCAGGACAAAGACAGATGTGCTGTTTCTTGTCGGACCAAGAAAAACAGGTGGAAGCCTTCCTTCAGACCTCGAGCAGCAGCAGGAGATGGCTCCGTGCTGTCCTCCCGTGACTGCTTTGTCGTGACATGCAGCTTGAGAAATGCTCTGACACGGTGCACTCACTGAGCAAACAGCTGCAACAGGTTGCTGTCTTACTACTCCAGTTTATTTCTTACTCTGCTCAAGATGATTGCCTGTCAGTTCTCTGCTGATAGTGCTCTCTAATCTTAAAACAAAATCAACGAGGTGCTTGGCTCCAGGGGCTGGGTGGGGCTGGAGCAGGCAGGATTCACATCGTGCTCTGCCTGTGCTGGGAGCCAGCACAGCTCCCAGCTAGAACAAGTAACAGCCCCGGGCTGCCGTGTCCCACAAGCCATCTCCACTTCAGGAATCACCCACTTCAAAGGCCCCCCCTGGAAACAGAGCAGAGGTCGGGGGAGAGGGCTTGCGATTGGCAAGGAATGAGCACCGGCAAAGGCATAAAGATAGTGCTCAGCCATCTGCAGGGGTGTTTATGCAAACTTTCTAGGACTTGTTCAGGTTTCTGGGGATCTTCCAGCTTTCTAGGTAGAAGGGCAAGTTTTTCAGCCATTAGTTAGATGAACCCTCCCACTTCCCAGAGTCAAAGAATTCCCATGGGGGTTGCCCTGGGCACCTCTTCCTCCTCCTCTAAAACCTTGTGAGAGTTTATTTGAAGCTTTTTCTTTCAGCAGCTCACTAATGTGTATTTCTGCTACCTGTCACATTTATTTTGGTTATTCATTCTGCATTTGAATTTTGGTCCATGTCCAATGAGCTTGAGAAATGCATTTTTAAATTACTTTCCTTGTTCTCTTTACTGGCTTTCCATCTGTAATATAATGGTCTCTGGCAGCTTTCTGGCTTTTGGCACTGCAGCATACCTAGATCAGTTACAACAAGGTGACTTGGTGTTCTGCGCAGCCGCCTGTGAGGATTTCAGCCAGGCCTTTGCTTGATTAATGAGCATTGGCCTATTCTTGAGATAAATCCATGCTGGATTTTGCCCAAGGGCTACAGAGTGGGCACTCCAGGGAGTTTAGTGGAAGAAATCTGTACTTGAAATGACTTTTCTTTGAGATCTGTTTACTTAATGATTGCTTGCATGAAGGTAATACCACTGATAAGGAGGAAAAGGCAGTCAAAATTGTCAAGAGAAGTACATTAATTAGATTTTTTTTTCTCCTACTTGTGTATTACAGCCAGTTATCTCTTGGAGGAAAGATTATATGGCACACCCTATTCTGGGCCAAGTCCCTGAGGTGGGTGGGAGCTCACAGGGTGTTTGCTTGCATCTGCATGGTGCCTGTCAGTAGTGCCATTTGTACATCAGGGACTTGGCAGTGAGCAGTAATCCCCCTCTTGCCCTTCCCAGAGCTACTTTCCTTCATGATGACTGGCATATCCCTGTTGATATCAATCACCAATCACACGTATGAGCATGTTTTAGTTGATTTCCTAAAAGTCAACGTGTGACAGTTTCACCTGCACGCTGCTCTTCCAGTAACTTTGGAATCAACTGACCAGTGTCAGTCTCCTCTGCCAGAAGCGTGAGTTGCTTGTGGGCTGCAGCCCCACCACCTGCAGCTGCCATCCGTGGTCAGCCTGCCTGGTGAGGGGAGCAGCTCTGTGCTTGCCAGTCCCAGAGCTGAGCCCCAGTTCTGGAGACATGGCAGGATACCAATTTGTTCTAAGGAGCCTGGCCAGCGCTGCTCATTTGTAGCTGTGCCCCCTCTACAGCTGGGGCTGTGCAGCAGTGGTTTTGTGAGGAAACTTATGAGCTTTACCTGCCCCTACCATGTGCTGGTTCTTTTCTAAATAGCAGGTCAAATAGGGCTGGGTGGGAGACTTCAGGGAGACTTGAAACCCTTGGGTTGGAAATGGGAAGCAGGGAACCTGAGGGGTAAACAGTTAGGGAATGTGCCAGGCAGCTGACAGTACTATGATTAAACCTGATAGTCAGACCAGGCAATCAGGGTTAATTTTTCTGGTATTCATGACTTCTGCATCTATAAGGAGTTGGACAACTGTTTCGATACACCATTGGGGGATGGGTGTTGAAATACTTATAAAAAAATCTACCGAGAATATAAAGTATGTAATATTTGAGTGCTTCTGTTGCTGTATCGAGAGAAGTGTTTCTCTGAAGGAATCATAAGTGATTCTGCAAATCCCAGGTTCATTTGCAGAAGGAGAAGAAGTAAATGGATATGTGTACAAAAAGTCAATGTACTGAAATGAAAAAGCAAGAGAAGACAAAACACAATATGTGTGTTTTTAGAGTATCTGTCAATCTAAAGTAATAAGTAAACAGAACCTTTTTAATTCGTTCAAGTAAATCCCTTTCAGGGCTGAATTAACTAAAGCATATCTCTATGAAATAACCCTCATTATATAAATCAGTGTGCCGATGGATTACTGAATTTGCAGCCAAAAAACCTCACTACCATAGGTGTGAAGTTTCTCGATCATCTAATAAATTGATAACTTTGAAGCCTAGTTGTGACAATTTAAATGTCATCACTATTAAACAAGTTGCCAAAATGCAAACAACCATCCTAAGTCATTAAAATGTAATTATAAAGGACAGCTGGGTCTACTATCAATCTGGGCTGTGGAGGCTCATAATGGGGAAAAAGATGAAACTTACACACAAACAGAATGAGATGGCTGCATGTGCCAACCCCGACCTGCTTGGGAAACATGTATTCAGTGCATGCACAGTTACTGGTGCTCACGGAAGGTTTGCATTGCCAAGATGGACATAGGAGTCAGAGACATCCATCAAATGTCTTTCCTGTCTCTTTGCCATATATGAGTTGTCCTTTTGCTTATTACTGGGATCTGCCTTGCTGATGATAGGCAGATAGGCTGGATGGCAGCTACAGTCCAGCAGAAACACCAGTAAAGTTGGGACTAAATTTGCTCTAGTGTGGAATGGCACTGCAGGTGTAATCGCTGTTTGGAAAACCAGGTGGACTCTAAGTGATAATGAAGGTTTGCTTTTTGGCTAAGACAAATGAAGGAAAAAGTGACTATAAGGCTTTGCAGGCATAGACCTGATATGTTTATGAAAGCTGTGTTTAGTCATACTGATAATGAAGCTATTGAACTTTATTTTTTATGTTTATTATTTTCCTGATACTTTGATAAGGCCATGATGTGGGCAACGAGCCCAGTCCCTGCTACGTGTGGTATAGCTCTAAATTCCCATTGGTTTCAGCTCTGTCCCAGTAGGTTCTATCTTTAATTCAGTGATGCAGCATGCAGTCAGTGAAATTTACTGCTGATATGCACCATGGAAAGGGTGGAATGAGCTAGAACTGTGATACTGCTTCATTAAAATAGTAACCCCAAAAGGACGCTCTGCAGTCTTCTGGTGTTTTATTTATATGCATTACGGAGCTACAACAGCTGCTGGCTTCCATAATTAAGCCCCATTTTCCCTAAATGTGCTGGAAAGGGTAAAATAAGTGAGATATGCTGATCACTGGTAGAATTCTAAATGAAATCTTTTATGTTATGTGTCTTGATGCATGTAACAACTCAAGTATTAGATAGCTTCTTTTTTTTTTTCTAAAGCTTTTATAAATCTGAATAGATTAAAAATATGTATGAATGCTGGTATATTATTTGAAATGTTGGAATTCTCTTTTCCTGTATGCCAGCATATGGCACATTCTTCTCAAAATTGAGTAATAATTGCAAGGTGTATTCTAACCGATTGATGTTTCTAAAATATTTAGGTATCAAATTAATGTATCTTTTTTACATCTGTGAAGTTAATTCTTGTGGTGCCTTGGGGCAGTCATTTTACTGAAAAACTTTTCATTTATTCTAACTGAGAAATGTCTGCTATTGCATATGGGTGTTCACAAACCATCCATTTCCTTCCTTTTGTGTACCTGGAAATTATCTAATAACTGAGTGTTCTCCTGTAATTATCTACCTTTCACTTTTGTAAGTTATAATTTTTGTTTGTTTTGAAATGAGAATCAGTTGGTATGGACTTCAGAAAAACATTTAAGACTATGAACTGTTTCTAATGCAAATGGAAAGCCAAGTTGAAAGAGGTTTCTCTTTTTTGTGCAGAAGAATGCAGCCTCTCAACAGGCTTTGTCCTTATTTTTTGGGAGAATTGGACTGCCCTACTCAAAAGTATAAATAAGCCTCAGCCTATCAACAACAGAAATGGGACACCAACCTGCCAAATACAGGGAAATTAATAAATGGAAGAACAATAAAAGTCAGTAAAGTAGGAAATCTCATGGGGTGTGAATGATTTCCTATATAGTGTAAGCAAGTTTTTTCTGCTGTTTGTTTCACACAGCTACACTAAGGATAATAAATTTTTGTCACCAATGCTGTTATGAAAAGCATGTAAATTTGAGAGATCACACTGGCCAATGGACAGAAGGGTTATTTTGGAAGGAAAAATAAGCTTTCCTACAATTTTCATTCACTATCTCCCAATGTGCGATGACAATTTACTGCAGGTTTGGGAGATTAAATGTTAGTTTTCCATGTGTACTGAAGAGGTTTGGAAATTAACTTAGCAGAGGTGAAGATACATGGTATTTCTCAGTGCACAGTGAGAGTCAGCAAGATGACATTGTAAAATATCCTTAGTAATAGGCAGTTAGAAAGTCTGCGGGGGATGAGGTCAAAGAAGGGTTAGCAGCTGACATCAAATCAGAAGCTAGATGTGCTGACCCTTAATCATAGGCTTTTCTAGGCTTTTTTTGTACTGCAATTCAGCATAACATTATTGAATTCACCTTTAGATTAAGCTGGTCTGCTTTGACATATACAAGCCCATATGTAAGTTAATAGCTGTGTCATCCACTTCATTATGCAAGCTTTGATAACAGACTAGTGAGGTGACCTCTGCAAGGAGCACCACTTTTCAAGGTCCTTAACCATTTGCATTTCTGGTGAACAGAAAGTGGCACTCCCCATTTAGGTTATGTTGGATCATTAGTTTTGCATATACAAATTAAAACTGGGAATAGTAATCTGCCACATCTTTTTTTTTTTCTTCTTGCAAAATCACTTAAAACTATTTAATTCAGCACTCTTATGAAAGTTCCCTGCTTCTGTACCAGTGCAAAATTTTTGGCTTTGCAGAGGATGAATTCTTAAGAGACAGTAGTTCCTGCAAAGGCATAGGTGTCAGTGGACTAAAACTAAATGTGGTCAGAAATTTTTGAAAAACTGAAAAATAAAAAAAGAAATAAAATCAAGGTCTGGGAATAACAAGGTTAAAAATGTGCATGCAAACCCTAACTGCTCTCTGTTGCTTTTTTTATGCTCCTGCAGTCTTAGCTTGTGAGATTATTTTGCAGGGTATTTTTGCATTAGAACTGGAGTGAAAGAGGGCTTCCCATGGCGCAGTTCCTGTTAGTTTAACAAATACTTTTGGGTTGCTAATATAAGCTTAAAATAACACAATATTGATGTAATGTTATCTTTATTCAGAGGCTGTGCTTCTGACCTGCTCACTTACACAGTGCTTACTCAACAAACCACACAGTAATCGGTAGTATTAAGGTCAATGGCATCAGATCTGTCTCTCACACTGTGCTCTAGAGACAACATTTACTGAATATTGCACCAGTAAACTCATTGCTGATTCCCCTGAAGCTGCTTACCTTTCATGCAGCTGTGGGAAAGGATTTAGCCAGGAGCTGGCCAGTGGGCTCATGCCCTTTGCAGTCTTCAGTGTGCAACTCACATCCTGAATAAGGCAGGTATGCAAGAGAGAGGGCTTGTTTCTTACACTGAATAATATCTGACCTTCCAGTGAGGTGTCTTCAGTGGGAATTGTGTTCCTTCAGTGGACGACCCTTAATGACCTGGAAATCCACATAAAATACTATCATCACACCTATTAGCATAATATCCCAGTTCTCAGATACTGAAACTGCAGAACTCAGTAGTCTGGTGTCTCCTGTTCACAAGGCAAGAGGAGGCACATATACAGGCTGGAGTTTTCTCATGCCTGTTTTTAGGCTGCTTTCTGAATGTCTTAGCTCCTATTTCACTCTTACTTTCCTATTCTATCCTTTATTCCTAATAACTGTTCCTGTGGGAAAGCATGGTTGAATTACTTCAGCACTTATACCTAAATTTGTGGTCCTTATTTCATGTGTATGAGGCATTTCAAGCCAGTAGGGTTGGGTGATTTTGCCTTGTCATAGGAGTTTCACCCAGGCGTTTGGTCACTTCATTTCTGAGGAATGCAGCTGTTGAGGAAGTTTGTCATCACGGACTAAAAGAAAATGGCTCTTTCATCCTGCTTTCACAGAGACAGCTTCTAGTTGCCTGAGAAGCCTCTACTTTTTGGTGAAGACTTTGCTCCTTTAAACAGATATATTTCACTTGCAAGTCTTAAGTCTTCAAAGTATAAAGTTACTTTATATAGGCTGTGCTTTCTCTTTGAGGCTTGATTTGCAAAGGTCATGGATATAAAACACAGGATTTATAAACCATGGGAAAGGCATCCATGTTGTTCCACTACTCGCTGGGACAAGAAGTGCTGCATGACTCTCCAGCTGCATAGAAGGGGGAGACAATGCAATCGATCAGCTGTAATCCTCATGAAAAAGACACCAAAAAAGTAACTGCTGGTTTATTCTCTTTCTGAAGTGACTGATGTGAGGATCAGCTGAGAATAAGGGCCTGATGTACCTTTTCACACCTTGGCTTTAAAGTTCCCTCTGCCACTAAAAGAAAGGCAGTGAGGGGAATTCCTGCCAAACCCAGAGCACAACTGTGCTTGTTGGTGATGCTGTGCTCTACTGTAGCACAAACCTGCAGGACCTTAGTGCATGTATGTTTAGGACATTTAATACCGTTTTGCAAACTGGACCCATGTTTTACACCAAATTTGGTACAGAACTCTAATGCACCAGAAGAAACTAGTATTCTACAGTAGCTTAATTAATGTTAAGACATTTGAAGTTAGTTAAATATGAAATTATTTCATAATGAGAACAAATTCCTCTGAGATACTATTTTTTACTTTTTCTACTGCACGGCCAGCTTTGGACTGGAGGTTAAGAACAAAAGCTGGTTGCTTCTGCTGGAATTCTCCATCTAGAAATAATTACTGAGGGCAATGCTGTAACTTATCTTTCCATTCCAGACATGACAACCCTTTCAGATGATTAGGGGGAAGCAGACCTCTCCATTAAATTTTTTCAGGTTGTTCTGCAGACTCAGGAAGACATTTATACTTTCTTCATGTATTTAAGTTGATCTTTGTCATTCTGTGGCCTGAAACATCTGTTTTAAACAACAAAAGCCGGGATTATTAATCACTATCCTATAGGAAGGATTTAATTCAGTAACAAACTGCATAGCTATAGAATTGTGCAATAACTGGAGCCTTGCTGATAGCACGGATAAATTGAGGTTTTCATTGTACTGAGATGTCAGTCTTGCATCTGTCATCACTGCTAAATAATTTTTAAAGGCTTAAAAAGCCCCAGAGGTATCCTGTCCCTGGATGAAATACCAAATTCATTTGTTCCTATCTCCTGGGTGCTATTTTTGGAAATAGCAGAAAAACCAGACAAATCATTCTAGTAACTATATTCATATTTATAGTTTAATCCTATGAAAGGGGGATAAGTAAGGCAATTGTAGCAATCTGTAGGAACCAGAATATGCTTAGTAGCATGTTCACATTTTCTTTTTGGTGAAAACATTAGAATTGGAAAGTTGTGTGATCCTTAAAGATTTCTCTCTGAGAGGCAGAGGAACTGTAAATTGGCACAGAAGGGGCGTCTGGAAGCAGTCTCTGGATGCTGACAGTAACAACAAGGAAATGAGAGAGTGCAAAACATACCAAATAAAGCCAATTTTTTTACTTCATGGTGTTTACACTAGTTTTGTAATTGTAACATGAAACAATAAATACAGAAGTGATCCAAACAGCTAGATAAATCTAACTGCTGCAAACCTGTGGAGATCTTGGGTGTGAAAACTAAGTGAAACTACTCCAAATTTACTACTTGAAATCTGGTTCTTGGACTAAGCCCTCAAAGAAAAGAACAAAGATAAGACTGCTGCAGCTTCATATGTAAAAGCCTCTACAGAATGAGGAAACCTCAGCTTTGTGTTCTGCAACTCAGCTCTTGAGTTTTGGGCCTTTAGCTCTGGATTTCTGCAAACACAGCATGGGAAGTCAAGAGTGTGGCCCTGCCAGTCTGTGCAGTGGGCTGAGCAGCACACCTCCTAATTACACTGGGGTTGCATGAAGGGAAACCCTGAAAATCAAACAAATATAAGCAATCTATCTTACCACTTTCTCTCCCCTTTAATAACCATCCTGATTTTCTCAGATTTTACAATTGGGCTTTACTGGCTCTTTTCACTCTACCTAAGTCCACTAATTGATAAATGTTTTCTTCCTGTCTAGATCAGAAAAACAAATGTGTGTATGTTACCCAGTGTGAGACCCTTCTCTCCACAGCTGGGCTCATGTCTTGGGTAAAAACAGCTGCTTGCTGTACTTTGAGTGTGAACACCATTGTGTCTGTCAGTCTGTACAGGAAGACCATGGAAACAGGATGGTTGTCAACTCTGGTTTTCTGGACTGCATGGCAAGGACAGCATTTGCTGGCTGCAAATAATCTCCAGTAATGCTTTGTAAAAAATAATCCAATGCATTTAATAGCATAATAGGAGGGGAGGATGTATTTATGTAAGTCAGTTAAAACATCATCAAGAATTAAGGCATTAAAGTGGTTAGGAAAGTCAGCAGTGAATAATAGGTGTGGAGACCTTCTCTTATTTGTCAGCAGAGACTGGGAAATGGCTGAAGCTGCTGTAGCTCTGTGCATGCCAAGTAGATACAAAACAATTGTCAGCACTAGAAAACCACTTGATAGCAGTAACTTGAGTAATACATTGTATTTAACTCAAATGTATGAATATCATTAATACTTGGGTGTGCTGGCATGCAAGTACATAGCAACATAAATTATTTCATTAATGAATATTAGCATTTTCATGGGCAATCTTTCTGGAAACAAACTTTCTTTGTTCACTATGAAGTTGAAGAGAATTAGATACCTGCGTTTCTTTAAAAGTTTGGCTTTTAGTGTCCAAAATTGACAAAAAAAGGCTATTTTAAGACAATGAAATTATGACAGATAACTTTTAAAATTTCAGTTGACAGGAGCAGTCTGAAAGAGGTAGAAATCCTGCTTTGTTTCTATTACCTGTGTCATTCTGTGTGCAGCATTAGAGCAGCAAATAGTTTTTTCTAATATTATCATATGCATGAAGGAGACCAGATGTCATATAGTTTCCATAATTTGGCTTATTTTTAGAGAGAAGTGGCTACAGTTGGCAATGCTAACAGCTAGTCAGATGGGTTTTGATTTGTAGCTGTAGGATCTGCAAAGATGCAGCTCTTGGGGTGTGTACAGATCCTGGCTGAGGAGCAGAAGAGCCAGAGGACTCCCACACAGAAAGAGCAGAGCCCTGGATCCCCCTTGGGTAACTTCAGAGGCTCTGTTAATTGGACACGACATGGTCCATGTCTTCTGAAGGAGCTATCAGAATTGAAAAAATTAAACTCCTGGGTGAATGTTTCATTTGTAATGTTTGTTCTCAGTTAGTGGCTTTCGTCTCATTCCATACAATGAGATTTTTCTTATTTCAACTAAAATGGCTTTTCTATATAAACGTATGTGCATACATTAGTATTTCCTTTTCTTTCTATATATACTCTTTTCTTTCTGCTGGGATATTTTCACTGTAAACAGGAACAGTTTACCTTGTCCCTGGAATTAATTTGGATCTCCTCAGTTTACTAATGAAACAGAGTTTAAACTGATATTATTTTTAAAAAAATTAAAAATTAGCTGAATAACTGTTTTGTGGCCAGATCAACATTGTAGTGGGATGGCAGACTGTTTCTTATCGCCTTATTTCTCATATTCAGGAAGGAGATATTTCTCTATTAAGTTCACAAAAATCTCAACAATTTTTTTTGAGACAATTTTTGGAAGGAAGTTCCAGTGTCTGTTAAATAGCAATTTTTCAAAGTACTCACTAGAAACAAATTATCTAACAGCCCTGTGACAGATTTGTTTAGGGATAAACACACATACTGGTTTGGTAAACAGCTTTTAGTTGCTTACCTTCAAGTTGTTTGCTTTGCTCCTAGAAGGCAAAAACTGGACCTTTTTTATGGTAGTCCTAAAGTAATTTCTAATTCAAATCACATCAGATGGAGGAAAGAAGATGAAAACCAAACCCCATTATTTTATCACAGTCTTTTTTTGAGCCTGGCATGTATTAGACATAATAAACCAAACTCTGCATATTTCAGTAATATAATCTATGTAAAATTCTACACTAATTGAAAAAAAAAAAAAACACCCTGACAAACCCCATAAGCAAATGGTAGCTTACAGGGCAAAACTGCTGGCTTTCTGGGACCAGTGTCTTGCTCAATTCTCAGCTATCTGACATATTAAAAATAGACAAATGTTTTAAGAAGGCAGAAAAACTTAAGATTTCCTCGTGTGGTATTTTCTTCCTCATTGGTTTTTGAAGTTGCTATTACCATTATTAAATCTTCCCCTGAAAAGAGCAGATCCCCATTGGTTGCAGCCCCATTGATGCAGATGTTTATGGAAATATAATCCACATTGTTTGGCCTTCCTGTTCTTCAACATGTTAAAACCCATTGCTTAATACACAATCAGCTATTCTGTCCCTTGAATCAGGTTAGTATTTCTAATCTGAGAAATCAGTGTTAATTTCTCAGCTCTTTGGAGTGACCAAGGCGTTCAGATGGTGTGGGGCAGGTGGGCAGTTCTGAGTGACTGCTGCTCTTTGAGGTGCCCACACGTGTGAAGAGTTTGCATGGGACCAGTGGGAAGCATCCTCAGTCCATGCAGGACCTCTCTCCTTCTGCTAGTTTGCACCTTCAACTGAGTCTATAAAATATTTGCAGGAGCCAGGATCAGGCATTTTAAAGAATATTCTTGCTCATGACTTAGTAATTAAATGTGACCTTATTTAAGCAATAATAGTAATGATGTTCCAGGTAAATAGCAGTTATTAACTTCCATTAGGCTGAAAACAATTTCTTCAGCGATGTCCCTAAAAATGGCTATTCTAATTTGGCATGTATTGTTTGAGTAGTAATTGCTGTGGTAACATTTTAAATGCATAGGGTGCCTTTCATTTTAAATAGCAAACCTGCAGTAAGTAGAGGTAGAAATTGAGAGAAATTAATGGATTTTGACTAGATTATTCACAACAGGCTAGAAAAGGAAAAATTTGAGTAGTGTTAAAAAAAGAAATGTAGGCTTGGTTGCTCTTTTGTGCAGACAAAACAAAATTTTTAGGACTTCGTCTTAAGATTTGCTAAATTTGCTTTTTGTCTGTCATCAGTCAAGAAAATGTTGAGTCCTGAAAGTATGAAGAAAATTGAATAATATGAAAATGGGTTTTAAATTATTTTAGTGCCTTCCTTTGCATGTCAGAATGTATGAACTTGCAGGCATACTTACTCATCAGTGGGCATATATGAAAGTAAATATTTTTAGTGTTTTATACACACCCTTCTGCCATCCACCCTGCAAATCCTCCCCAAATGCAGATAAAACCTTCTGGCAACTGAGGAGAACTAAAACATAAAGCACAGTAACATGCATAAGTGTGCTTATGCCATATTTTTATATTTAAAATTTAAAGGGGGCTGTATGAAAACCTGCATCTGATGACCTGCACTTGAATCAGCTGCAGGTGCATCTAGAAATCAAGGGAAAACAGGCTTTGGATGGTAACTTGTCCCTGAGTACTTTACCATACACCTTCATCCCTGATGGAAGGCTTCCTCATGGGGTAGCGGTTAAAAATGTTCAGCAGAAATTGGCAAAATGGAAGTGATGACAGAGGAAGACTGGTAACAACTACTTCCAGTTCAGCTGATTTAAAGATGAGTCCAGTTTAAACCATCCCAGAAAAGTCCTTTGCTATGGAAAATGTCCCAATTACCTTTTCTGGGAGATTTATTCCAACATGCAAAGGCATTTTGTGTGAAAGGTGTAATGAAAATCAGTGAAATAGTGAAATTACTACCCAGTGCTGCTTGCATCACACACGAGCATATGGATATTCTCTGCGTCTTGTCCCAGAAACTGTTGAGATTTTACGGTTTAGGAGAGGTGTGGGATTCTAAGCAAGTCATTGACTCATTCTCTGTCCAACAGCCTTTTTAAAGAAAAATCATTGAAATTCTTACTGCAGTAACTGAATAGGATATTTGGCAGGTGCCTAAATGTTCCTCTTTAAACAATGCAGAATTAACATCACTGTGTAGAGCCCTGTTTCTTAAGTAGAATAGCCCAGGCTATGGATTCAAACACAGAAAGTATGAACAGTTATCAAAGAACTCTTACGGGACCAAATGAAATTAACCTTAAAAGCATGTGTGCTGCATCATACCAAAGTCCCTCTAGGTGCTCCTTGGTGACAAAGACATGTACAGGAATAAGATCCATAAACAGTGGCACTTCCCTGAGCATACTGCCAGCTTCTGTATCTACTGCAGTCCTCGAGCTGGCTGTTGTGTCTTTCTATTGCATGGACAGACTTTCTCAAGTACTTGTTCACTGATTTTTCAAGCCACAGCAACCCGTGGCAATGATTTCACAGGTTCATTGACATTAACAAAATAACTTTGTTTTGAACCTTCTAGTTTTAGTCCATATTCTTTATCTTTTGTATTGGAAAAATCAATCCTTTTCACCTTTTCCATGCCAGTAATGATATTTCTGGGTATCTGTCACATCTCTTCTCAGACACTCTTTATCCAGTCTGAAAAATCTGTCTGCTAGCTCAGTTTGTGCTATCTTTAATAATTTACTGTTATCTTTTTTAAGTTCTTTATTATTGTTTTCAAATCCAGAAAGTAGAATTTTTCCACAGTAGGCAAGGACAATATGCACAATACATTGCATATGTTAAAAAAAATCTCTATTTTCTTTTCCTTTACAAGATAATTCCTAATCTTCTATTTGTTTTTTGACTGCAAAAGTGTTGAGCTGATGTTTTCAAAGAGCTAACTCTTACAATTCCAAGACCATCTTCAAAAGTAGCTGTAACTAACTTGGAACATGTCACTAAATATGTAAAGTCAGAATTGCTTTTTCCTGCATTTAAGCTCCATATTTTATTACCCAGCATCACACAGTGCAAGGAGGCTTTTCTTCAACTCTTTGAACATTCAGGAATTCTTTGAAAGAACAGAGACCAGAAGTATGTTCCATTTACAATCAGCAGGCCATGATTAAGCTTGATCATATCACACAAGGGAAAGCTCAAGAAATTTTGAATCACAGCTGGAGACTGTGAAATGAGTCCATGTCTTCTCAGGTTGATAAAAATCAATAAATTCTTCCCACTATCACTGGACATAAGTCAGGTCTTTAGATAAGCTCCACTGCTAAAGTCTTTGAAGAAAACCAGAGTAAATCTCCGTTTTCTCTAGAAACCATTGCTTAGTGTTTCGCTCTGTTATCCCATTTTTCAGTCTCCCATTCCTGGACAAACACAACTGAGGCATCAGTCATGTTCAAACACCTGCAGCGCATCCCGCTTAGAAGTAACTAGCCCTGAGGCCAGACTGAGTGCAAGGCCAGCAGCAAAGGCAGCTGGTGACAGGAGTGTCCTGGTGGCCAGGGCAGGGCTGTGACTCCAGGCTATGAGCTATCTGTGCTTCTGCCACGGGATCCCAGAGCCCAGCTAACTGAGCTCCATGGCATGGGCTGGAGCAGGGGCTCAGCACAGCCCGGCTCCCTTCACTACTCTCCAGCAAAGCAAGGGAAAAGTTAGCTAGTTGGCTTGTGCCTCAGAAGGATCTCCCCTGTGGGATCCTGTAGGATGAACATGTTTCCTCCTTTTCCTCTGTAGCTGTTAAATGGCACTGTGGGCAGCAGCAGGCACGTTGCCTTCTGCTTTATCTATCATTCAGGGTTAAACACTGACACCTCAAAGATGAAATAAAGCTGACTGAGCAAGACCAACATTGCTGCTGTCACCAAGTAACCATGGGTAAAACCTTGTATTTGGCTTTAATTTTCATACCTCTGTGGACTTTGCCACAGTGGTAAAAAACTCAAACCAAACCCCTGTGGGCCTATGAAACTCTCTTGCTCAGTCAAAAACTGCTTGAGACCATTGCTTTAAGCTATGCACAGCCAAAACTTATTATAAATTAGATAAAAGATTCTGTAACTTGCCATTTGAAATTCATGCTCTGGGCAATTTTGTCTGTGGTGAAGGAGACAGAATTAAAGCACCGAAAAAAAAAATCTGTGAGGCGTCACTACAGTTTTTGAATTTATTACAGCATGGAAATATAAAGATAATAGATGCAGAGCTGAAGGTTGATCAGTGTAGTCTGAGAATTATCCAAAAGTCTTACTGAGCTTCCTGTTAGTTTAGTGATACTTCAGTTGGGATATCCATATTCCCCAATGGAAAGCCTAGGAATGATGTTTTATCTTTTCTGGTTTATTTAAATAAAGACACATAAAGCTAGATAGGGAGGTACTAATGCACAAAAAAATATAATCTGTATGAATTAATTTTGATCACTAGAACATAAATATTTTGTATCATTAATGTGCTCTAAATGCTGTTATGAGTAACAGTGTTTTACAGATGAACTGGAGAATACATGATAGAAAAATTCCAAATGGAGTATAGAAAAGATGCCTTGAACTTTTCTAGTTCTCATTATTGTGATACAGTGGGATACAGCTGTCAACAATTTAATATAATACACTTGAAGATTCTAATTAGTCATTCCATATGCATTCTTGGTTTGCTTCAAAGAGATGACAGTAGAAGTCAGTGATACAAAATACATAATCATGATATTGCTACCATTCCTTTAACAGAGAATTAAACATCTTGTTTACTTAAGAAATGATTTAACTAGTTTAGAGACAGCACACTATTTTTGAAGGAGGAGTTATGCAAATGTCATTCTTACTGCTGATTGTAGAAAAGTAAATATTACAAATGAGCTTAAAATAAATAAAATATGCAATCAACTAAAGCCTGGGATGGGGTCCAGAGCATACCTGTGTTGGTGTGATGGACACAGAGCTGGGCTCTTCTCTGTAGTGCCCAGTGTCAGGACGAAAGGCAATGGCCACAAACTGAAATATAGGAAATTCTATTTATATGGAAGAGAAACTTTACATTTTAAAAGCACCAGGGTTCCCTGCTCACGTTTTTTAGGTACAATAGGAATGGGCTGCAATTGGAGAGGTCACTGCCCCTTGGCACTTGGCTCCCCTTCCCTGGGGTAGCAGCTCAATTCTTCCTGCTCCTGGAGAACTTGATTCCAACTCAGTAGGAAGTGAAAGAAAATAATGTCCAGAAAGTCTTGAATTCCTGACCTGATTTTTGTTTTTTTTCTCCCCCATGATATTCTGCCTAGAAATAGTTTTGTTTTTACTTAAGAGTTGAGTGTGGAAAATGAGATCAAGTGTTTTAGGAGTAACTGGGAGTCGGGGTTAGAGGGAACAACTTGTAGGTCAGTTGTGTCTGCAAGGTGAATGGAGGAAGGTGGTGAACAAGGGTCATTCTGCTTTTCTTAGAGACTTACAGTGATGTAACTGAACCTTTGGAGAATTTTTTTTTTTTTTGGTTTGCATCCTTGAGAGAGATTTTTTGAGCAGTGGTTTTTTTTTTCTTTACTGCATTAAGGGTGCATGTTGAGTTTTCTACTTTTACTCATTTTTGCAACTAGCTGATAATCGATATGTGAACAGGTAAAGGTAGCTTCAAGAGAAACCAGTCTTCATTGTAATCTAGAGCAGCACTATCTCTTCAGTTACTGTTGGATCCTTGCAGTTGCCTTCCTCGGATGCCATTTCACCAACAGAGCATTACCAAAGCACAAGTTTTGATTATCTCCCACTCCTTACTGATCTGCTCTGCTAGGTTCAGGAGAGAGAACAATTCACTGTGAGAACTAATTGTCTCAAGCACTTTATGCCTCATGAGATTACCCTGTGCTAAATTAATCTTTCAGCCACTTACTAGGGCAGATAAAAGTTAAGAACTTTGATCCTTATCTGCTCTGTTATACTCCTTTCCCTTCTCTATATTAAATAATCATGTTGTCTCCAAGAGAATGGATATGGATATATATATGTAAAAATATGTGTGTACATATATTCTGAGGTGTGTGATCAGAATAGGGGGATGGTCAGAGGGTACTGCAGAAATGAAATTTAGGATTTGGACATGGCTGCTAGAAAAGCAACCTCAATTTTGTTCTTGTTTATTGAAGCTGAATTACTTGTATAGAGAGACAGCGGTGTAGTGTGATAGCTATAGGTATTTATACAGGGAATTAAATGTCTTGGTTTGAACCCCCTTGCAATTAGTTAAAAAGTCTGAATTCTCAGTCACTCATGGTCAAGGCAGAGGGAGTGTTTAAATAGAAACAGTAAGGGTATAGTCTTCTCTTTGGTGTGCTGGTGTGCATTTATGTACCTCACAGAGAACCACAGTACTTCAGAGTTTTGGAACACAAAGAGCAAGAAAACAATACTACTAAATGTGGTCTGGCACGATGCAAACTAACTTTAAAAAACAGTTTTCAGAATATGCTGGAAGTATATTTTTGCCTGTTATTTCTGTTGGGCAAAGGACACGAATCTATATATAAAATTTTAAAACACTTCTGGGACATTTACTGAATCCCCTTGATAACCAGATAAGAACAACCAGAATTTTTTTTATCGGCAGAATCAGCTATTATTGAAGAGAATGTTCCCAGGATGAATGGAGTACATTTAAATATACTATCTGCCCACAAGCTGTGGCCGGGACATGGTATGAACTGAATGAAACTGTTAAGGGAAGTTGATTGGACATTAGCAAAAGGCTCTTCACTGAGAGGGTGGTCAGTCACTGGAACATGCTCCCCAAGGAAGTGGTCAGGACACCAAGGCTGTCAGAGTTCAAGGAGAGTTTGGACAATGCCCTTCATCATATGGTTTAGTTTTGAGTAGTCCTGTGAGGAGCAGGGACTTGGCCTTGATCATCTGAGTATCTTCCAACTCAAGAAATTACGTGATTAGAGGACTGTCTCCTGCTTTTACTCTCAAATCCATGTTCCCTGGTGCAACACAATACAAGTCAGATGGTGTTTTTTCTCCATCATGGGATCATTCCACTTACATGTGCACAACAGTGGAACACCTGCCAAGAGAAAGAATGGGGCAGAGCAAATAAAAGTTATTATTTAATATTAATAACCTTACCTACTATGTGAAAATGGTTTAAGTAAAAAAGTAACACATATATCCTGTGCACAAACATGCATTCCCATGCTTGTGAAGGGACAGGGAGAGGAGGTTTAGGAGCTGTCCTCCTGCCACAAGACTTTTTAGCCGTGGATGTATGGGGGTGGTGCCCTCTTCTCACAAAACATACCTTGTCATTAATGACAGCCATGATAGCTGATCTTAATATGCCTTGGGGTTGCAATTCTATTCTGTATCTCTGTGATGTGGGCTGGGGGAAGCAATTTCCTGTCCTACTTGTTGGAGGATAGAAATACACTTGGTTTGTACTAATCTTTATCTCTGTATAACATTTATTTTCAATACAAATATCTGGGTTTGTCATGATGAGCTATGGTGCGGAGGAAAGAACAAGGTGATGACATGGGTTATTGCTACAGCATGGATTGTCTTTTTTTCTCACTCCTTACCAGGTAGATTCTGCTCTTGCGTTAGAAATTGTCATCTTGTGTTTGGCAAACACCCTTAATTCTGTGCTTTATGGTGTTTTCTACAGGATAATATGCAAGGGTGGTTTGTGCTGCTGCCTGTTGTCCTTTCTGGGTTCTCCATATGTTTCATCTGTTTCAGGGGAATTTTTCACCTTTTGACCAAGTAACTGCTCCTCTCAAGTAATTGTACGGCCATGATCTGTGCAGCAGCAAACTTTGTAGTGCAGATGCATTAGAAAAGCCTCCAACTTATTTATCCCGTGTTTTGGACCCACACAAATCCAAACGAGAGTATAATTTTGTATTTAATTTTAACTTGAAGAGTAGATGAGAGCACTGCTGTGGCTCTTTCACCTCTGACCAGCTGCAATCACTCTGTTCGGGTAGGGCAGTGCCAGCTCAGGGCGATTAGAGCCCCGCTGCCCTCCCAGGCTGTCCGGGATCACCCATGGTAACTGGCAGCAGGGATCACCAAAAGCACCCGCAAACGCCCACTCCGCCCCCCGGAGCCACAGTCCGCACCCCAGGCGGGCCGGGCGGGCGCTGTCCCGCAGAGGGCAGCATTGAGCAGCGGATGCGGCCGCAGCGCTCCCGCACTTGTTCCCGGGGCCCAGGGCAGAGTGGCGGGCGCGGCGCGTCCAGCCCCGGACCGGCCGCTCCCGCCGCACGCTCAGTTTAATTCAGTAGGGAGTGACGCGGGGAGACAGGGGACCCGCTGCACAGCCGGGAGCGCTGCTGGGGNCGCTGAACGGCGTCTACGCCTCTTTCCTACGCGCCGCGCCCCAGCCCGGCCGGGCGCCGCCGCCGCCGTGACGGACGGGCGGCGGCACCAATGGGGGCGCGGCGGCGGCGGCCCCGCGGCCGCGCTGAATGAGGGCAGGGCGGAGGGCGGAGCGGTGGCGCTGGCCGGGAGCCCGGCGGCGGCTCCGGGGATGGTCCACGCACTGCCGCCGTCACGTGTTGTTCTCCTTGGAGTGAGCCTGAGCCGCGGCGGCGGGCGGAGGGGGCTGGACTGGCGAGCGCGGCCCCCGCCGCCTGTTTTGGTGCGGGGCGCCGGGAAACTCCGAGGAGAAGCCGGCGGAGAAGGAGCCGCCGCGGCGGTGCCCGCTCCCCCGGCGGGCTGGGGCACGGGAGGGGGCCGCGCCGCCGGCCGCTGAGGCGCTGCTGCCTGGAATGAAGAGGAGGAGGAAGAGAGGATGTTCCTTCGGCACTCGGGCTTGCCTCCCCTCCCGCCGCTGCCGGGCTGCGCCGCGTGTGGAAATGGCACTTTCTCTGCCTAACGAGATGGGACTGAATGGGGTCGCCAGCCTCCTCCGCACGCACGAGCGGGAGCAGCAGCCTCGGCGCTGATATTTGGGGAAGGGGGGTTGTATTGTGGGCGGCATTTTTTTAAAATTTTCTCTTTTTTGGGGGGAGGGCGAGAGAGGGGAAAGCAGCGTGTATTTTTGGGTGCAAACCCCGGACTTTGCAAAACAATCTCCGCCCCCGAGAGGATATTTAATCTGCAACGGAGATCGCTGCTCGCGGAGGCAAACTT